>JARHVA010000312.1:72500-142500 GCA_037957365.1 Torreya grandis
CCATATTCCATAAACTACCTAGTTATGATGAGTCTCTATGAAGTTTAATGGACTACTTTAGTGGATGCTTTACCTTTAGTTTGTATCATTTGTCATAGTAACTCTTTACTCAAATAAATTTGTGTTTATGCACACAAACATTTTGAGGTCTATTGTTTAACAAGTAAATATCCCACTGACCCCCATATCTGCCACACAATCCTGTTGGCAAGATGCACATTCCCTAAATATATGCCCAGTCATTTTTCTTGGCTAGTGTGAATGTTGGATGGAATTTCCATGTAACATTGTTCCAAATCAAATTATCATATACAAATGCAAAATGAGCTAATAGAAAAACATAATAAATTAAATTGTCAAATGATATGATCAATACATGCTATATTATTCCATGGAAAAACATAGTTCATTAGTGTAGGATGACTCTGGACCTAAATTCTCCTTATCTCAACTTGACTAATGACACGCTAACATACTCTCAACATGATGGTCAGTTTAGTTGTTAGGCATGTAACTGCTAACATGAACATGAATTTTAATACTAACACTCAATAACTGACCATAAACATTACATTCTAGAGGTTTTTACATACACTTCTTTCAAAGGGAATTTGAGTTGACTGGTACATAACTATTAATTTCATGCTGACTTTCAACATAGGCACTCAATAACTAGCCATAATTCTTATACACCAAAGGTCCAAAATTAATTCAACTCTTGGCTCAATAATAAATAGACTATTATGAAACCATATTGTGAGTTATTGTGAATTTTTGGGCCTATGAAATATAACTCAACATCCCCCTACATATTTTTGTAATGTTTTTCTCATGGCATAGATTTTTGATATCTATCTCTGATACTTGAAATCAAGATTGGATACAACTTATTTAACAACCTATAGAAACTAGGAAAATAATTTGAACATTATAACCATGCTAAAGTTCTCAAAATGTGTGATAAATGTTTACTTCAAGAATCTAAGGCAAAAATAGTTTCAACATGATTTTGGTAGTGTAACACTACTCTCCTCAACTCAAATGATACCCACACACAATGTTGGACAAATCTTTAAGGCAAAAGTGTGTTATCAAATGGAGTTAAGACAATAGGTGAAATATGATGGATAGTACAAAATATAGCCTATGACTCAAAGCATGAGCAATACGTAACATGACTTGAGTCCTACCAAATGATGATAATGATGTTGAGTCTAAAAATGGCCCTCAATTCAAATTGTAAATTCAACTCAAGTTAAATCAAGTCAAGTGCAAAGTGGCAAACCCAGCTTAACACGTCAACCTTTAAAACTTGGAAGATTCTAATTTTGAATTTAAACTATAAATGAGGGACTTAAACAAAATGTGGCAAAAGGTTTAGACTCAAATGGGTAGCATAACTATGCCAAATTGGAATATATGACACAAAGTGTATGATGATTATTTTGAACAAGGAAAAAGATATTTTTCACTTGGGTAACATAATTCTTCCTTGTTCAAAGAAATTTTGGGACAATGTGTTTGGTTATGTCATTTTTGTTAACACCAAGTTTTGACTCCACACAAAACCAAAGTAATATAAAGACAAATTAACAAACTAATTATCTTGAATTCTAAATTGATAAGGTATGACAAAGTGGGGTTAACTAAACTAATTAGTTTTTGAATATTTTTAGATGGATCCCATAGATAAGAATTTCATGTCAACATGTAAGAGAACCAACACGTATATTAGGTCTGCAGCACTTGGCTTATTGTAAAAAGGTCTAGCTCTTTTTACAATAACTACATTAACCACTTACTCAATGTAGTGTGATTTATAATGTGCTCATATGTCTTTGGCATAGCCCCAATACTAGGAGAAGGTTTAAACACTCAAACCTCCAATCCCTATGGAGTAATCCAAATTTATATACCCCCCTCCCCCATGGAGAGGGGTTGAAGACAATGCTGGGGGGATGAAAGATTGGGTCAAAGCTTCCCTAAAGAACTCATGGGATGTAATGAAGTCCCCTTCACAAACCAAGATGCAATGAAAGTAAAAAAATAAGTAAAAGAGATTTAAAGGTTATTTATAGGTCACCCAAACCATGCAGGTCTTGGGGAGAGCCTTCACAATATCTCTTTTATGCCTTTGGACGAAGGCACTTTGTAATCAAGTTGGCACTTTTGATCCCAAATGTTCCCTAAAGGGGATGGATGGGAGAGCATACATACATAACTACCTATTTTCTCAAATAAATATAATCTAGCCAAACAATGATAACAACTTTAAAAAAACAAGAAGTGTGTTCAATTTTAAAGCATTAAACGAAATGTGTGGTGATATTCTTTTAGTCCCTTAGCTTTAAGATGTAAAAACTTGTAAAGATTGCACCAAAAATACTATATGAAACAATAATCACCTAAGTTCATTTTAATCCCAATGTTTGAAGTGTTCAAGACTTAGCATGATAAATTTGTTTTATGCCCCAAATACCAAATCTGTGAAGACTAGCATGTTCATTATAGACCAAATTTGAAATGTGCATGATTTTAACCAATTTATTTTTAAATCCCAAATTGAAGTGTATGATTAGTTAAAGACACCCAAATTAAATTCTAAATCAACCTTTCAACTTGAAAAAATAAGAATAGGACTACCTGATTTGAAGCACTTATGAGATTGAGCAAATAATCTTTGAAAAATGAGCTCTCATGTTTTTCACACAGTGCAATCCCATACTCTACAAAATTGTGACTCATATAGATAATATCTCTATTTAGGTTAGTTTAGCAAAAATACACAATATCATTACTGGGGATAATAATCCCTTTATTCAAGTTTACATCCTTTACTTCCACACTCCAAGACCCTGCAAGGAAATGATTAGTAAGCTGCTTGTAGGTTCTAGTTTATTGAATTCATTATGCTAAGTCCCACTGAGAATGATATTATGTATACTAGGAATTTGACTCAAGAGAGGATGGTTAGTGGCATGTTAGTTCTAAAATGAAAACAAAATGAAAGAAACACACTAACTAGCATAACATCTCTAGGCCTAGTCACTAAGGGGAGCTTAGTGAGGAAAAATCATTTGAAAACATAAATAGAAATGGAAAGAAATGACAAATATGAACATAAAATATTAATTTCTCACCAAATCCTTGATTTCTCCAAAAATCTCCCTCCTTGGCTTGCTCAGCTTGTGCTTTAAGAGATCTTCATCAATGGAGTGTGGCTACCTTCAATCCCTCTTGGAAGCTTAGGCTTGTGGCTTTGGCTTGTATTTTCTCAAAAATTTGACATTATAACACTAATCACAATGACTTGGGGGAGATTTTTAGCATTATAACTTTACACCTATTGGGTTAATATTTTGTCAATCAACTAACTGTTGAGCAAAATAGGTCTCTTCAACCACAACATAAGGAAATTGGTCATCCAGGTGTGCATGTTTACTAACTCAAAAAGGGACAAATCTCTCCTCTCATCAAGGGGAGGTTCCCTGTAGATATGTAGGAGCTAAATACAATATATATATATATATATATATATATATATATATATAAAATAACACTCAAGGGTAGGATAAACCATCCATCTCTCTTTTTTTAGAGATGATGTTCACAAATCAAAGGAGAAATCTTGATGAAATGACAGAAGACACTCCTCTTCTTTTAGAAGTGTTGTTTAGTAGACAAAAGGAATCTTTCAAGTTATGATAAGTGACTATAACAGGGTGCAGTAACATAGCAAGATGAAATGAGGCACAAAGTCTCCACCTCAACTGCCAAAGAGTGAAATACAAAAGACAATGAGGGCATAAAGTCATCCCAAGGTCTTTTACATAGAAAAAAATATGAAGGATAAAGAGGGCACAAAGTCATCCCAAGATCCTTTACATAAGAATAGAAAAATAGATAAACTAAAGAAAATTGTGGCAGCATAAAGTCTCTCCACAACTAGCTTCAGGACACCTTCCTAATTACTTTCACTAATTCTGCTTATTTAATCAAATGGAAAAAAATGTATTAAGGAAATAGACATAATAAAAATTTCCCCAACAACCAAGTTATTCCAACACAAAGTCTAAAAAGTTACTTATTTTCTTATTTAAATAACAAAATATGATTACTGAGGAGGTGGTGGTCCCTCCACCTATTTTGAAGGATTCTCTTAGGAGCCAGAAGTTGGCTGGTTCTCGAAAGGATTTTTCTAAGGCATCGATGCCCCTAGACTTCATGGATCATGGACTTTTGGGGAATGGGTTGCTGAGGCAGCTAAGGTAGAGGATGGCTGGACAACAGTTAAGAGGAAGAAGTCTAAGCCTTTGGTCCCCCCTCTAGATATGAAACTTCGGTCTTGTAAAAAAAATATTAATTGTTTGTCCAGCTCTTGACTACTATTTTCAGATTCTTGGTTAATCTGGTCTTGCTTATGCAGGTTCTAGGCTATTTTGTATCTTGGTAGTGCTTAAGGTTTATCTCTCTTCTGATGTATAGGGTTTCGGGGCCCCTTCAAAACCTGCTTTTACCTTAATCTAAAACAAAATATGATCAACAATTTGAGTTCAAAGTCTTAGTAATGCCTTTCAATTTGGGTAGAGTTTCATTTCTAATTATAGACTGAGATCTCTAAAACAATAAGAGAGAGTCCAATATATAGTGCTCTAAAAAAGACTTGGGCGCTTTATTTCACAAAAATGTGTTACAATGCATTTAATGCCTTTATTGCATTTTAAATTCTATCCATGGGTTAGGCTAGAATCAAGCATCAGTCTTTAATATGGGCTGCCTAATGTGTTTACTAATGTGTGTGTAACTATTTGATTTACTTGATGCAAAAAAATGGGCCACAACATTAAATGTTCATTGTCATCCAATGTCCAGCTAGCGGGCTACTTTACCTTCTAGAAACATATCTTATGCATGGACATTTCTGATCTTTCTCCCTCATGCCCCCTTTCCTTGCTGTATTCTATCCTTATCTATGTGATCTGAGCTCTTAGGCTATTTCTTTTAGTCTTGCTAGCTCCTTACACTCTTCCATCAGTAGTTTTTTTCTTTGGCATTTTGGCCTTTTGCATTCAGGGCTGCATTCTAGCTTTCAAAGATCAAGAGCTATTTAATTTCTATGAATTTGACATTTTTGGGCCCGTCATCATTAAGATACCAATGGATAGTTTGTTACCCTAAATTTGATGGCTACGGGGATGCCACCAGACGTCTAGATCCCAATGGCTAGTTCACAACACTCAAATTTGACATCTGCAGGCCCATCAATCTCTTTGCCACTTCCTCTGGCATTCTTGTTTTGTCCTTCTTAGAGGGGACCTGCCCTTTGGGGTCTTGACAAATGGTTCACTTTGGTCGGTGAGAGCCCCCCTGTAAGGGTTCCTGCCCTTCGAGTGGTCTTCAGATGGCCTTTGGGCTTCTTTCTTTGATGGGCTTTATCCTTCGGGCTTTTCCTTCAAATAAAAGTTTGAAGGAATTCCTTTGGACATTTTGTCTGAAGGAAATGTTCCTTCCCTTTGACTTCATTATTTCTTCCCGCTAGGCCTTTATTTTTTTGGTATACTTTTGTTTTCCATCAAGTTTATTTCCTTCGGACAAAAGTCCAAAGGAATTCCTTCAGACTTTTTGTCTGAAGGAATTGTTCCTTTACAACTTTGCCATGGGAACTTTTTCAAAGGAATTCCCTCAAAAAGTCTGAAGGAATTGTTCCTTTAAAACTTTGCCATGGGAACTTTTTCAAAGGAATTCCCTTGTTCACTCGGCCTTTGAATCAGTCCACTTGCTCCCTGCCTGCTCTCTGCAAGGGTTGTTTGAGCTCCAAAGTCACCTTTTAGATTTTTGCAATGGTTCACTTTGGTTTTCAAGTGCCCTCCACAAGGGAACTTGTCCTTCTGGCTCTTGGAAGACCCCTTTTGAACTTCCTGATTGAGAAAATGGCCAAGTGTTGAACCTATTTCTTTCCTGCAGAGTCCATAGAAACCAACCTACAGAGTCCATAGAAATGAGTTCGTAGATCTAGGGGAGTCTGTAAAAGTGAGAAATTGGTCTACAGCATCCATAGTTTTGAGGTATTGAGAGTTTTTAGATTTGAGTCTACCTGAAGAGTCCATAGAAACCAAGTATGTGAAGTCCATAGATATGGCTTGCAGAGTTCGTAGAAATGGGCCTATAGAGTCCGTAGAAATGGGCCTGCAGAGTCCATAGAAATGGGCCTACAGAGTATGTAGTTTTTTTAAAAGCTTTAAAAATGGAGAATTTGAATGCAAAGAACAATTTTTGGGAAGGGAAGAGATAATTTTGGCTTATGGGGCCAAAATAGTTCAAATGTTGAATTAAAAAATGACTAATTTTTTAGGGGAGAACAGCTGGCTCTAGTTGGGGAACTTCCTTTAGTTGAAAACTTGGAACAGTTGAGGGGAGTAGAAACCATAATCTCTACTGCCTTGAAGTGGGCCATTGGGATATGGATTCATGCTACCCAAAAATAAAGGTGACAAACACAAAAATGAAAGCAAAAAAGTAGAAATAAAGACTATACAAATATACATATGTACAAGCTATTCTTATCTGATACTTCATAGATTGAAGTATTTTAGATGTTGCCCACTGTGAGGTAGAGAGAAGAGCATGCCATCTTGATATTTCAACAAGAAACTATTTTCACCATTGAGCTGATGGATAATAAATGGGCCTCTCTAAAGGGATTCAAACTTCCCATGCATTCCCTTTGGTTCTCTTCTCTTGTCCCACAGTAGGACTTGATCTCCAACCTATAAATCATGGTTTTTTGCCTTTTGGTCAAAGAGCTTCGTCACCAGGCTTTGATGGGCAGCGATTCAGTCCACCACCATAGTTCTATGTTCATCTAGCTTAGTCAAGCACATGATCCTCTTATCAAGGGGGCTTTCATATGTTTGATCTTCAATTGCCTTAGCCAATTTTAATGATGGTAGTTCCAAGGTGATTGGTATCTCAACATTGATACCATAAATAAGTTGGAAAGGAGACATAACCAATTGCCTTCTTTGGTGTAATTATATCTACCCATAGAGCATCAACCAATGATTTATGCCATGTCCTTTGGTTGTCATCCACCAGCTTCTTGATGATAGTCACCAGGTTCTTATTGCTTGATTCAACTTGTCCATTCCCTTGTGGAAAGTAATCAGAAGAGTGGGAGAGAGTAATCCCATAGTAGAAACATAATTGTGTTATCTGATGGGAAGTGAAACAAGCTACATTATCAGTAATAATCTTGGTTAGGACCCCAAACCTGAAAATGATATTCTCTTTGAGGAAATTGCACACTAATTCTGAAGTAGCATGCTTGGTTGGGATAGCTTCCACCCACTTGGTGAAGTAGTCAGATGTTGTAAGGACATAATCATGTCTAGCACTTGAAGATGGGTTTATAGCTCTAATAAAATCAATTCCCCATTGCTGGAATGGTTCCTCTACGACCACTAGCCTGAGAGGTAGAGCAACTAACTTGGGTCTTCCAACAAATTGCTGGCATAGTTCACATTTTCTTACCCACTTATATGCATCTTAAAAAATAGTTGGCCAATAATACTTGGCTCACAAAATTTTATGGGTAGTCACAGGAGCAAAAAAATGTCTTCCACAGGCTAGATTTTGGAAAGATTCCAAAAGTTGGCTTTGCTGGTCCTTGTCGACATAGTTAAGGAACACTCCATCAAGGCTCCTCTTGTACAAGCCGTTGTCCCAAAAGACAAAATGGCAGCTTTCAACTTGATAGTCCTCCTTTATTTTTAAGATAGGTGAGTAAGACACTTCCCATAAGTAAGGAAATGAGCAATACCTAAATACCACTCATTCATGGTGGAGACAAAGAGGACTATCAGTGTGTCTTCCACCTCTGCTTCTTCATGCTCTATTTCTTCTAGTTTGTTATCAGCAATTAATTGGCATAGGCCTTTTCCCTATATCAACTTTGTTGGCTTGATGACTAAATCAAACTCCTAGATCTTTGCAATCCAATTGCATCTTTTTGTCTCAAACTCTTGTTGAGTCATTATGGATTTGATTGTGGTATCATGAACCAAGCCAGTAGTGTGAGAATTCAAGATGTAGAAGCAGAAATGCTTGACTACCTTCATCACTGCATAAGCATGCTTCTCCATGTTTGAATACTTCAGCTCATGAGCTTTGAGAGGGTAGCTCATGAAAGAAATGGAAAATTCTATACTTTCTTTATCTTATTGAACCAAAATTGTTGAAAGCGTGTGTTTAAAAACATAACTATATTTGATGAAATCTTTTTTGTAGTTTGGATAAACTAGAATTAGGGCATGGGCAATGGTAGTCTTGATATCCTCAAATGTTGTCTTGCCTTCTTCAGTCTAGCTAAAGATGGCATTTCCTTTCATCATGTTCATAATGTGTCGATTCTTCTCAGCAAACTCAAGGATGAACCTTCGTAAGAAATTCACCTTTCTTAAGAAAGAGTGAACAATAGTCTTACTTGTAGGCAAGGTAAGCTCTTGGATAGACTTGACACTGTCTGAATCAATCTTTATGCCTTCTTTGGACACAATGTGTCTGAGAAGTTTTCCCTCTATTACTCCAAAAATAGATTTCTTGGGGTTCATGGAAATGCCATTGTAGTGGCAACACTCCAACACTTGTTGCAAGTGGTGTATATGATCTAGGTGATGCTTAGAAAAAATGGTCAAGTCATCAAGATAAACCACAATGAACTTACCCATTTCATCCTTGAAAGCAAGGTCCATTTCTCTCTAAAAGGTGGCACTAGCATTTATCAAGCCAAAAGGCATCCTTTGATATGCAAACATGCCCCAAGGAGTCGTGAAGGTAGTTTTGTGCTGGTTTGCTTCATTAACTTCAACTTAATTGTATCCTGAGAAGCCATCTAGCAATGATAACATCTTTGAGTTGGTCATTGTTTGAACCACTTGACCCATGATGGACAAAATGTAGTTATCCTTTAAAGATGACTGATTTAGATTCCTAAAATCCATACAGATGCAAATTTTGCCATTCTTCTTCCTTATAGGGACTATGTTGGTAATCCATGTGGAATGACGGATTGGAAAAATTATCCTAGCATTCAACATTTTCTATTTCTCAGACAGAATAGTACCTGATATCTTTAGATTATACTTCTTGGATTTTTGCTTATAATGTACTAAATTAGCCTTGAGAGGAATGTCATGGCGAATTTCATCAGGCTTGAGAGACTTCAGGTCATCATAGGAGTATGCTAAGACATCCATGTATTGGTGGAGTAGAGCAGTGAACTTGAATCTCTCATCAGGAGGGCAACACTTACCAATGTTAACCATCTTGGGACCTTCCTTGGTACCCAAATTTATCTGATCAAACCCCTGGGAGGAGCTTGAATCCATTTGTTATTATTTGATGAATCTATCATGTTTGTGAAATAGCTTTTCAAGAGAAACTAGACCTTTGGGAATTTTATTCCCTTTGAGTTGCAAGAATTCTTCATCTATATTTGAGTTCATTTCAGGAGCTGATTCAAGCTTCTAAGGATTACTACCTTCAAAGTGCAACTGTTTGAAGCTATCTTTTTATTCTAGAAAGGCAATGATTTGGTTGTCATTGTTAAACACTTGCCAATGATTGGCATTATTAGGTATGCTTGGTCAGAAGACCATCTCGATGGTGTATTTGCCTCCTATGAAGTTTGGGTGAGGGACTAAGAGAGTTGCTGAAATAGCCAGTGCATTAGCTCAGTCATTAAATTCCTTGGGTATGGTAGAGATGTTGAAAGCATCAAAGCTTTCAATTTGATCCCATACTAGGTTACAATAGTGGTGCAATCTCTCATTTTTGGTTTGGTACAAGTTTCTCACTTGAAAAACCACCAACTCGACATCTCCTTTGGCATGAAGTATTTTGATGCCCTTGTCTTTAGCAACTTTCAATCCAAGCAAAAGGGATTCTTATTCAGTAGTATTGTTAGTATTGCTAAGCTACAACTTGTATGAAGAGGGAAAAATACCTCCTTTAGGAGATATCAACACAATCCCAACCCCTAAACTGGTAGAAGAACAACTACCATCAAATTCTAGCATCTATACCTTATTTAAAGTTGATCCTTTCTCAAATTTTTCTTTGCTTGGGAGGGGGAACTCTTTTGTGTTTGCATTGCATTCTATCATGTCTTCTATTATTCTGTTTGAACTAATTTTTAGACTATCATTTTTGGGTGTTTCATCAACTAAAACATGAATATCTTCTATGGTCAAAAAATAATTACCCATACTTGAAGACTCGAACAGAATTTGGGCTTTGTGGGCTGATGTCTGAGTGACAACATATTTTGCTTCCTTTTCAAGAAATAACCTCTGCATTATGCCTTTGACAGGGATCCTCGCTTTAAACAGGTCCATGCTCAATTCTCCACCAACATCTTTGCAGAAATTTCACCCTAAAAGAATGTCATATGAGGCTAGAATATCAGCCACCAAGACTGTCATCTTTATCCTTTTGTCTAGGAATGTTGTAAATGCAAATTAGGCATCCTTGATTTGTCCGAGTAGAGGTACTTATTTGTTCTCCATGGAGAAACACCTCCCAAATGTGTTTTTTAGCATGAGTCCAAGAGATTCTACCACCTTGGAAGGCATGATGTTGTTAGATGCACTTGAGTCTATGATGTAATTACTCAGTTTATGACCATTTATCAGTAGGGAAACATAGAAAGGCTCTATTTTGCAAGGGGCAAGTGGAGGAGTAATGACAAGATTGTTTGGGATGGGCATGTTCTTTGGGGAATCATGAGTTACCTTCTTAACATCTTGTCCTATAGGGACAACTTTATTCTTCACACACTGAACTAGCCTATCCAACTACTTAGGATTGGCTTATAGGAATTCAAATTCAAAAACGTAAATTTTGGTCTTCTTGACATGGTCGATTATGTCAAATGACTAAAATGGATTAGGAATAGAGGAAGGTAGTTCATCTTTCTAATTTTTAGGAGGGGGAGGACTAGTCTATGGAATGAAGTTGGAGATGGAGGAATGCTTGATGTTCTTACCTTTTTATTACTCATGGGGTCCTTTGGTTGGAAAGGTAGAGAAGTTTCTCATTTGGCAATTGAGATTATAGGCTGAGAACTTTTCCTTATTTTTCCCTTATCAGCTTGCTTGGTTGACTGGTTCTGGGAAAGGGTGAATACAACATATGATCCATCAACTGCTTCACTTTTACCTCTAGGTTCATCTTAGTAATTCAGGAAACTAATGTCAGAGTCACCATCTGACTCTTCTTGATCTTCTACAAGGAGATCAACATCATTTTCTTGATTTAATTCAAGTTGAAAAGAGAAATCAGATTCTGTTTCAAGATATCCAACTGCTGAATTGGTTGGGGGTTATTCAATGGCAAGTTTCCCCTATGGGGAAGGAAGACAATTTGGTTGTCCTTGATTTTTGGTAGCATTACCTTGGTATGACTGATTGGGGAATGTCCTTCTTGGCATATCTCTATATGAAGAAGCTGAAGATATCCCTTGTGCCATTTGCTACCTGAGAGCTAGCAACTCATTTGCCAACTTTTGCACCATTGGATCAGTGGTACCTATAGATAGATATTCAAAAGATGAAGAGGATTTACCTCTATTTGGATCTCTCCTTATCTTTCTTGCCAAGATAAGGTCATCTTCGACCTTAGTGGCCAAATATTGAGCTACAACAAGGTCTATTTGGCCAGCCTATCTCAGTAGAAAACTTACTTTAGGCAGTTAAGAGTTGATGAAGAAACATTTGAGATTCTCAAGTGTAGGCTGAGCAATAGTAGGAATCTTGTTCCTCAATTTGTGAAACTTGGATATGAATTCTCTCATTGGTTCATGAGGCTCTTTCTTCATTTGTGTGAGTTGAGTTAGCAAGGCATGTACATGTTCTAGAGGTTTGAATCTGGCTTCAAACTTGGCTTTGAGGGTGTTCTAGTCAGTCACTGATCTAGCTTGTAGAAGGTGGAACCAGTCTACAGTAGCACTTTATAGTGTTTCCATGAAAAGCCTGACTGCTACATCCTCAAATTCCACTCCTATTACACCATAGGCTATGCTGAAGGCTGCAATATGTTCATCAGGATGAACCTTTCCATCACCATAGAATTTGGGAAAATTCTTTCTTGGGCTGCGTGGAAGTTCATGCAAGGGTGGAGTTAGATTAAGTGGGCCAAAAGAGTTACCCCAAGGGCTTTGAACTTCCATTGTATGACTATAAAAAGGTGGAATAACAAATATCAGAGGGGTAAGTATTGACAAAGCTTTATTAATAACATAAATGGATGCTTTGCCTAGTAATGGAGACTTGACTTTAGTAGGAGGAAAGCTCCTAGTTCATTAGAGGCGAGATGGTGAAGGAAAAAGATCAGAATTAATTTTGTGTTGATAATACCTTTAGCCCTTTGGCTTTGCGTATAGCATGGAGTTATTAGATTGTAAAATAAAAATGGGAAAGAACTGACCCTGTTTCAGCTTGAAGCTTGAGGCTTCAAATTGCATGTTCTATCCTAGTTGACGTGGAGGTGGAGGGAGATGGTAAGGCTATACTGATAATGGGTAAGACATAGAATGGAGTCACTAGAGTCTATAATGGATAAGGGTAGGGACTGCTTCAATCTAAAACTTGAGGCTTCAAAATGGACGTAAATCCCCAATGGAGTTGCTAAAAATTGCTGGGTGAATATTTTGTCAATCAACTAACTGATGAGCAAAATAGGTCTCTTCAACCACATCATATGGAAATTGGTCAGCCATATGTGTAGGTTTACTACATCAAAAGGGGACAAATCTCTCCTCTCATCAAGGGGAGGTTCCCTATAGATATGCAATAGCTATATACTATATATATAAATAGAAAATAACACTCAAGGGTAGGATAAACCATGCATCTCTCTTTTTTTAGAGATGATGTTCATAAATCAAAGGAGAAATCTTGATGAAATGATAGAAGACACTCCTCTTCTTTCAGACGTGTTGTTCAATAGATAAAATGAATCTTTTAGGTGATGATAAGTGACTGTAATAGGGCACAGTAACACAGTAGGATGAAATGAGGCACAAAGTCTCCACCTCAACTGCTAAAGAGTAAAATATGAAAGACAATGAGGGCACAAAGTCATCCCAAGGTATTTTACATAGAAATAGAATACGAAAGATAATGAGGGTACAAAGTTGTCCTAAGATCCTTTACACAGGAATAGAAAAATAGATGAACTAAAGACAATTGTGGCAGCACAAAGTCTCTCCATAATTGGCTTGAGGACACCTTCCTAATCACTTTCACTAATTCTACTTATTTAATCAAATAGACAAAAAATGTATTAAGAGAATAGACATAAGAACAATTTCCCCAACAACCAAGCTATTCTAGCACAAAGTCTGAAAAGTCACTTGTTTTCTTATTTAAATAACAAAATATGATCAACAATCTAAGTTCAAAGTCTTAGTAATACCTTTCAATTAGGGTAGAGTTTCATTTCTGATTATAGACTGAGATCTATAAAATAATAAGAGACAGTCTAATATATAGTGCTCCAAGAAAGACTTGGGCACTTTATTTCACAAAAATGTGTTACAATACATTCAATGCCTTTAATGCATTTTAAATTCTATCCATGGGATATGCTAGAATCGAGTGTCAGTTTTTAATATGGGCCACTTGATGTGTTTCCTGATGTGTGCACAACTATTTGCTTTACTTGATGCAAAAAAATGGGCCACGCCATTGAATGTTTGTGTTCTTTCAATGTCCACCTAGTAGGCTGCTTTACCTTCTAAAAACATATCTTATACATATATATATTTCTGATCTTTCTCCATCATTCCCCCTTTCCTTACTATATTTCATATTTATTTGTGTGATCTGAGCTTTCAGGCTATCTCTTTCGGTCTTGCTGGCTCCTTACACTCTTCCATCAATAGTTTTTTCCTTTGGCATTTTGGCCTTTTACATTCAAGTCTGCATTCCAACTTTCAAAGATAAATGGCTATTTCATTTCTATGAATTTGATTTTTTTGGGCCCATCATCATTAGGAAACCAATGGCTAGTTTGTTACCCCGAATTTGATGGCTGCGTGGACGTCACCGAACATCTGGATCCCAACGACTAGTTCACGATGCTCAAATTTGACGTTTGCAGTCCCATCAATCTCTTTGGCAATTCCTTCGGTATTCTTGATTTGTCCTTCCTAGAGGGGACCTGCCCTTTGGGGTCTTGAGAAACAGTTCACTTTGATCAGTGAGAGCCCCTTGCAAGGGTTCCTGCCCTTCGGGTGGTCTTTGGATGGCCTTTAGGCTTCTTTCGTTGGTAGGCTTTATCCTTCAATATTTTCCTTCAGATAAAATTTTGAAGGAATTACTTTAGACATTTTGTCTGAAAGAAATGTTCCTTCCCTTTGTCTTCATTCTTTCTTCCCGTCAGGCTTTTGTTTTTCTTCGACAAACTTTTGTTTTCTGTCAGGTTTTTTTCCTTCAGACAAAAGTCTGAAGGAATTCCTTCAAACTTTGTCTGAAGGAATTGTTCCTTTACAACTTTGCAATGGGAACTTTTTTGAAGGAATTTCCTTGCTTGCTCAGCCTTTGAATCAATCCACTTGCTCCCCTCCTGCCCTCCACAAGGGCTGTTTGAGCTCCAACAGCCACCTTTCAAATTTTTGTAATGGTTCACTTTAGTTTCCAAGTGCCCTCTACAAGGGCACTTGTCCTTTGGGCTCTTGGAAGACCCCTTTCAAACTTCTCAATTGAAAAAATGACCAAGTGTTGAACCTATTTCTTTCAAAGTTTGTAGAAACCAACCTACAGAGTTCATAGAAATGAGTTCATAGATCTAGGGGAGTCTGTAGAAGTGAGAAACCAGTCTGCAGAGTCTATAGTTTTGAGGTGTTGAGAGTCCATAGATTTGAGTCTACCGACAGAGTCTGTAGAAACCAAGTCTGTGAAGTCCGTAGATATGGCCTATAGAGTCTGTAGAAATGGTCTTGTAGAGTTTGTAGTTTTCTAAAAATCTTGAAAATTAGAGAATTTGAATGCACAGAACAATTTTTGGGAAGGGAAGAGATAATTTTGGCTTGTGGGGCCAAAATAGTTCAAAATACTTCAAATGTTGAATTAAAAAAAATGACTAATATTTTTTGGAGGACAACAACACCAAGAGAGGTTAAAATTATGAGTGTGAGACCTCTTATTTATAGATTTTCTCAAATGATCAGGATGAACTCAAACCATCCATCTCAAGATGAAGATGTGTGGCTAAGGATCCATTCAATTTTAGAGGCTAGATTTAATAAATCCCTTCATAAATATTTGGGATAGAGAGGCATTAAAGAGACATGGAAGGCACTAATGAGGAATAGGATGGTTTAATCTTAATATTCTATGCATTTATGGCCTAGGGATGTCTTTCTAAGAAATGATGTCAGTTGATGATGTAGTTATTTAATATCAATTTCAAAAAAATAATTATTCAACAAATTGCATAGAAAATTAACTTAAGCTCTTGATTCTAATTGATTAGTCTTAAACATGATTAGTCACTTTTGGTGCAAATATTGGCCTTTGGTGCATAAATTAATCAAATTGATCAGAATGTCACATTATTGGATCAAAATTTGATTGGATTGGAATTAGGATGTGATTTTAGATGGGTTAGAACCATAATCCCATTTAGGATGATTACAACACAAAATAACAAAGGCATGTGTCTCATGCAAGAATATTTGTAGAAAAGAGCAATCCAAAGCATCTAGGTGTAAAAATGTCATTTTGATTCGAATTGATCTGATCAAAGTTAGTTATCTCATAAATTGCATTGCCTCATTTATTGATACTCTAGCCAAAATCAACATTTGTATATAACAATTTTAGCTCATTGATCTAGATCGATGTCCCTGCATACTTTGGTTTGAGACGACGAAGTTTTGAAATAGAGCACGGGCTCAAATTTCCTTTTGATTCATTTTTCTCTAAGTGTTGAAGTAAAGCGAAATCTGCCAAGTGTCATTTTCTGAGGTATTTTTCATAATTTCAATAAGGCTATGAAACGTGTCACGTGTCCTTTAGCAACTCAGTGGAATGCGACAAGTGTCAGCATTAGCATTTCATATTGGCACCCATGTTTCATCTCTTTTCAGTGAAAGGTTTTAACAAGCTAAGTATTAGGATCGGGCAAAAAGTGCCAAGTGGCAATCATGAAAGGTCTCAATTTTGCTTTTTTAAAAGTGACAAAAGATGCCATGTATGCCAGTAGAAGAGAGTGAAAGACACCACGTGTTGAGATCTGAATTATCTTCATTTTTCTTCACTGATATAGCAAAGACTGTGGTGGGTCTTAAGTGTTATTTTTGAAGCAAGAAGAAGCCACGAGGTGTTGCTATCCGTGTAAATATGAAATGAGACCTGATGGTTTCTATGGTATAAATAGAGTAAAGCAGAGACTGCCACATGTCACCTTTCGTAGGTTTCTAAAAGGGTAGCTAAAGGAAGCAGAGACCATCACATAACTCCAAATAAGTAAAACAGAGATTGCCATGTGTCCTTTCATGAAGCAACAAAGATTGCCACCTGTCCCTATGCCCCTTTTAAAGTTATTCAGGTAAGAAATGTTGTGGGTCTTATTTCTATTAAATTGTTAAGGTTTCAAGGAAGTAGATTACGACAGGCATCAAAGGCAGAACACTCATAAGTAAAGACATAAAATAAGTATAAATTACGTGGAAAGTGCCACGTGTCTTTGAAAGGTGCTACAAAACATGCCAAGTGTCATTTTTTAGTGTCTCCTAAGCAATAGGATGGTTTTCAAAGAATTGGCTACGTGTTATCTTTTGTTTAAGAGAAGGGAATGTCCTGTGATCTATTTTGGCCAATATTAGTCACAAGGCAAAGCATTTCAGAATCTGTGAAATATCTTTTGTTAGACACTTCTAGTTATGTTAGATTTTAGTTGGGCTATTAGATTGGGAACAAGCAGACAATCCAAAGTGAATCCAAGGCTATAAATCAGGGTGCAGAGATCACCAAAAAAAGAGGAGATACTAGAGAGAATTTTTTGAGAGAATTATTGCTAAGAGTTTAGACTTTCTAGAGCTGTGACTAGGAATATCATTTGCCTTTGTTCTATCTTCTTAAATTGGAAGGTTTATGTAACTGTGCATGTTTTTATGCCTCTTATGTGACTGGAGAATTAATGAGAAGATTGAATCCTGTGCCTTTGTTGATACTTTTTGTGTTATTGCAAAAGTAGTCTAGGTTGTGTTGTCAAGAGTTTAGACTTTCTAGAGCTGTGATTAGGAATGTCATTTTCCTTTGTCCCATTTTCTTGAGTTGAAAAGTTTATATAACTGTGCGTGTTTTTGTGCCTCTTATGTGACTAGAAAATTCAAATAAGAAGATTGAACTCTGTGACTTTGTTGACATTTTCTATATCACTACAAAAGTAGTCTATGCTGTGAGCCTCTATTTTCATTGTTTCAATCTTTTATATTGATCATGCACTTCTTTGCTCTTAAATGTAAATGAATCTTACATATAGTCTCACTATGCTCAGGGTTAAGGTTGAATTACATTCAGGTGCATCACCATAGTTAGATTTTCTTTCTTGCATTTGTGTTTCTATTAAAATTCCTATCCTTTTTCTCAGTATACACTTAATATAAAGAAGAGACCAGATTCTTATAGATATGGAGGTTGTTTCAAGTCGCAAGTCCCACATCTTGAAACTTCCCATTGTTGATGTTAGAACAAGTGTAATTTTAAATCATCAACAATTTTTGGCATGCCCGGTGGGAACAATCTTGAAGTTTCTTTCAAAATCGTATGAACCAGAGAGCTATGAGGAGTCATATATGTGGACCAGTAACTAGATCACAATCTACTATAAATGTAGGTATTATTTTGCCACCTTTGTTAACTAGTCCAAGAAGAAGAGTCAACCAGTTTATACCAATACCAAGAGCAAATATGGGAGCCCTTATACCCCCAAGAAATTATGCAATTTGGAACATTGGTAGTCCATTGATTCTCCCAATACCACTAGCCACTTGGGACCCTATCCCAGTGAATGCCCTAAAATATCTACCCAAATTCAATGGGCAAGACTTTAAAACACCTGAGGAACAGTTGTAGGATATATTAGAGGTCTATGTTATACATGTTGTCACACAGCAAAATTTGGCCATAAGATTATTAGAAGCTTCTTTTAAAGGGAAGACTCTAGAATGGTATCATTCTTTGACCCCAAATACCATATCTACATGGGATTAGCTCGGAGATCTTTTCTTTGAAAGATTCAAAGAGAAGGGTGATAAGTCTTCTTTGTTATAGCAATTAATTACCATTCAAAGGGCACCACAGGAAGCAATGACTAATTTCAATTCCAGATTCTAAAAGACTTGGGAAAGAATCCCTACTACATCTAGACCATTACCATGCATGGCCATAGTGTTTTATCTTAAGGCTTTAAATTCAGATATATCTGTTATGATTCAGTCACTTGGAGGACACACTTTGCTAGAGGCTTATGACTATGCAGTTAGAGATGAAAATAATTTGATAGATTCTGGAAAATTGCCTCCAAGGCCTCCCATGTTCCCAAAAATTTCCTTGACATTACCTCAAGAAGCCCCTAAATCTATATCCCCACCTGTGTCTATGTACACCTATCCTCAACCATCTATTAAATAAATTGTCCCTACTCAGTCATCTGAGCTGGATGATATCAAGAATATCCTAAGGACATTTTCTAATGAGCTGATTAATATAAAAAGATATCAAAATACTTTCCCTATACCCCAATACCAGGGATATCAAGGAAATATATTTTCATCTTAGCCAAACCAATACTAGGGTCCTCCAAGACAAAATAGCCATCAACCAACAAACCAATTAGCTATAGTCCCCACACCCTCACAGACTATTCCTCCCATTTCAATTAGGGAGATTGTTCTAGGGCAAAATAACTATGCAGATAAAACTAATGCATGGTGTTTTCCTTGCAATAATGCTCATATGCCTAGAGACTGTCCTATGGGTAATCTACAACAAAAGGTGGCAGAGCAAAGAAGAATGGATGTTTAGTTTGCAAGTCCTAGTGACAATCAAGCCTACTAGTCTTCTAGTATGCAAAACTCAATTTTAATGGCTTAGATGCAAGGGATGTCTTTGTAACAAGAGGAGAAATAGCCCCAGAATATGCTTTGTTCTCGTGGATTGAAGATGAAGAATCAGTATTTTTCAATGAAGCTTCTGTTTCCAGGAAACCAATGGTGCAATCAGACTATTATACTAGATCAAAGAGAAGAATGCTAGAATAGCTTGAAGTTGTAAACAATAAATCTATGGAGAATCCTTCATTTCAATATCATCAACACACAACTATTAGACAAGAAATGCTTCATCTAGTGTAAAATCAAGAAGTTCCTAAACAAGTTCCAAGAAAGACAAGATATCCTAATCTTCCAAGAATTCAAACTTTGGGATCAATGAATGTGGTTGATCAACTGAAGATGACCCCAACACAAGTATCAATTTGGGACATATTAGCTATTCCTGAACAAAGGACACTGTTACAAAAAGGCTCTTCAAAATCAAGCAATACCCAAATGTACTGAAGGACCTACTAATAAAAGGAAGCTCAAAGACACAGTTCATCTATAGAAAATAGCCTTAGTGAATAATGCAGTAGAGGTAAGCAAATCTAAACTGGATCCCTTCTATTTAACTCAGATAGGTGACTAGACTATGCATAACCAGGAAAGAGAAAATAATCAGTTGTTAACTATGACACATAATGACCCATATGAAAATTATAACTCTACTAGTCTAGGCACTTATGTTATTTTTGATGAGGATCATGAAATCCCAAGTGTTTTAAGGAAAAAAATGCCAACTAATCAAGAATTTGAAAAAAGTTCAGAAATCTAGACTTTAAATTTTGATGGGGCTAGAAGTAAAAATGGTGTTAGACCAGGAATTTGTCTTACTGCTCCAAATGGTGAAAAAAATTTAAGGGCTATCCATTTTCAATTTGCTTATACTAATAATGATGCTAAGTATGAATCTTTAGTACATGGGCTCCTATTAGCCAAGAAAAAAGGAATAAAGAATCTAATAGTAAAAGGAGATTCAAAATTAGTAGTAAAGCAAGTTAGAGAAAAGGCAATAACAAAGAATGTTAGAATGAAATCCTATAAGCACAGAAATTAGGACTTAATAGAAGATTTTGAAGCTTTTAATATTGAAGTAGTTCCTAGGATTCAAAATTCTGAAGCTAATAGAATGGCACAGATTGGTTCATAGTTTGATCCAAAAATTGGCCTATTATTCAATAATGAGTCAGTAAAGGTTATAGTAAGGCCAGCTATCCCTGATAATGATGAGAATTGGAAAGTATATGAGAATGATTTTCAAGTACTCACATTCTTGCAACAATCAATGGAATTTGCCGATCAATTGCAACCAAAGATTGAAGAGGCATATGAGGATCAAATTATACAATTAAAGAATAATAATCTTCCCAAAGGTTTAATCACTTTAGAGAGACTTTTTGATCTAGAAGATGTAAGCCTGGAGAAGAAAAGGTTCCAAGCAAACAAAGCAGATTATTCTAAAATAAAGGTGAGTGAAGGGAAAAATTTAAAAGCTGGAAATTATGTAACTCAAGAAGAAAAGAAAAGGCTAATTGAATTATGAAAAAAATATGACAGAGTCATAGCCTGGAGCTATGAAGACCTTCATGGATATAATAGAGGCATCATTCAACACACAATAGAACTGACTTAAGGATCTATGCCTATCAGACAGAAATAGAGGCCAGTGAATCCAAGGATTGAGCCTCTAATGGTGGATGAGTTGCAAAAACTTTTAGACTCTAAAATAATTTTTCCAGTCAAACACTCAATTTGGGTATCAAATCTGGTACCTGTTAGGAAAAAGAATGGTGATATAAGACTTTGTGTAGATTTCAGAGATCTAAAAAAAGCATCTTTGAAGGATCACTATCCCTTGCCCTCCATGGAACAAATTCTACAAACTATGGCTAGATCAAAGAGATTCTCTTTGCTAGATGGTTTCTCTAGATACAATCAGATTTGCTTGGCTAAAGAAGACCAATACAAGACTACTTTTACTACCAAATGGGGAACATTTGCATATGCTAAAATGCCATTTGCCCTGTCAAATGCTGTAGCCACTTTTCAGAGAGCTATGGATGTTGCATTTGGGGAACTGATAAATAAAATCATCTTGATTTATCTTGATGATCTTACTATTTTTTTAAAGAATGCTGCTGATCATTTTGATCATTTAGAAGCTGTGTTTAAAAAATGTCAAGAATTTGGAATATCCTTAAATCCTAAGAAATGTATCTTTGTTGTCCCTAAAGGCAAATTATTGGGACATATAGTATCTAAAGAAGGAGTTTCCACAGACCCAAAAAGAGTGGTAGCTATAATGATCTTACCTCTTCCAGTCAATAAGAAAGTAATTCAATCTTTCTTTGGAAAGATTAATTTCGCCAGTTGGTTCATATCTGACTTTGTAGGCTTAGTAAGACCAGTTACACTTTTGTTGAAAAAAGACCTAATTTTCAAGTGGACTATGGAAGGAAGGCAAGCCTTTGAAGAGGTCAAGAAAGCTATCTCAACAACTTTAGTACTTAGAAACCTAGACTTTTCTAAACCTTTTGTAATGTATGTATATGGAGGAGAGCTCAGTATTGCTGCTATCCTAACACAGAAGGATGATAAATAGGAGGGAGAGCATCCAATAGCCTTTTTATCAAGAACTCTTAGGGAATATGAAACCAGATATAACATTTTGGAAAAACAAGCATATGCTATGGTAAAATCCCTCAAAAAGTTTAGGCATATAGTATTAGGAAGTAAAATCTTGATACTTGTAGCTCATCCAAGTGTCAGAGAATATATCATGGAGGGTGAAATTACTAAAAAAAGAGCAAACTGGATAACCAAGATTATTGAATATGATGTAGAATTCAAACCCACTAAATTAGTTAGAGGTAGGGGTTTGTGCCAATATATGACTCAAGATCTTGAAAAGATGATACCTGAAGAGACAAAATAGGAACAGAAGAAGAAATTGTATTGAGAATACAAGAAATTGATCAAGAATCTTGGGTTACAAGTAGGATTCATTTTATGAAAAATGGGATTTACCCAAGAGAACTCCCTCAAAATAAGAGAAGATACTATAGGATGTAGGGAGTTCATTTTGTTCTAATTGAACAGGTTCTTTTCAGAAGAAATTATGATGGCAAATTGTTAAGATGTGTAGAAAAGGATGAGGCTAAGAAAATACTACATGAAATGCATCATGGAGTATCAGGTGGACATTTTTTTGGAAAGACTATATCTATAAAGATAAGTGAGGTAGGTTATTTCTGGCCTACTTTATTTATAGATTGTTATCAACTGGTTAAAAAATGTCAATCTTGTTAATATTATGTGGGGATGAGAAGGAATGCAGCAATGCCTCTTAGTCCTATAATTGTGGATGAACCTTTTGCTCAATGGGGTCTTGACTTCATTGGAATGATAAATCTAATGTCTAGCATGGGTCACAAATGGATCTTAATAGCCACATATTATTTCCCCAGATGGACTGAGGTAGTACCACTCAAGGAAGCAACAAAAAATGTGATCCTAGATTTTTTAGGGAGTATCAGTACTCATTTTAGGGCTCCTCAAACCATAATTTTAGATAATGCTAAAGCATTTTTAGGGTCCAAAGTATTTGAATTTGCATTAAAGCATGGAATATATCTAAAAAATTCTTCTAATTATTACCCTCAAGGTAATGGTTTCGCAGAATCAACTAATAAAAACCTGATTAGACTCATCAAAAGAATAGGGGCTGATCATCACAATGAGTGGCATAAAGTGCTTAATTTAACACTATGGGCTGATATAATTATGCCTAAACAGGTGATAAAAATGTCCCCATATGAATTGGTATATGGGAAACCTGTTGTAATTCCCCTAAGTTTGGAAATTCTTGCTCTCTAGCTGATCAAACAGATTGAAATTGAAGAAAATGGCCCCATGCAGGTCAGACTAGCAAAACTTCTAGAAGTTCAATAAAAGAGGGATACATCACATGATTCATTGATAAAGCATCCAAAAATAATTAAATACTATTTTGATAAAAGTACTTCAAATCCCCATTTCAAAATAGGCTCAATTATTTTGAAATGGGATACAAAAGCTGCCAAACTAGGTCAACACACTAAGTTTGAAGCATTATGGACTGGCCCATAAAATTCGGGTGTGTAAACAACAAAATTCATTTAAGATAAAAATGATGGAAGGTGAACCTAAAGAGATTCATGTAAATGGAATATATTTGAAACATTTTAGTTAAAACTATGTTTTCTAGTGATTTCAGATCATGTGGGAGTTGTAGATTCTTTTCGAGCAAGCTCAAAAGTCCTTAGGCTCACCAATAACTATAGAGTAAAAAATACTCTATGTTTCATTTTGATTTCACAGTGCATGATCCAGATCACTATCCCTGCATACTTTGGTTTGAGATGGCGAAGTTTTGAAATAGAGCGCGAGCTCAAATTTCCTTTTGATTCATTTTTCTCTAAGTGTTGAAGTAAAGTGGAAGCTACCAAGTGTCATTTTTTGAGGCATTTTTCATAATTTCAATAAGGTCGTAGAACATGTCATGTGTCCTTTAGAAAATCAATAGAACGTGACAAGTGTCAACATCCGTATTTCATATCGAGACCCGTGTTTCATCTCTTTCTAGTGAAAGGTCTTAAAAAGCTAAGTATCAGGATCAGGTGAAAAACACCAAGTGGAAATCACAGAAGGTCTCAATTTTGCTTTTCTAAAAGTGATGGAAGATGCCACGTATCCTAGTAAAAGAGAGCAAAATCCACCATGTGTCGAGATTTGAATTATCTTCATTTTGCTTCACTGATATAGCAAAGACTATGGTGGGTTTTAAGTGTTGTTTTTGAAGTAAGAGGAAGCCATCAGGTGTCATTATCTATGTAAATATGAAATGAGACCCGATGGTTTCTATGGTATAAATAGAGTAAAGTAGAGACCACCACGTGTTATCTTCCACAAGTTTCTAAAAGGGTAGCTAAAGGACGTGGAGACCATCATGTAACCCCAGATAAGTAAAGCAAAGATTACCATGTGTCCTTTGATGAAGTAGTGGAGATTACCACTTGTCCCTATGCCCATTTTAAAGTTACTTAGGTAAGAAATGTTGTGGGTCTTGTTTCTATTAAGTTTTTAAGGTTTCAAGGAAGCAGATTATGACAGGTGTCAAAGGCAAAACACTCATAAGCAAAGACACAAAAGAAGTATAAATTATGTGGAAAGTGCCACGTGTCTTTGATAGTTGCTGTAAAACATGCCAAGTGTCATTTTCTAGTGTCTCCTAAGCAATATGAAGGTTTTCAAATAATTGGCTAAGTGTTATCTTCCGTTTAAGAGAAGGGAGTGTCTTGTGATCTGTTTCAGCCAATGAACTGCCAGAAGACAAAGCTTTTCAGAATCTATGAAATAAATTCTATTAGACACTTCCAATTCTGATAGATTTCAGTTGGTCCATTAGATTGGGAACAAGTAGACAATCTAGAGTGAATCCAAGGCTATAAATAAGGGTGCAGAGATCACTAGAAAAAGAGGAGATACTAGAGAGAATTATTGTTAAGAGTTTAGACTTTCTAGAGCTATGACTAGGAATATCATTTGCCTTTGTTTTATCTTCTTAAATTGGAAGGTTTATGTAATTATGCATGTTTCTATGCCTCTTATGTGACTAGAGAATTAATGAGAAGATTGAATCCTGTGCCTTTGTTGATACTTTATGTGTTATTGCAAAAGTAGTCTAGGCTATGTTGTCAAGAGTTTAGACTTTCTAGAGTTGTGATTAGGAATGTCATTTGCCTTTGTCCCATTTTCTTGAGTTTAAAATTTTATATAACTGTGTGTGTTTCTGTGCCTCTTATGTGACTAGAAAATTCAAATAAGAAGATTGAACCCTGTGTCTTTGTTGACATTTTCTGTATCACTACAAAAGTAGTCTATGCTGTGAGCCTATGTTTCTATTGTTTCCATCTTTTACATTGATCATGCACTTGTTTGCTCTTAAATGTAAATGAATCTTACATATAGTCTCACTGTGCTCAAGATTAAGGTCGAATTACATTCAGGCGCATCACCATAGTTAGATTTTCTTTCTTACATTTGTGTTTTTCTTAAAATTCCTATCCTTTTTCCCAATATACACTTAATATAAAGAAGAGACCAGCTTCTTAAAAATATGGAGGTTGTTTCAAGTCGCAAGTCCCACATCTTGAAACTTCCCATTGTTGATGTTAGAGCAAGTGCAATTTTAAATCATCAACATTGAACAAGAGATATCATGAGTGATGTAAAGGGTAAGTGCATGGAGTTGGGGGACAATTCCATGGACATTTACTTTAATGCATAGTGTTATAAACATTATGCATATTTGCAATGTCTATAACACATACATAATTATTGTAACTTAGGCTCAATAATACTGAACCATAATACATAAGCATTATAACATGTTATAGTAACATGAAACAAAAAATAGAAAATGTCCAAAATCATGGGCATTGTCATTCTCATTTATTTTATTATTTTTTTGGCTTTCTCTATACTAAATCACATTCACATTATTATTGAAGGTGGAAAAATCATGCTAAGATAGATGATTACATTGAAAAAATGTCACCATAGAGGGAAGGTAAACAATCAAAAAACAAACCTATAAATTTTGGATTTTAGATTTTTTTTAATTTTCATTGTTTTGTTATTAAAACCCATTTATTTTAAAATAAGTCATTCAAATTTTATAGAACAACATGCTAACCCTCTTAACCCTCTGTATAATGATCCACACCAAGGGACCCAAAACAAAGCATGTGAGTGACAACTGAGTTTGGTTGTATAGAGTGAATGCACAGAGAGTATTCAGAAAGAAAAATCAAACACACATTCAATGGAGTAGAAGTATTATTTATGCGAAATACAACTTTTATTAATAAATCGAAAAATAGAGGATACATAATACAATATCTATAGTGCATGTATATAGAGTAGATGTGCAAAACAATCTAACAATATTATGACTATGTAAATGACACTAATTTGGTTATGTAATTTTTTATCCAAATGCATATGTTACATATTTAACGTGTATAATACAAATATAGTAATAACTATTACACAAATAACATTTAGATAATTTGAATCTTCCTATCAAATGTGATAGTTGGCAATGGTTTAAAAAATTAATATCTAGGTTATCTTCAATGGTTCTCAATCTCATGATCCTTAGGTGGTGGATAATGTCTAGTTGGACCACTTATTATCACATGATTAGGGAAAGCTAATACATGGTTATGGTAAATTCAGGCCCAAACAAGTCGGTGAGTTCATGAGTAAGAACCGATGAAGTATGTAGGGATGTAGATTATGGAGAGCACACTAAGAATCATAGAATATGATTTGAGGTGACTATTGCATGAAAGTATGTGAACATGGACAAGAAATGTGTGTAAGGTTATGAGCTAGCTTTGGGTAAAAGAGTTCATTGGGATGTGTGATAAGTATGAGCTTTACATAAAGGCTACACACAAATCATCTAACCATCTTATCCCTCCTACAGATCCACAAGACCTCCCAAGAATTTAGGAGGATTTAGTTTCACATAGAAAAAAATAAAATAGAAATTGAAAAAATAATTAGGAGAATGAGGGATCCCACTTTGACCAACACCTACTGCACCTATTTAGCTAATACCATAGAGTTAGTATTAAGTCAAACTAATTCGATAATGACTCAAATCGAAAAATGAGCATCATATAGGGATAGACGTAGGGCTTACTATGTTGACAAATTGTTAGCATGTGATGTGAAAGACAACAAAATATCTCAAGACTTAATTTGTGTTTTATTCATCAACCCAACAACCAATGCACCCTTTTCACTATCCACAAAACACTTCCCGATCCATCGATACTTGTACAATTTGATTAGAAATAATTTTTGAGAAGGATGGTGGATGGTGTTTGATTACCTAACATGTAACAACCATGATGTCCCATTATATTTTTTTGAGGAAAATTTACTACGAGTTTATCACTTTGTTTTTTAGTTTCAAGATAACTTTTGAATAAAAATTAACTATATTTTTATTAGATAATATTCATAAATTTATTATTAGTCCCAAAGGGATAATTAAAGGAATCATTGTCATTTAAATTTTAATTAAACTATACCTTTTACACCAATCAAAATTCATTATTTATTTGTGTATTGTAATATTTAAAAGTTTTCAATAGTTACTTGTGAATTTGTTAACAAATATTATAAAAAATAACATTTAACAATATTTTGATTGGTGGAAATGACTATGATGTTATTAAAGTGAAAATTAGTGATGTCATAAAAAATAATTGTGATACTTATTACCCCATGATAGGTGTGAAAATATCTCAACAAATACTTTTATAATTATTATTAACTTTGGACATTAATATCATTATATGTTACGTCTATTGTTAAAGGTGTGGATGGCAGTTTTATTAGCTAGTCAAACAACCTCTTCAAAACTTAAAGGTGGAATATCTTCAAAAGTTCATGCATGATTTAACATTCACTTGATTCTTCTAGAGGGTTATAGTGTTGATTTCCATCAAAATACTTATCAAAAGAGTTCAGTCTTGTAAATAATTGTCATGGAGATAATTTTAGCTAAGATTTATAAATTTTATTGATTAGATAAGTGCAACCTGAGTGTATTTACTATTTGTATTTTTGGCTTGTGATACTTAAGCTTTAAATGTATGTTGTTCCAAAAAAATCAATTCCATGGATTATAACTTTTGTTTTTTGAGATTTTTGGAAATAGGTTATTTATTTAGTTTTAAGTATTTTAATATTTTATGCTTTAGAATCTTTGACATATTTTAGTGTTATTTCCACTTCCACTTTTCATGTGTTTGGTATGACTTCACAATTATAAATATACAAGTATGGTGATTTAATTTCATAGTGAGATTACTTGTTTCGATAGTTTGAAGTAATTCACAATGTTATGTATGGATTTTAGGGTATATCTAATCACACTTGCAGAAATATCCCTGGAATTTATCTATTATAGTAAAAAATTAATACCAAAGGGGTTTGGTATCTTTATTTATTCCTAAAAATGTTTTTTGTAGTGAATTTAATAAGATTTCAAAGAAGAGTAGGAAGGATTTTCCATGCTTTCCAGATGAGGTTGTATTTGGTCACGATTCTCAAAAATCCTTGTATTTCCATCTCCTATGTGGAATGATTTATTCAAATGAGGTATAATAAGTTCAATAAACTTTTTCATATAGCACAGTAGATGCTTTTAGGAACTTTGAGAAATTCTGGAAAGAACTTTCTATGGATATCAAGGAAGGAAAAGTTAGTGAATGAATTACATAACCTTCTATTAGAGAATCTATTTGTAAATTATTGAAACCTAATATAGATTTGGCAGATGATATATATGAAAAATTTAAGATCATGGAGAATTGGTATGGAGTTATTTCATGGATTTTTCCCAATGCCAAGTATGTTCATTATATCATGACAAGTTTTATGGAGCCTTATTTAAATAAATTGAGAGAGACATCATGCAACTGATCTACCACTATTGGGTGTAGATTATGCTTCTTTTGAATGTGAAATTTCTACTAATATAGATCCAACAAATCCACTAGAGAATACAACTTTCACACTTGTATCCAATATTGCATATTTTGAATTCATTCCACTCCATTTGCATCTTGAAGACTCAAAATTGAATTAGAATGTAGCTAGTGCCCTCTATACAGATTTTGAACCTATTGGTCTAACAGATGTGAAAGTCGATTAAGATTATGAGGTTATTTTCACAACATTTATTAGTGCATTATACCTCATCATTTTCCAATACGTAATTTCTAGTTTGCATATTGCATTTTTCTATTTGTCTTTGAAATTTTGGTTTTATTTAACCAAAATACACAGAATTTTAGATTATAGTGTTTGAAACTTTATATGATATGGAGAATCTAGAAACTTTATTGCCTTTTTCTGTATACAAGGATTTATAGGTACATGCTTGGTGATGTTGTAAGAGTAACTAAATTTTGCAATTCTACTCCACAGTTGTCATATATATGTCAGAAGAACCTTGTTCTTACAATCAAATTGATAAGACAACTGAGAAATATTTACAAATAGTTATTGAGAAGGATACAAAACTCTTGACTGAAGAAAATATTGATCTACTTGACTTCACAAACTATGCAAATATGTCAACTGAGTCAGGGTATTACATTATATTTCTAGAGCTTAATATTAAAATAGATGAAAAGGTTTTGAATAGATGTTGTTTAACAATGGAAAAATCTTTCATTGATGTGGCCTATGTTTTTTATATAAAATCTAAGATCATTTGACCCCTTGAGCTTTGTATTGTGAAAAAATTCACAAGTGGAAAGTAGGGAACTGACATCTCAACAACAAATATCTTAATTACCTTCACATTACAAAATATAACATTTTAACTCTAGCTGATAAATCACTACTCACTTAGCAATATTTCGTGAGTAGTATCATAACCTTCTTCCATAACTATAATACAATACTAATCCACATAAATGTATCATTTCATCCAATTTTACAACTTCTCTCTCAATAAGATGTAGAAGACACTTGTCCCATGAACTCAAGGGAATAAAGTCAAAACAACATTTCAGAGACAAGTACCCATTTAAGGAAGCACTAAATCAACTTCATGAAAATATGAATCCTCTTGGTAGGCTTATAATGATTTCAAACATAGTGAGGGGGTGATAAATCACCTTTATTCCCACTATGAGAGATGACACTTCCTACTAATCCACATGATCATAAGGTGCCAAACCAAAAACAAACTCCTAACACAAAGGAATTCTCAACCAAGACATTTATTGTCTACTACAAGAAAATTACCACTGCACTAGGTGGTACCAAACTAAACAAAAATGGTCTTATAATATTTCCCACTATTAGGATTAGTGTATATAATACATAAAAACTAAAACAAATATACTTAAGTGAGAATCACCCTATGCTTATAAAAGATTCACAACATAAAACACAAATGGTGAAGGTGATTTGATTACCAATATGGATGTAATCATTCTCAAGGTGTTCAATCTAAGTGATCAAACTATCTTAAAAATATTTGGTTCATATCATATAAACTATGCTATTACTCACCTTTCCAAACCTCCTATACAACCATCCCTATTAGGACATTTGGTAAACTAACCCCTTAATAACTCAGAAGGATATGAGTGCTGATAAGGGTATACACTCAATGATCTCCATACACATCTCATGAATGTATCATACTTGTAATAGTAACCAAGCTATACATGATGATTTATCAAGTCTCAAAACTCCATTCATGGTGTAACATGGTTTTGCAATGTGGCACCACAAATCCAAAATACTAGTGCACTACTTCATGTCACTAGGTTCACACTTGTGAATAGAATGTCACTAAAATGCTAATGGACTCATTAGGTCCTAGAGTTTGAGCCATAACTCTAATACCACATGTAATAATCTTGTTGGGGTGATTTTTTTTAGTTAACATATATACTATAAATAGATTTCACCATGAGAATCTACGCAATGACAATACAACATAATCTAAGAGAGATAATTTTAAAATAAATATACGAGGCCATACATCCTAGATCACTTATCAACATAATAAAAGACATCGTGATACAAACATAGAAGGTAATTAAAAATATTCATCCACTGTTGGTTCAGAACATAGTCACTGTTGTCAATCCTCAATAAATAGTTAATTACAACTCTTCATGCTAAAGTTTCCAAAAATAAATACAACATAATACAATGTACATAAATAAGATACATGGCTCCCTAGAGCATGATTTTCCCAGGCTCTCCAGTACCTATGGTAATCTCAAGTGTTGTCTTAAAGTAAATACTATTATGGGGAGGCAAAGCATCATCTAAGCACTTTCTCACACCAACCAAGGACCAATGATCTGATGCACTAATTCCATCAATAAATGGCCATCCCTCCATGGATGAGTAGATATTAATGGTGATGAAATCTAAAGAAGCAATCAAGTAACTGTGTGATGTATAATTTTTAAAACTAAACATGCAATGTATCATAGAAAACCTGTTTTATTGCAAAATATGTCACAAACATGTAAATCATAGTCATGAAATTATAATGTCTTACTAAACATACTCTGATCAAAGTTTTCAATAATAATAATTAGTAGCAATCTATAGATTGGTTAAAATTCATGCACACCACTTAATCAGATTGCCTTGATCTCGCATTGTGATGTTAGTAAGTGTTGAAGTCCATCTCACTCATTACCCAATATCAACAATGCATATTAGTCAAATACAATTCAACCACAAGATTCATATAATTTGCATCCTACTAGCGAACACGTCATCTAACATGCAAAACATAGTAGTAATGAAAGCATACATTTATTCTATCAAATGTATGAATGAATCTTACATTATTTTCTATCTTGCACTAGATACAATGTCTATAGTTAATACTATTTGGGTAAAATACATAATTAACTACAGGTTTTAATATCATAAATCATTTTCAAACATTCTACACCATATAATAACCCATATTACCATAGTCTCATATTCTAAGACAACTACTAGTTTTCCATAATCAGTCACATAAGATAGTCTAAAATACATTAAAAAAATAAGCTTATCAAGCAACTAGACATAACAAAGAAAGTCATATTTTCCATGAAACACATAGTATTCTATCTTAGCAGACACTACACTTTTAATGGTTGTAAGCATGAACACAAAAAGTCCTACCAATTATCATAAAACATGTTATTCTTAGTAACAACCATCACACATACACTTAGTTTGTCAAACATAGTGTGAGTCTAGATATAACAATTACAATATGTACCATTTGGGTATAACATACATCTATATTGTATTACTTTATGATATCCCATACTATCATAGTTCACCACTAAATAAATACACATAGCAAAACTCATGATTTTAAGAATCATACAACCCACGTACATAATAACAATAAAGCAAGTATAGGATTATACCATCCACGTATACCTTAAGTTTAAATTACATACTACTAAAACTTATAAGCATGAATCATGATGCACCATTATATACTAAATATAACCAAACATTTATACATATTAACACTCTCTTAATATGTACTGCATATAATTATTCAATACTAAATACATATAAATAACAGTCATTTAATAATTTGTAGAGAAACATAGAACTCATAAACATGTTATATCATTTATTTATGCATCTCATTCCATTTATGGTTATATTTTTGGTCCCTCGGACACTATGATTCATTAAATCCATCTATTAACTAAGGGTAAAATCTGTATATACGAGTATTTGTACATTATACCATGCACCCTATGTAAGTACTCAAATGATAAGAAAATATAATATCGAAGTTCATTTATATCGCATGATCAAGAACTCTCTATGGGTTCATCAATCTTTAAAAACTATTTTACTCATGGAGTAAGTCAATAATCTTTATTAGATAAAGGATTCTACATTATAATTCTCCTTCATAGTTTTATTATGTTTTAGGGAGCTAAGTACACATGTAATTGGTGTCTTACATTCAACTTTCAGAATGGTGTGCCTATTATCTTGCTAAGGAACAAATCTCAATACAAAATCATAATTAAAGATGAAAATCCCATCCCTTGGAAAAAATATACACTTGACTATATACCATTATAAAAATCATCTATTAATATGATATATCATTATAGATCTATCAAGTTTCCCTTTAACATTATTATTTCATCCCTCTGAGTGGGCATCCTATTCTCTCTATAAAATAGATATAATTAAGTTCATTTCAAAACTAAATCCAATCTAGCATGCATAGCTTCTCTTATGATAAATAGGCATCTATCTTATATCACTTCAATTTCTCCATCTTATATTTGATGGTTTCATCATTACACATTACATCAATCATTAGAAATTATCAGCTCACATAAAATTCAGATTTTCTTACCCGAAAGGCATGAGAATTAGTATTTGGAAATGTTTGTTAGATATCAAATCATGCCACCTAGAATCAATGCCATATAAAACATACTTTCAAACATATAATGGACCAACCATAGCCTTCCAAAGCAATCAAATCCAAAATCCTTACCTAGAAATCATAAATCCTCAACTCACCAAAAAATTACATTTTCTTTCCATATAGGCATTAAAATGAAATCCACATCATTAAACTTTGAAATTGTCTTCTTAAGCTGACAAGATCTCCCATCATATATAGATACCCTAATAGACAATGTAACTGCAAAGTCATGGGCAGATTGAGGGTAGAAATTGATGTAAGTGGTGCCTTCAAAGTGTTACAATGCATCATTTTTTGAATGATTTCTAGTATCTTAAATTAACAGATCATGGAGGTGTAGTTAATGGATAAAGTTTTGGCCGAATTGGAATTAATTTATGAGGGACACCACCATTCCTAGTCATTTTTGGAGAAAAAAACTAGAAAAAAGGAGTAGAGAACCTTAGGGTAACTTGAAGGTTTTCTTTATATATTTTTTGCATAAAAATCCTTTGTATATAAAAGATATCTTTAGGCTTTTTTATATACTTTATGTGTATATATCATTTGGTATATTAATGAGGTGCTACAAGGATTTAACGAGGGTTTATATATGCTTGAAAATGTGGTTTTAAAAAATATTTTACCAGAGGAAAATAAACTACTCTTTATCTTTATAGGTACCATGAACATTACCTTACATAGTTTAGCTTTATCTTTTAAAACTATTATTTATATCAAGGCATCAATGCCTACATTAACACAAGTCACAATACATATATGATGCCTTTGAAATTTAACTCTAGAAGTATATATATTAGCATATGATCTATTATAGATACCAGATACCATATACCAGATACAATTCGCTACATAACATATACAATTCATTGCATAACTTATGATGCCTAGGAAAGTCACTGCATAATAGATACAATTCACTGCATAGTAGATACCAGCCACTGCAATTATTTTTCCCAGTCCAGACTGTAAGTATATCTCATAAATTAAATCCCTCTGCATATACCAAACTTAGTGTTTTATGAGGTCACCATAAGTATAAATTATTCAAGTTTATTGTACTTACTACTAGTTATTATTGTTATTACATGACTATTTTGTAAACCAACGACTTCTGAAATAGTAAGAAAATATTTATTATAATGTTGTTGTCTTCATTTATTATAAATTATACTTCTAAAGTCATTGCATGAAAATAAATATATTCTTGCATATAAGTATAACAGTGACCTAGATATTAAATATATTCCTATACAATATTAAATATATTCCTCTACATTGATCTAGATGTTTTAATTTTAGTATAACAGTGATACAAGTAATGAGATTCTCATACTAAGTGAATTCCATATTTTTGATATAGTATTGTCTTATACAATTATTGTATACTATATCTATTATAGCAAACTCTATTTTTAAAGTATAACATAGATTTATTCAGATATCTAGTTTTAGACTCATTGTTGTTACAAAATTTATTGTTATATATAGAACACAAAATTGAATTTACACAATTTATTAAGATTATTATCAGAAATTGAATGCACTGCCTACCATTTAGATTCTAAAGTGAATTTGATTGATTTTGAATAATTCCCTTTTTTGTCTCCTTTTTCATTTCACACTTTTTCTTGTCTTTCACACTTTATGTATCTTCTCTAAGATTCCCCCATTTCATATTCCATGCTCCCTAATAAGAAGGATGTAGTTTGCTTTAACAGATTTCTCTTTTATTTTTTAATTTTTGTTTTACTTTCTTCTTTTTTCATATTTAATGTTTTTCTTCTTTTATTTTTTTTAAGACTAATTTACTCTTTTTATTGTCTTTTTCCTATTTTTTTCCTTTTTCCACTTCTATTTATTTTTAACGTAAAATAAAGAAAATCTGTAATTTCTAAATTAGTTAATCATCCTTTATTAACATTAGAAAATTAAATGACAATTATATAAATTACTTTTTTGAATTTTTAAATATAATTATGCTAATAATATTTCCATAAGCATTAATGATAAAAAGTACCAAATATGCATTCATTAAGTTATTTAACTATGTTATTAAACTCTTAGAAATTAACTTTCTGATGCAATTAGAAATAAACACACCATGTGCAAACTATTTTTAATAGAGTCTAACATGTGCTAACTACTGTGGTGTGTGTAGGGTTCTCACCAATTTTTTTGTCATCCTCCAAAATCTTCATCTATGTCACCCTCTCTGATAATGCTCTCCCTTTGTCACACTCTGAGGGGTGAGTTCTCTTGTATCAACCTCACAACAAGGAGGTAGTTAGACCATGATATGTAGACATCATAAACATAACTAAAATAACAAATTAACATGTTTATAATGTAAACATGTACACTACAACTAACTCATAATAATGTAAATATGTAACCTAAGCAATATCCTACTACCCCATAACACTTAATATCCAAGCTTAGTTTAAAATAGCCAAATCTAAATTTATCAATTATAGATATCCTCGGATAATTTAGTAAGTTTGCTTGGCAAAGAATAAGGATGTAACACTATCACCCACATCTATACGGCTCCACTCTATCCCTTCTAACTAATACACACAAAAAAACATAGAAAAACATATGGCATGTCAAAATTATTCTAATTTTGATTATTTTAATAGGGAAGAAAGAAACATTACTTAACATGAATAAAAATAAAAAATTAATAGTAGCCAAAGGTTCCCATGCATCTCCTGAGAAATAGTCATTAGGCAGTTCATATACACCATCTTCACCTTTAATTTGTTTCACCCCTCCTCCTGTAGTATTAAAAAAATGTAAAAAATCAAAATATGAATGCAAAGTTTGTAAATATTGAGAATTTTACATATGCAGTAAGAATATTATTGAAAATACATAGACCATTAATTAAATTACATGTGTTATCCCCTTATTTACATCTTTATTTGTTAAATAATCGATCTCGCATTGAGATTTCACCCTTGGTTGATCACGGGCAGGGAATGGCTATCTCAAAACAGTAGGAATACCATATGTAATGGTTGATGCTCCATTTATCTTCTTAGTTCAATCTTAGAGTGGGCAAGGGGAATGTCTAAATTGAGCCCTTGTATGTAGTGAGGACTTCTAACTGAATTCTTTATCCTAACATAATGTATGTCACAATAGATTAACATCAACAAAAAAATAATATAACTCAAATTCACCTTCGAGTGTAGTAATTGAAAATGCATACCATTTATTTGGTCTTAGCATAAAGTTGTTTGAGGCAATCATCTAATTCCCACTCATCCATCTTAAATCTAGAGTAGTTAACATTCATAGTATTAATTTCCAAAAAACAACAACTTGCATTCAAACAAGTTAAGAATATGCTTTACAACTCTAACCCATACCTATGAATTGCTTAAAGAAATGACCATAAAGGTTACGAGGAGAGTATAATTGTGTGCTGGTGGGTAGGATAATCCAAGTAGATGGAAACATAAGATAGCAGTCATGAAATAATTAGGGCAACCATTATTATTGAAATTTATATCCTATATTGAAAGTATATATTATGAGCCTCCATCAAGGAAATGTACATATGATAAGGCATTATATTTTTTCTAGATAGTGTAACATTTCAAAGTAGAGATTGATATAATATGGCAACACCTCATGTGGCAATTCAAGGACAAGATAATTGAACATTATGTATAGTGGGCCTCTACCAAGGAGTAATAGGTCCTGATAAATAGTAGGTATAGGCAAACTAAAGATAGATGTCCTTTTAAAGGATTTATTAGAATCTTCACTATATTTATTTGCATTTTCAACTAAATAATTTATTCTCTCTAGAACCCTAATGTGAAAGAGGCTTAAAAACACACTATGAATGTGATTATGTGAAGCATTTTCCTTTTTTTCACATATCTATTCTTGTTTCATATGTTTTGGATTTTGTCTCCATTAATAAGTTATTAATTTAGTTTTTTTATATTTTGTAAAAACTCTATGATTTATTTCCTTGTTTAGCTTATTCTTTGGTTGGTAAAAGTCAATGTCCACTTGCCCTTCTCAAAATCGAGGCTCTATCTCTAATGGGGTTCTAGACCTTTATTGGTCAAATTCCTAGTGTAGGGCCATATGCACATTCAACCCACAAAATATACCATATCAGCTATTAATGTGTTGATTTGAACCTTAAAACATATGCACATTTTATGCATCCCTCAATATACTATGATCACAAATATGATGATTTTGTCAAAACCATAAAACATAGTAGAATGGACTCATTCAAAAATATTCTTGACTGGTTTATCAACTTTTATCAAAGTGTAGATCTTTTATTAAATTTTAAAACCTGGTAAAATGGACTAGTTTAAAACATGGGATAGAACATGGAAGTTTCAAACCTTCTTCTAACTACATGTGCTTGATCTATCTCCCTCTACCTTGGATCCAACATCGAGTGAATGGTAAATGACATTTGTTTAGCACTTAGGCTTTACCTAGATAATAATAGGACCATAAGAGGTTCATGATTAATGATAACAGGGCATGATAATAAGGGTTTACTATTGAGTCATTTGCATGTCATGCTAGGTCTGTGCCACGTGGTAAGATTAGTAACACCTACGTAGTCATTGTTCATGATCTCAACATCTTAACAGGTAGTGGAGATGATGGTGACAGTCACAAGTAGTGGTGACCATGCTCAGTGGTGGCATTGATGGTAACTGATGTGGACTTGGCTAGGTAGGGAGGGAGAAATGAACTTAAATAGTAAAATAGATAGGTGATAAAAAAAATTGATAGGTTGGTAGGATGATAAAATGGTATAGTACAAAGAAGAAGTGTGATAAAATGATATAACTTGAAATGGTCCTTATAGACAATACACAAAGTTACTCAAGCATAGTACCAATTAAGGTGGATAATGTTCATTATCTCATCATGTTTATATCTATCTAGTGTGGTAAGCCTCTATGCTCCTGTTCCATAGTTTCCCATAACGATGAAAAGATCAACCCAGTTGGGTTTGAACTTGCCTTTATGCTTCTTTTAAGCTATGGTATTCTTTTGGTTCTCTTTAAGGACAAGATCACCAAGTTCAAATTTTTTGTGCTCGATACACCGATTGTAGTGGCCCCAAAGATAGTTCTGATAAGCTTAAATATTATTCACTACATCCATGTGTTTCTCATCAAGTAAGTTTAGTTCTTGCAGGTGAGTTAATCAAGAGTCATTGTCATCTAGGATATACTTGAAAGAGATGCATAGAGATGGTAACTCAACCTCAATGGGAAGAATGGATTCTATATGATAAAAAATTGAATGTGGAGTGGCTCCTATGTTTGTAAAATGATTGGTATAGTATTCCCAAAGGTAATAGAATATTTGAAGGTGTCAATCATGATAAACATTATTGACAATCTTTTTGAGAATGTTAACAATGGTTTTATTTGATGCTTCAGTCTGGCCATTACCGTGAGGGTAATATGTTTTAGAGAAATATTGCATGATGTTATATTCAATACATAGTTTTTTAACATCTTTATTCTTAAATGATCATCCATTATATAATATAATGTTAGAAGGGATATCTTAATGGAAAATAATAAGGTTAAAAATGAACTTGTAAATTTTCTTTCCAGTCACCTAAATGAGGGATATAGTTTCAACCCAGTTAGTGAAATATTCAATGGTAGTAAGGATATGTTTATGGCCATCGTATGAGGTGGGATTGATCTTCTCAATGAGGTTGAGACCCCATGTTGCAAATGGCTATGGTATAAACATTGGTTTTGGAGTCTTGGCTCAGGCATGAATAAGATTGACATGTCATTGACACTTGTCACACTTTTTTACATTTGCAACTGCATCTACATCCATAATGGGCCAATAATAACAAGTATGTAAGAGATTTTTTGATAGTATTATTCACCTAGTGTGGGATCCACATAATCTTTCATGAATTTATTATAATTCTAGTGTAAATTATACCAAAGCTAAAAAATAAAGTAGAGTTCCATCAAAACTATGAAGGTAAAAGGTTGAGCCAAGTAAGGCATAATGAGTGGTTTCGTAGATAAAGGCTTTGGATTATTTTAGGGATAGGTTGGGTGGCGTAAATTAGTTTTAGAGGTATTTATAAAGGTTTAAATACTAGATAGAACTAGGACCAACAATATCACAAATCATCATGATAGTTAAAGGTTCATGAGTTGGTGCTAAAAAGTTCTTGACAAGGAATTGATAGTCTTTGGTTGTGTCCATTTTCCAAATCAGAGATCTAATAGTGGCCATAACATCTACGATTTTATTACTTTCCCTTGGTATATGCTCAAATTGAATTCCAAAAATTTGTTGCTTCAGAGTGTCGACCATGGTCTTATATGGAACCAGCTTGTCATCTTTGGTCTAAAAGTAGTCTATAACCTGATTGATGATTAACTGAGAATGACCAAAAAGGTTGATATGATATATGTTCCATTGTACCACTTGGCAAAGCCTTGTAACAAATTTTTCATATTTGATCATGTTGTTAGTACAAGGAAATATAATTATAAATGATTTAAGGATTAGATCCCCATGTAATGTAATAAATAAAAGGCTTGCCCATGATCCATGTGTTATGAATGATCCATCAAAATATAGTTTCCAATGCTACTCCCTAAGAGGTGTGTCAGTGATGGTCATTATGGATTCATCAAGAAATTGGAATGTTAATGGCTCTATATCACGAAAGGGTGCTTCAACAAGCTGATCTTCATGAACTTACTCTTTAATGGATTTTTAGTTGTCATACTCAATGTCAAACTCACTGAGAAGCATGTTCCACTTTTCCATGTAGCCTTGTAAAGTTATTTTAGATGGTGGATACATGAGCAGATATACCTTTAAAATTAACCATGGTCTTACTTTTTAACATGTAATGGTGTGGTTTCTAAGTTATGAATACCATGGCTAATCATATTTTTTCTATGGGCATATAATTATGTTCATATGTGACCAATGTATAGCTTAAATAGTACACGCCATTCTCTTTTACATTATCATCATGTTGAGTGAGAAGAGCCCCCAAGGCATTGTTAGTAGATGATAGGTGTAACAAGAATGGATTTCCTGGCATAGGAGGTAAACAAATAGGTGGATTTGATAGATAATCTTTTAGTTGCTAGAAAGATGTCTGGTAGTGATCATCGCAATGAAAAGTGACTCCCTTTTTTAGAATATGCCTAAAAAGATGGTATTTTTTAGCTTATTATGATATGAAGCATCAGATAGACTGGATCTTGCCTTGTAAACTATGGAGTTGGTTTAAATTAGTTATTGGTTTCATCTCTGTTATGGTTGGACTTTGGCTAGATCAACTTCAATGCCTCAATGAGACATAATGAAGCTAAGAAATTTTCTTGATGTGACTCCAAAGACACACTTCTTATAATTAAGTCTAAATTTGTACTCATATAGTCTTTTATATATTTTACATAGCACTACTAGATGATGGGCCCTAGTCTTTGATTTACCAAGAATGTCATTAACATAGTATTCCACAATGCCATGCATCTTATCATGAAATATGATGGTCATGGATTTTTTATAGGTGCCCCCTACATTCTTAAGATAAAATGGCATAACCTGATAATAGAATGTTCCCCATAGAGTGGTAAACACTATCTTGTGTTGGTCTTTTGGTGTTATCCCAATTTGGTTGTACCCTAAAAAGTTATTCATTAATGAAAACATCTCATAACCTATTGTGGAGTTGATGATCATGTCAATGTTTGGCAATGGAAAGTCATCTTTAGGGAAATCTTTATTTATATCATGTAAATCAGTACATATTTTGATTCTTTTTGGCTTTTTACTAGCTAGCACCATATTAGAGATCCACTTTGAATAGATGATCAATCAAATACATCTTGCTTCCAAGAGTTTTTCCAACTCTTTCCTCACTAATATAGCAATGTGAATATGCATTTTATGCAACTTTTATTTCATTGATTTGGCATCAATATTGACCACAAGGTGGTGCAAAACTAAGGTGGGGTCCAAAATTGGCATGTCAAAATATACCCATGTAAAAATATCTATAAATTCCCTCAAAAGGGTTATAAGGACTTCACGCTTCTTCTCAGTAAGGGACGTGCCTAGCTTGATCCATTTTTTATCATCTAGGGACCCAATGTTAACCTATATCATGTCTTCTACTAGAAAGGTTGATCCATATTCAAGGATAGTGAGTAAAGATTTGAATTGATTGGCTACATTAGAATCCTCTATTAGGACTGGCTCTTCAAGTTCCCCTAGGCATGATGAATCATAGTCCCCCAACAGGAGGTTTGGCCATGTAACAAAAACTATTGGAAACACTTGAATGATTCAATCAAAATCTTATTTTTCTTTAAAAATTAACTGAGAATCATAGACAATTTCATCATTGGTGGTATCTTGATCTATGTTTGAATAAGGTTGAACACCACCGTCTAATGGCACCTGAAACAGGTTTTCACCACTAGACTAGATTTTTTCTTTACTTGTTCCCTAGTCAGAAAGCACCTTTAATAGATTTTCAATTTGGGACCTCAATGTTTTAATTATTTATGTTTGGCTAAGGTGTTTACCCACTCTCCAAAATAAGCTTTATCATCCAACTTGATTGAGAACCCATATTTAGGGTCCCCTAATGAAACATTATCCCTAAGGCCAAAAAAATCATATAAAGCCTCATCATTTTGAAAATCATTAATTGGCACATTGGAATCTTGTTAGTCTTAGTCTACCAACTGGGGATAATACAATGGTAGTGGGTTATGATGAATGACTATTCTAAGGGTACAAAAATAATGTGTATTAAATAGGTTGGTCTCAGCTAGGTCATCAAAAAGGCTATGATTAGACTCTGCTTCACTATCGGTATCCTCATCAATAGTCGATGGTGATGGAACATGATTAAGGTATATGGGGTCACCCTCAGGTGGTTTAAATTTAAGTTCATAGGGCCCTTTATATTTGGTCATGAAAATTTACTCAAGTGATCCTTGTTGGTTTGTTCTGAGGCCTCTTTGAACATAGTCATGATTCTTCATGATCCTATTAGGAATAGGATACTTGTTATTCTCATAACAATTAACCAACTTGTCATTATACAACCATGATTCATCACCTTTGAGAGAGTCCTGATCTTCGCCAAAGGTGGTGTGAATGTGATGGGTGTTTGAATATACAAATTGCCTTTACCCTTTATTTGCCATTGCATGAGTGGTTTGGATTTTGGTCTTCCAAAATAATTTGGGTTATCTAGAAGTTTTGCAATGTGAAAGGTGTCATGCATCAAATACTCTTCTGGGCCATTATTTGAGATGGTATAGTGATTGGACATTTAAGGAGGTAGAATGTGGGAAAGGGAATAGAGATTATTAGGATTAATGAAGTTATCCTCTAACGAATCAAGGGGTATGGCATTTCCCTTATCTTACTTTGCCACTAGATTCATGCTAATATGATAGTTATTACTCTTGAACTTAGCCTCTAGGTGTTTTCAATGCTCATACAAATGAAAATCTCCTAAAATATTAACCTCCATCCCTAAGTGGGGAAACATGAGACACTGGTGTAGTGTTGATGAGATTACCTAAATCTCCTATAACCAAGGTCTACCCAAAATCATATTGTATGACAAATCGAGATCTAGCACATGACAAAGTGTATCATGGGTTAAGGGCCCAAGGATAATTGGTAAACATATGGTGCCTTACTATTCTTATTCCTCATTATCGAAGCCTTTGATGGTTATTATCTCTTTTTGAAGATATACCTTAGTGTACCCAAGAAGCTTGATGATCTCTAGAGACACTATGTTTAGCCTTGATCCATTATTTATAAGGACATGTTTCACACGACCTCTTACAATATGACTTACAACCCTATTGTATTCATGTGTAACTACATGGTAAGTCTATTGGTTGTTATCATTTTGACCTTGTTTTTGTCTATTATTAGGATGTTTTTGGTTTTTTTGTTGGTTATTCTACTGATTCTACTGAGTTGGCCTTGGTTGTTGAAACTATTATTATTGGTGTTGCATTGTCTATTGTTTTTGTTATTGTTATTGTGGTTGGTTATTATGTTAGGAAAAGGGGTTTTGACCGATTCTAAGGGTCTAATTGGATGTGGAAACACAACCATCCAATTTTATCTCCATGTTCTCCAACATATTCTAAATAAAATGTTTAATTATCACATAATGACACAAATTAAGTCTATTAACCTAATGATATTCATAGAATTCATTTTGGTGGTACCAATAAAGATAAAGGATGCCTTGAGGATAATGTTTTGATATAGGCCAAATAATCAAATAATGGTAGTGAGCTTGAAAAACACAAATTTAATAGGCTCTCCAAGGTCACTAAAAATGTGATGAGTAGGCATTATTTTCCTTGGAGGAGGAGCTTGTAATGATAAAGGTTGAAATATTTGTTGTGCAGGTTTAGGTTGTTGTGCTTGTTATGTTTTTTGAAAAGGTTGTGGGTTAGGATTAATTTGTACATGTTGTGTGGGTTTAGTAGATGGTGTTTACACTGTTTAGAATTGTCTCAACTTTATTACTCCATTTCCAACAACATTTTTGTTGCAATTGAATTACCTTGGTCTATCATTGTTATTGGCCTATGCTAGTTATGATGCTTGAACTTAGACTTGATGGTCATTTTGGCCATTTTCTATATTAGCACCTTGATTCTGATTGGACAAGGTCAGCTTGATGATCACTTTGTTGATAAGGGATGACTTGATCAACAAACCTTTATCAATAATATCCTTAAAGGTATGTGCACATTGTAATTCCAGATGATAGGATATCTCATTATGAAAATTTATGGTAAACATAATAACTAATTTTTTATCTAGTAAACTATGGGTAGGTTAGCTTACAATGGACCTCCATCACTATAGATAAATTTTTAAACTCTCACCATCGTTTTGCTTAGATTATGTACATGTGACAAAATGGGCAATGGTCCCTCCACACCATGTGCCAAGATTGTAACAATACTTTTACAAAATTTAGGGGTCAACATTACCCCACACTAAGTCTTTAGTCTATCTTGGACTAAGATGCACTAGCATCTTCTAAAAATTTTGGCCCCTTCTGCTTGAGTTCCTTCTTCAACCTATCCCAGTGGGATAATGCATCAAGGACTTTGGTAATTATTCATTTAATGGCCTCCTTTGATTCTTTCATATCCTCAGGCTGAGTCAGAGTCTCGATATTTTTAACCTATTCATCTAAGGTTACACTGGCTTCCTTCTTGACATTTTCTAAATCAAAGATCTCCTTGTCAACCTATCTTTGGTTTGTGGTAAAACTTGTGTTTATTTGCTGATGATGTTTATTAATGTCATGTTCCATCATATTAAGAAAATTTAATGTTTTTTCATGCTTAGCATAGTGTTTTATTAATAAAGAATCATAAGTTGCTTGCTACCTCAGGACCTCCTCATCTTTGATCAAGGTTTCTAATATTTTATTTGGGCATGCCAGGTGCAAAAAAATACTATCCAAAATTGGGATAATCTCCCTGACTCTCTCCAAAGTATTATTTTATTTCTATAATTTTACCCTTTGTGGGATATTTTCTTAGGCTCTCTTAGTCCTAGCTACAAGCATTGGGACAACCTCACACTATGGGTATCTTATAGTGAGGTTGAACCTCTAGAGAATGATGGCTTCCTCTTTGATGCTCACCTAAACTAGTGCTAAAATAATGATTCATAGGGAAAAGGGTTAGAAAGGGGATAAGGGCTCCTAAAAAAGCTAACTAGGTGATGCACCAAAGTAAAATCGACACTCATCTATGCTTGAACCCACACTAGATCAGTCATAAGACAACTATGGCTTTCACAACCTCAAGATCAAGTTAACACACTGGAAGAGGTTTAGGAAGAATACTAATCCAAGCCTGTAAGAGATTGAAAATACATTAAAGAGGCAAGAAGAAAGCTGATAGAATAGGAAGAATCTCCTTCACAAATACACCAAGCAAAAACATACTAAGGGACTCATCAATGACAAGAGATAGGCAAAGAAATAATATTATTACATCAAGAGGTAGTTATTATAATATACTTGATAGGGTCAATCCTAATCAAGCATAGCATACTTTATAGTATCTAAATGAATGTTCATCTCCCATAAAGATGAAAAAAGTCTAAAAATGGGAAACCCCTCCAAAATAAAAAGCATGTGATATATATAGAGAAAAGGACCTTAAGAAATAAAAATGCTCATGGGAGCAGGGATAACTGAGAGAAGAGGTCATCAATGATCGAGATCCCTACTGTTGTACTCGAGCTCCTTTGCATTCAATGTGTGAAATAGCCTTGAGCATGAAATGAACCATCCAAGATCATCGTAAATATCTTCAAGCCCCTCATGCATTCAAGTCCCTTCCCTTTTTAGAGTTGAGAGGGCCATGTTGTGGGTAGCGGCATGTCCCCACCAAGTATACATGATTTGATCTCTTGCATTTAAAACTTGGCATGTTCCTTCACTCTACTTGGATAGGGACAAAATTACCATATCTAAGAATCTGGACCTAGCCATGTTGCCTCTGATCAAATGACTACTTGTAAAATGTGAGAGCCATACTGAAGGATGAAGGCTTCTCCATTAATTTTCACCTACTATATCCTACCATTTCAATGCATCCTTGACACTTATCATGTACACTTTTGACCTTGAGATTCACTGACTCCCTTTGACCTCTTTTGAATGGAAATGATTATTTGACAAGACCCATCTTTGATGTCTATGGGAATGTCTCAAGATTTCAAATTAAAATGGTTATTATTTTGGGCTTTTTTACTTTGAAAAATTCCTTCAAACATTTTTTTGAAGAAATTAGGACTTTAGGCTTTTTGCAATGGATAATTCCTGTGGATAATTTGTTCAAAGGAATTTAAAGAAATGACCCTTTGGATTTGTTGAAAATGTCTTTTCGAAGGGAAAAATACCCTTCAAACTTTTTGAAAGTGACCTTAACGAAAGGAAAAATACCCTTAAAGAATTTGGAAATCTTTTGTTGAAGCTTTTAAATGAGCCTTCAATAAAATTGCAATGGTCCATTTCCCTTTAAAAAAATACCTTCAAAAAAATTTCAATGGTCAACTTTGAAAATAAAGTGACCCTTTGGCAATGTTGAAATGAACCATTTCATCAAAATGAAGTCAACCTTCAGAATTCTTGTTTTGTTCCACTTCTCTAAAGAAAGTGCCCTTCAAATTTTTTTAAGTGGACCAATTTGCTGAGAAAAGTGCCCTTTAACTTTCCTCAAATGGTCCATTTTTATGGATAATTCTTCTAAAAGAATTCAATCAAACAATTTTCCCAAAATAATTCTCTTTGACTTTGACTTGAAAGGACCTTAAGATTTTTTGAAAAGTGTCCTTGCTTACTTTGACTTTCTCATGAATTGTAACTTACTTGCCAAATTAAGCAAAGTACTTTTGAAAACCTAAAGTCTTCCACCTTGTACTTTTGTAAATGCTAATGGATTACGTAGATGTTCTAATGGAGTCATTAGCTTTTTTGATGGAGTCCATAGCTTTTCTGATGGAGTCCATAGCTTTTTAAATTAGTCAAAATTTTAGTATGTGGTCCAAAAATGGCTAACAATTCTATCGACTCACAGGAAAGCGTGCCTACTATGCTTGAGAACCCAGACCACATGCATTATCTAGTCCATTGGGAATGGAGTCATTATTTTATTTGACAAGGTTGACCCTATCTAGAAACTCATCCAAAATATTAAGGACAACTAAAATAAAACAAAGTTCCCAAAGCACTTATTGAAAGCAAAGTAGCCTAGAACAAAACAAAGACAATAAACAAATGTGCCTAAAATAACACTTGGAGGAATTTGAAAAAAACTAATCTAATATATACACCCTAAAAATTTGTGTACCCTTTCCTCCTAGATCAAAAGGAAAGTTTTATACTTTTATTGCATCATGAGATAAGGTATTGAATAAGGAATGTAACTTATTAACCCTTGGTATTGATGCCTACTTCTTTTTTACAACTATCAGCTTCTTTATCATTATGCTCAATAAGAACCAGGCAATTCCAACTAGGTTAGCTATGTGAATCCATACAGTCTCAAATTCTTCATATGGCTCCTTAATTATAACCTCCAATGGTGGATTAACAAGGCATACCTATTTGATTTATAAGGTGTCCTCAGTAAGACTATGCTTGTTCTTTTTTCATGTTTTTAAGGTTTTTAAAGGGGTTGATGGCCTATTCTGAAGACTGGAAACAAGTCCATACCTACAATGAACTCTTGAGGTGGTAGAGTTAAAAGACTACCCACATCATCCCCTTTAATCTACTTGACAGGATTTCTCTCCATTAATGCAACCAAACCATAATTTCCTTGGAGAAGAAAATAGTCAGCTCTCAAGATCTCCAACAAGTCCTCAAATGAGTCTTTTGATTGATTGGTAACCTTTGGCCACTCCATAAGTTCATCAGTTTGATTAACTATTTCATTCACTTCCTCATCCTTTTTATAATGTGGTAGTTCAACTAAGGAATTAACAGCCCCAACCTCCTCATTTTCAACATAAAGTGGTAGCTTTGCATCCTCAATAGTGAAATATATTTCATTCACAAATGTAAAAGAGTCTTCAATATGTTCCCCTTCATTCAAGAAGGTTGAGTTGATCTTTTATTTACCAAGGGGGGCCTTATGGTTATTTCTTCCTCGTATTTACTCATGACATCCTCTTCCTCGGCCTTTTTGGATGCATATTATTGGTTTTCCTCACAAAAGAGAGCTTCTTTCTCAAAGATTGGCATAATAGAATCTTAAAAATACTCGACAAGGTGAGAAAGGTTTAGTGAAGCTACCATAGGTTCTTAATTTTGTTCTTGAAGTTGCTTTAATTGGATCACCTTCACCTCCTCTTCCTAATTATTTTCCTCTTGAAAGGCTCTCCATGAAGGAAAGGCTCTAGGATTTTGAGGGGAAAGGAGTGGAGGCTACAAGGTCTCTTGTCCAATTTTAGAAATCGCCATGTTTTCCCTCTTTTGCTCACTACTTTGAATGGATTTCTAAGATGCGAAAGACAGAGGCTCTCCTTTAACCTTCTAATTTTGATTTTCCTCTTCTTTCCTTGTCTTCACTTCTAACTCTTTGATTTTTTTTGCTATGTTATTCTAAAATAGATCCTCTTTAAGGTGGTTAGGAATAGAAGAAGGCTATTGAAGAGGGATGATGGAGGTTTGTATGGGTTCATATCCCTCTTTATCTTGGACTCTTGAATCTAGATCTACCTTTTCTTTCCCACCTCATGAATTTACAACATGGCTCCAGCTTGGAACCATAAAATATTTCATAAGGGGTTCTTGGGGAAGAATGGAGCCTTGGATCTCAGTAACATGTTATTCTACAATAATCTCTTCATTTTTTTGATACCTCCTTTGAAAATATTTCCAAGAAGGAAAGGTTTGAGAAACATAAGAAGGACTTAGAACATTCAAAGGAGACCTTGAAATGGTCACTTAAGGAGGAATGGATCACATACAGGGAGGTCTAGGTGGTGTATATGTAAACACAAAAGGTTGGCGATGTTGGCCCTACTATTCCTCAAGCCATTTCAACTTGTCCTCAATGCTCTGAATGTAATTACCTATATCCATCATGTCACATGTGAGTCTATTCCAGTTTGCTCTCTCAATAAGGGCCCATTCTACTTTTATTTTTCCTAATGAGCCTCTCACATAATGGATCTGGTGAGAAGGGATATTTCGAACATAACATTTCTATGAGCACAATTCTAAATCATGCTTGTTAAGGCTTATTAGAGTCAGCCTAAGTGCTAATATGGATGGCACATGATGGGGTTGATGAGGAGAAATATTATGATGGGCATATTATCTATAGAAGGGATCAAGGTAATATTCTTGCATGTATGGATCATGAAGAACTTGCCAAGGTTCATCATAGCCTTGATAGGGGTCTTGATAGGGTAGATATGCATTATATGGATTGTGAGGACCAAATTGGGACTGTTAATAAGGAGGCAAATAATAGGCATATTCACCATAGCCATTCATATTAGCCTCATATGTCAAGTGAGATGTAGGATCTAATTAAAATCTATAAAGAGACAAACGTATCCTACTCATAACTAGAAGCTTTGATTTGGAGCCACCATTTGTGTTGATTTCCTACTTTTAAAATATTATAGAGGAGAGACACACCAAAAATCTTCCTCACCTTAGTGCCATCGGGTGTGCCAAAAATTGTTGTATCACTAGAATTCTACCCTTTGTGGGAGAGTTTCTCAAGCTCTCTCACTCTGAGATACAAGCATGGGGACAACCTCAAGTTGTGGGTATCCTGTAGTGAGGCTAAACCTCTCGAGAAGGCTAGCTTCCTCTTTTATGCTCACCTAAACTAATGATAAACCAATGATTCATAGGGAAAAGGGTTAGAAAGAGGATAAGGGCTCATAAGAAAGCTAACCAGGGGATGTTTCAAAGTAAAATGGACACTCATCTATACTTGAACCCATAGTAGATCAGTCATAAGACAACTATGGATTACATAATCTTGAGATCAAGTTAACACACTGGAAGAGGTTCAGGTAGAACACTAATCTAGGCCTACAAGAGCTTGAAAATACATTAAAGAGGCAAGCACAAGTCTCATAGACTAGGAAGAATATCCTTCATGAATCCACCAAGAACAAACATATTAAGGCACTAATCAATGACAAGAGATATGTAAAGAAATCATCTTATTACATCAAGAGGTAGTTCTTATAATAGACTTGATAAGGTCGAGCCTAATCAACTAGAGCATACTTTGTGGTATCTCAATGAATTTTCATCTCCCAGAAAGATGAAAAAGGTCTAAAAACTAGAAACCCCTCCAAAATGGAAAGCATCTAATATACATAGATAAAAGGGCCTTGAGAAAGAAAAAGGATCATGGGAGCAAGGAGAACTAAGAGAAGAGGTCATCGATGACCATGATCCCTACTATTGTACTCGAACTCCCTTGCATTCAAAGTGTGAAACTACCATGACCATGAAATGAACTATAAAATATCATCACAAATATCCTTAAGCCCATCATGCATTCAATTCCCTTCCATTTTTGGAGTTGAGAGAGTGATATCATGGATAGATGCATGTCCCCGTCAAGTATACATGATTTGATCTTTTGTATTTAAAACTTGATGTGCTCCTTCATTCTGCTTGGATAAGGATGAAATCATCATATCTATGAATCTAGGCCTAGACATGCTACCTCTGATTGAGTGGCTACTTGTCATAAGTGAGAGCCATACTAAAGGTTGAAGGCTTCTCCATTAATTTGCACCTACCAACTATCAATTGAATGCATCCTTGAGATTCACTGACTCCCTTTGACCTCTTTTAAATTAAAATGGTTATTTGATGAGACCCATCTTTGATATTATAGGAACGTCTCAAGATTTCAAATTCAAATAGTGATTTTTTTAGATTTTTTGATTTGAACAATTCTTTCAGACATTTTTTCTAAAGAATTAGGTCTTTAGGTTTTTTGCAATGGACAAATCTTATAGACAATTTGTTTGAAGGAATTTAAAGAAATGACCCTCCAGATTTTTTGAAAAGGACTTTTCAAAGGGAAAGATAGCCTTCAGACTTTTGGAAAGTGACCTTCCCAAAAGGAAAAATACCCTTCAGGAATTTTGAAATGGTATTTTGAAGCTTTGAAATGAACCTTCTACAAAATTTCAATGGTCCATTTCCCTTTTAAAAAATACCTTTGAAAAAGTTGCACTGGTCCACTTTGAAAAGAAAGTGACCCTTCGACAAAGATGAAATGGACCATTTATTCAAAAGAAAGATAACCTTCAGAATTCTCATTTTGATCCACTTCTATAAATAAAGTGACCTTCATAAATTTTGAAGTGGACCAATTTTCTGAGAAAAGTTCCCTTCGAGTTTCTTGAAATGGTCCATTTCCTATAGATAATTTTTTCAAAAGAATTTGCTCGAATAATTTTCTTGAAAGAATTCACTCTTTGACTTTGACTTGAAAGGACCTTTGGATTTTTTGAAAAGTTCCCTTGCTTAATTTGGATTTCTCATGATTTTTAACTTGCCAAATTAAGCAAATCACTTTCAAAAACCCAATGTCTTCTACCTTGTACTTTTACAAATGCTGATGGAGTCCATAGATGTTCTAATGGAGTCTGTATCTTTTTTACTAGAGTCCATAGCTTTTTTGATGGAGTCCATATATTTTTAAACAAGTACTTTTATTCAAGTATTTCTTGGGCCTCATCTCTAGGTGTGGATCACTCCTTATTTTTCTTGAGAAATAGCTCAATCAATGATTCTAATTTTTTGATGGCATCCCCATCCAATGGTACATAATCCACAAGTGTCATCTCTTCATTCAAAATTGTATTACAAAGTTTTAAAACCCTTACCTTAGCCTTGGTGGCCTCTTGAATTTGTTGCTTCAAATAAGCCACTTCCTCAGCTAACATTTGCTTTTATGCATATGCTTTATTATACATTTCAAAAACTCTACCATGTTTCTTTTCCACCATCTACATGTCTAATTTTGACAAAATGTTTTGGCATGTCATTTCCATGACTATTTTAAAAAATGTGGCACTCGTCATTATTGGTGAGAGCCATTGTGGATCAATCCTCATAAAGTTTGGCGGAATCATAACATCTAGGCTAGAAAAAATGCAATCCAAAGGAATATCAAGCTGGGGATCTTCATTATACATTTCCAAAAGGAAGGTTAATTGTTTCCTTATTTTTGGGGTTACATCTTTAGGGTGTAAATGCTTCCAAATATATAGGTTATTATCCTCTACATTAAACTATTATTATTTGTGCAGAGTAGAAAACCCTCTATTTTCCTATTCCCCCTTAGATGGCCCCTTTCCCCTTTCTAGGTCTCACTCAAGTTCACCTTCTTGATGGATTTTGGTAGACATCTCATCCGCTCCCTTTCCATTAGTATCAACTTGATCTCCAGATGGGGTCTCTTGTACTGGCGATTGTCTCTTCTCTGAATCTGATCCCAAATTATGAATTTGTTCCTTAAAGGGGTCCTTTTGGGGTGCTTCAATTGGAGAATTTTATGGCATTGATTCGATAGAGTCTTTGGCGAAGGTGGTGGTGGAGGTGGTTTTGGAGGAGGAGAAGGTTGGGAAGTAGGATGCGGAGATGAAGGGTTCAAATTAGGTGAGTGAGAAGGAGTGGAAGATGAAGCAAATGGTGATGAAATATGAGATGGAGATGGAGACAGTCAAAGTGGTGAAGGTGAAGGATGAGGTGGAGAAGGTGAGGGGAAAGGTGGAGGTGTACTGCCATGGGTGGTTGAGAAGTAGTGGGTTGGGAGGGCTACACCTATACCATATTCTATCATTTTTGAGGGGCATCCTATCCACTTATGCTATCACTTGGATTTGGCTACTTCCTCTATTTTTGTGGTGTTTTTGGGAGCCTCTCTTTTGGGTCTCCATCTTGAGGGTACTGGTAGGGTCATAACATGTAAAAAAACTTTAGACCTTCTCCCCAACTAGGATATTCTTAAAATTAATATCGATTAAGTCTATTTCTCCCCTCTCTATGAAGGCCTTTTTGTTTGGATATATGAACATCTTTTAGAGGGTGTGGTGCTCTGCATCAATCCATTCTATTTACAGACTAATTGGCTACACATCATAAATCCTTTTGATGAAATCAATGAAGTAGAACACAGAGAAGGCATATGGCAACTTAATCCATGTTGAAAGTTCTCTTGAATTGTTCATTTGAATGCGTACTAAGGAGTAGTGATAATTCATAATGAATTTTTTTGTCTACATTCAAAGGGGTCAAATCCTTGGGAATGCACCATTCATTCCCAAAAACTACCTTCATCCTATCAAACCATCTCCTTATCTTCAACTTGTATGTTGGGGTGATGTGTTGGGGGTAGGTGAAAGCTTTGAAGTGCTCGATGGGGGACTTGTGAGTGGGTGATATACCCACTTCAATGATCCTAAACTATAGTTAGGCACCTTGATCTCATAAATAAATATAAATAAGAGGATTTCTCCAAAAGGAAATTTGTATTTAGGTTTTTTGTGCACATTTTTTACATCTTCAGTTATCTTTTGGGCAAAATACAATGCCCAATTGTATTATGTGCCCTAAACGACTTGGTGAATAATGTTCATGTGGGCATATCTAGCTCCTTCCATTGGTTGGCACCTCAAATCTTGTTGTAATTGATTCATCTTGTGACTCTAAGGGTAGGATATCAAAAGTTCCTTATATGTATTTCATGTCCTTATTTTTGGTACATCAGTGCGGTGGCAGTCTATTGAATATCTTTTGTATCCACTACATCATCCAACACATTCACCCCAAAGCATTAAAGCCCTGTGACATTGATTATCCTCTCCATGGTGATCTTCATGTTATTCCCCATGAAGTGGATATAATCTTCAAAGGCACGTGAGAGAAAGAACTGAACTACCTCAATACGGTTGCCAAAGTATGGTAGTTTGAAGAGTTGAAAAACGTTAGCCTTGTCTAGTTGGTTCTTGATGGACAATTCATAGACCACTTGGTTTTGTGTGTTGGTGTTCTAGATTGGGTAGTCATTTTGTAACTCTAATTTTTTTCCTAGATGTTAGTGGTTGTAGTCAAAAATTGTGGCAAATGACACCTTCGAGACCCAGTTCTTTGTGCATAAAACTTACTCTACGTACTGCATCTCTTCTATTAACAAAAATAGAGGGGGAGATATTGGGATGTTTTGTTAAGAAGAATCTTGCACTTGATTTTATTTTCTCACCATCTTTGCTTCTATGAACTCTCTCACTTCCTCTGATCTTTCCCTCATGGCTTCCATGCATTGCAGTTCTGGTCTTTCTTCTAGGTCTCTTGAATTTTCTTCTCTTATAGGAAACCAAGGTCCTCCACTCACTTATTCTTCCTTTGGTATGGTTAGAAGCTTTTCAAGTCTCTTATAATTTTTATTTGGATGCATTACCCTTTTTGGCACTTGAAGGTTAACCCACAACCATCCCACATTGCTAAATGAGTTCTTGGTGATGATCCAGCTTGCCTCAGCTCTCAAGCTTCATCTTCAATAATGGTAGAACCTGTAACATGAAACTTCAAAATTATTCACTCCTACACATAACTCTAATCTTATCAACCTCTCTTCTTCACTTGGAAACCCCCATCGTGTCTTTATCAACTTTACAATCACTTAGTTCTACAAGAAATTTCGTTTCCTCAATCTCTAGTTCTTTGGTTCACTATTTTTACTTAGCAATCAAATATTTAAGAAAGGTAAAGTATAAAATTAATTTGGCAAGCTTATTTATAGGCCATGCAACAGGGGGTTTATCTCCATCAAGTTTTTCCCTCCCCTTGTCACTTTTAGTCATTAATGCATATCTTTTAATAGCCTTCATACTTCAAATATTGTAGCAAGCACTTAGTGTCTTAACTAATTTGTCCCATCATTCCTCTCACATGCTTCTCATCATAACTAACCTTGTCATATTAATGGTCCATTATTTCCCATGCCTTTCTTAGAAGTGGATGAAAACTGTGTCCCACTTTTTTGATGAAGTAGAAGACAACTATCACCCAAATGGTGGGAACCTTTAAAAATGCTTTCAAGGTGTATTGAATGACTCACATGCCTTTAATCACTTGCATACCTTAAATGAATTTCATTCCTTATAATCCTTGTATGCCATCTTGTCTTATGTCTTGTATACATATGCATGATGTGTTACCCCACAATAAAATGGTTCATGGTCCTCCACGCAAACAGAAACTCAAAATTACATTAAAGTGTCATGCACCTCAAGGGAAATGCTTTTTATTAAAAGTAACAAATCTTAACCTAATGGCCTTAAGCCTTATTGATTACAAAATTTGAACTAAATAGAATCATAATACGGCTGAAGCTGATTGCCATTATAGTGTCTTTGGAGAAGTTGCCCATCCATTGGCTTTAGTCAGTAAGCTCTAATAGGTCGAATACTATAAACTAAAAATGGTCCATCCTAGTCGATGCAAAGTTTCCCAAGGTGGCACATGAACTTTGAATCATATAGGAGAACTTTCATACCTAGAGGAAAAACTTTATTCTTAAGATGGTGATCATGCTATGCTTTTTATTTACGTTTCTCAACATCCTGACTCCACTGGGTGAGGAACCGAGCCTCATCTAGTTTCATTAAATCATCAATCTAAGCTTTCAAATATGCATCATCATCTAAGTTTCCCATACGCACTATCTAGAAAGATGGTAATAAGAATTCCACTAAAATGACCACTTCTTTTCCATATACTAGGTTGAATGGTATATTTTTGTTGAGGTGCTTGTATGTAGTTTGATAAGCCCATAGTACTATAGATACTCTATCATCCCAATCAATCTGGCTAACATTACAAATTTCTATCAAAGTGGTACTAAGGATCTCATTGAAGGATTCAACTATTATATTAGTCTGTGGGTGGTATGGTGTCATCTTGTGGTGTATAGTCATGAACATAGCTAACAATATACGAATTGTCTCATTTAAGAAGTAGCTGTTATGATCACTAGTGAAGCTTATGGGACATCCAAATCATGTTATAATGTTTTCCTAGATAAATCACATGATAGTTTCTATAGTGTAGTCTTCTATTGGCACTATTTTAGCTTAGCATGTGAGATAATCTATTGTTACAATGATGTACCGAGAGTTTTTTCATCATCTCACTTGAGTGATAGAACATAAAAAGTCAATATCCCATTCTTGAATGGTTTTTGAGAAGGAATATGGTGAAATGACATAGCATATCTTCTGTTAGATTTTCCTATGCAATGGTAGACATCATATTCCTTGACATAATCCTTTCATCTCTGAATAATGTTGTCTACCAGAGTCCAATGAGCAAGACCTTATGTACGGTAGCCTCTCAAGCATAATTCCCTCTAACAATGCCTTCATGTACTTCTTAGAGTACTTTAGGGTGTTCATGTTATATTACACAATAATGAAGCACCTCATCACAGTCTATTTTATATAGATGACCTTCTATGAGTTGATAGGGTAAATTACAAATTGCAAGTTGATTTTTCTCTTATGAAGTTAGGGAGTCAAGTACAAATATAGTGTTGAGGAATGATACAACATACTCCAACTCTTCAGGTACCTAAGCAAAATAAAAAGGATATACGTTAGGAAGATCATATTCTATGGCATTTGGGGGTTCTCCATTATCAATTCATGATAAATGATTAGGTCCACAATTGATCTTCTCAGGTTTTACTACTATGGAAAACTAGAATTCTTAGAAGAGTACAATCTAGTGACAAATCCTTCCATGTAGTACTAGCTTTTTGACAATATACTTCAAGACCTCATGGTCTATATAGAATATAAATAGAGTGGCCAAAAGGTACTACCTAAAATTTTATACAACATAAACCATAGACAAAGGCTTCATGCTCGATGGAGGTATAGTTTCATTTTGCCAATGTTAGCTTCCTACTAACAAAGTAAATCAGGGGATCTATGTTTTTCTCACTTGGTTGTGCAAGTATCATGTCGATTGCTATCCCAAATCCATCAACATGGACATGAAAAGGCTATGTATAAATAGGAAATTTTAAGATAAGAGTTATAACTAACCATTATTTGAGTGTTTTGAAAGCTCCTTTGAAATAATTAGTCTATATAAATTGTTCATTATGCTTTAGAATCTCTTTTAAGGGCACGTTGATCTTGGCATAACCCTGAATGAAATTTACGTAGTATCCCATTTATCCTAGGAAAGTGCCTACCTCACACTAAATTTTAGGCATTGATAGAAGAAGAATGATGGAGACCATGGATGGATCCACTAGGAGTCCCTCCTTATAAAATATATGCCCAAGGAGTACACTAAAAAGTGTCATAAACAGGCACTTCTTCAAATTCAAAGAAATTGGTAACACTTGACAATGCTCAAACATGAGCCTCAAATTGGTACAATGGTCCTTGATTAACTAATATATCATCTAGATGTCTATGCAAACTTGGATAAATATATGGATAAAATCTTTGAAATCCTTAACTACTATTTGTGAGAACATCATTAGGGCATTTTTCAACCTGAAAGACATGACGATATAGGTAAAATATCCCCATTTAGTAGTCCTGGATTGGTCCTCCTAAGCTATCTAGACTTGGTGGTACCTTGAGAACCCATTGGTAAAAAAAGTATATCTCACAACCGATAACACCTTCTAGGATTTCCTCTATGAAAGGTGTTGGAAAAGGATCTATCACACAGGATGCATTTAAAACATGGTAATCCACATAGATCCATATACACCCATAATTTTTGATATTGATTACCATGGGACTCAATTAAATTCATCAATGAAATTAATTACTCTAGTGCAAAGCATGTTATCAATCTCTTCTTTTAAGAGTACCTAGAGGGTAGGATTCATCCTATATAGGCGTTTCTTCACTGGGTGAGCACTGTAAATCAACTTTATATCCATCTTCCCTAGAGAAGGGTGAACTCCTTTCATTTAGCTATAATTTATTGGGAATACATCATGATACTCTCTCAATATCTCATAAATATATGAGATTTCTATTTTAGTCCAATATTTTCCAATTATAGACATCTTAGCTTCTTGATCCATACCAATGTTACAATGAATAGTTTGAATGGGCCTATGATAAGGTTTGTCCATTGTATAATTGGTGTTCTGAATAGTTTGTGAACCAGTACTTGTAGGAATATCTAGTTGTTTTGTCAATGGGTTGAGAGAGGTAGATCCTTCACTTTCATTTACTCGAAAGATGAGTTTCTATTTTCCCAAGTAGTTCTATTTATTGTGTTCTTCATTAGGAACTATCAATGGTGTAGGATTAGCGAATAAATGTAATGGTTCTTTAGGTTCTTAGTGAATAAGGCAGAACCAATCTTCGATGGGATGTGGATCTTTAAGGATTTCTTTGTTTATGGCTTGAAGGATGAGGGACAAGTCCATCCTTGGTGAAAAGTAAGAAAGTGTCGATGCCATGTTTTCCTCTAATAAATTCTATAATCTAGTACCCATGTAACTTTCTTCATGAATATACAAAGCCTATGCTTAAGTGAAAAAATTCACATATAATGCATGGACCTAGAGGTGCTCCAATAATAATTTTTCCTTAGCTCACCATATTATCTCATAAGATTCAATATGAGGTTCAAGTGCTTTCATGCCACTATAGCTAAGCATGCCTCTGATCTTATTATCATGGTAAAATCTATGATGTAGAGTATTTGATACTTGATCCCAATATAAAAATTTATTTTTATGAGTACACCACCATCTCGTAGTAGTACCCTAAAAAATGTGATCTAAAGACGTCATCTATCATTTTTAGTAACATAGAACTATTTGTGGTACTAGACAAAGTCACTTACCTCCATTTGTCCTTAGAATCATTGATCTTTATCTAGTCTCTCTAGTGGTGGTCCCTCTAGTGTCCCTCTCATTGTTAAACCCATGAGGCACACAAACTTGTGGCATTTAGGAAGCCAGTGTATGATGCTTTCTACTTTGTTTATGGGGCTACACAATCTTTCAATTATATCATAGTCACCATGAGCCTAATAGTTATAAATGTTACTTTTAGTATTTGAGATAGACTGGTTATCCATCCATAAGAGAATATCATCTAATGTTGGATCATGTTGTTCATAATTTTGAGCAATCACATTATATAAATTATTGATTTCTTCATAAATGCTCATGGGCTCAATATAGGGTGGTCCCTATGCTTGGTCTAAGGGTATTACCACATGCTTATCAATATTATCAAAGATAATGTATCAATTTTTAATTCTCAAATATTTATGATTCTTGTAGCACTAAGGCCTTCCTAGTAGGGTTGGATAGTCAGTAGTTTTGACCAACTCCAAAACCTCAAAATTTTCTTTAAAAGGAACCTCAAGTGTGTCAATGGTGGCATTTTTGATAATTCTAATAAGATGCACTCGAGTCTTATTTGACATAAATAAGACATGAGGAGAGGGTTGCATGGCTAGAATAGACATTTTTTCCCAAACATCTTTAGTGAGAACATTCACTTCCATACTAGTATCGACTAGAATATCCTAGATTACCCATCTATTGATAGCTGCATTAACTAATATCTCTCCATCTTCTGATGAAGAGGAATTAGGACATTCCTGATGCTAGGCATGATTTAAATAGTGATCTACTCTTTGATGGCTGAGGTGAGGGTTGACTTCATTTTGTAGGTAGGCTTGTCCATTAAGCCAAATGCTAAGATGGGGAATGATGTCTTTATTAAGCATATGTTTGCATAGTTCCTGAAAGTTTTCTCATGCCATAGGAGGTTCAGCTTCTTTTTGCACTATGGCATGCTATGTGACATCCTTATATTTGAGGTATTGTATCTCATTTTGGAGCTCTCACACAAGTGCCATTATACCATGAAGGACATATTTTTATTGTTGTATATCAAGGTACTTCTTTGCCTATGGTTCTTCCTGATGTATATTATTGATCGAGTTGGCTATGGATTGAGTTTGACCTCCACTACTAGTATTGATATTCACTTACTACACAATGGGGATGTTCAATTGTATACACCATTTTAGTTTGTCTATATGAATCATGCTGACACCCTTTTAATTTCAGTCCTTACTGATGATTGCATATAAATTAGGGCACTCTTCCACTCGATGATCTTTTTTGTAAAATACACAAGTTGGGTACTCTAGGCAACCTCTTTGATAATGGTCTACTGAACCATATTTGTAATAAGTTCTTGGTGGAAAATTACCACCACCTCATCCTCATCCTCTCTCTCTCCCATAGCAGCCACCACTATCTTGAGTATTGGCAACCTAGGTTTGGCGTGTGTCACATACTTGAGATTCATGGATATCACTGATCTACTATCAATCATTAGTGTCATGTGTGTAGGCATCACAAATCTTACAATACTTAGATACTTTAGTGTTTGTAGCCAATTGAAAAAGTTGACAAGAATGGATATCATGTTCTTTATGAAAAATATCATAGGTCTGCTTCAGTACTACACAAATGTTCTTGCATAGGTAGTTGTTACTTATATTCCCTTCAGTCTCATAGTTGGTACACCAAACACCACTACATATCTCATGTGCATTATTTTCCTTCAAATTTTCAAGATGAGATGCTATAGATGTTATTTTTTCCTCTATAAAGGGACTAATCTTTGTATCCATACTTTCAACCACTTCAACATGGAGGGTAGCTTCTAATACCTCACACATGCTTGTGAAGGTTCTTTGTGACAAGGTTTGTAGAAATGGTAGTAATAGTCCTCTCACAAACCATTGTGCATGCTGGGGAGGATTGATTTCAAATGATAACTTACAAATAAGGGTTTTAAATCATGAATCATATTCATGTACACTCATTGTATGTCTTTCAATGCCACTATACTTTATTTCTCAAACTAAAGAATGTCAAATTCCTATAGGAAGAATGTGTTGAGTTGGTCATAGTCGATCACTACTTGTTAAGGGTCTAATTTGTGATACCATTTTTTTTGCATGCTCTAAAAGGGTGGTTGTAAATTGTGTTACCTTTCAATTAAAATATGTGATGTCATGTGCCCTCTAAATTAATTCACAATTATGAACATGCTCAACTGCATTCTCTACCCCGTGATATTTAGGTAAATGTAATTTCATCTTATAATAGATCATAGTGGGTTATGGTTGAGTGGGTGGTTGTTGGGAAGATCTAGCTCTAGTCCCATGAAGGGGTTCACTTCCTTCAACACCTCCTATTCCTCCTCTAACACCTTCAATAGTATTGCTCATGGGAAGCGGTGTGGCAGAGGGTTGATTTCCTAAGTTTGGGATTGTATTCTAGATTTGAGGTCCAAATCTAATAGAGATCTCAAGTAGTGGCATATAATTCCCTTAAAGACGGAAAGATGTAGATTCTAGATCATCACTTAATGGCCTAGTTTTAGTCTCTCTTACCCATTCAATTTATGACTCTATATTATCTATATCCCTATTCTATATATGTATTCTATCTAACTCAAAGGCATGAGCATGCACTATGGTGGGGGAGCCTAGTTAAATCATACTTATTTCTTTGTCTCCTACAGTCCATTTCATTTCTCCTTCAAAGGATAAAAGTGGCAAAGGATGTGGCTTGAAAGTGATGGGTTCCTAACATGCATCCACCTCTTTATGACTCTTCACAACACTCCTCATGGTTTCTCAATCTCTCCCTAGGCCACTAACTCCCATGATCCTCTACTAAGCTTCATCATACTTCCATTTTTATAAAGTTCATTAGCTCTCTACCATGTTGAACCCATAATCCTCAATCAACCATTAGTCTCGTTTTCCAACTGTACAGCTCATGCATAAGGGATTTTAGCCTTCCATGTGTAGAGTTTCCAATCCAAGGTCAACAATTAACCTCTTAAATTTGAAAGCAAAAAATGAGAGGAAGCATCCTGTTAGATCTCATATAAATTTAAACTTTACCTCATTAGCACATGAATAATTGGTCACTACATACTCCAAAATGTATCTATTCTAAACACCTCTCTACCAATAGTTAACCCTCATGTCTAGGGAAGTTTAAGTCATGCTAAAATCCTCTGAAATCCAAGTGTCCATGATTTCCTTCATCCAAGATTGTGAGATCATCTTTGACAATGCACTAATACCCAAGAATGTAATAGAAATAAGACCTCAAAATAGAATGTCTCATACAAAGAGTTATAAATATTCTGCTCTACCCACTATCATATATAAGTTCCTAGTTCAAGATATAGAATCGTAAAGCTGTCTTCAACAATTGTAACCCATTCTTCAATATTCTATAATATAATGTGATCAAACATTTCCTATGATCATACTCTAATTACTTTAGGTCTTAGCAATACAACCAAAATGTTGGGTTTGTTTACTTAGCTCTACTATGACACTGAAGCTTTTCCCCATTAGGTTGGCCCACTAGCCCTATCATGTGAGAGGTAAGTCTTGCATGCTCACCTGAAGTGCATAGTGAAAGAATAGTCCCTGAAGGCTTTGAAGCACAATGTCACATATTTTTTAAAAGCTTAATTTATTTAATACCATAAATATACCACTATTATCCTTATTATCCTAGAGTTAACTACTATGATATCTTGGGTCACAATTATTAATCAATAGTAGTAATAAAATAAAAATATACCCATAACTTAGAAATAAAAAAATATTCATTATTCAACACTTAGAATGTTTATGAATCATCACAAGCTATGACAAATACTAACTATTCATTGATTACTTAATAGATTACAAGACATAATGTTGTATCTATTCTCCAAGGGTCCACACATGGAAATGATTATAATACGATTTTTTTAATATTTTTTCCCTCGATTAAGTGTCGAGATTATAACTATCATGGACAAGTGGTACATAGACTCCTAATAGACTAAGAATCACGGCTCTTATAACTGGTTGTTCCTATAAAATCAAGCCTCTACACTGCTAGATGCTTGCTCTATGTTATGTTCTAGCAGCCAAGTATTTCATTCCTCATAGGCTATTACATAACCTCCAATTGGTGGGGTCGAAGTGTCCTACTTGAAGTATTCTTCTATCTACTCCTATTTTCCTCACACTCTACTTCCCATACGCTCCCCTAGTCTTCCACTTCTTGTTATGAGTCCTCTATTCTTGGGTCCCTCATGACACATTCTTCCTTAACTGGGTCCTCTCGTGCTAGGTCTCTTATGCCATTTTCCTCTCACACTTGGTAAGTTCCATGCCATAATAATCTTGTGTGCCATGGTCCTCCCATGCCATGCTGGTACTTGTGACAAAATAGATGATGGTCCCTCTATACTGTGAACCAAGATTAGAACAATACTTGTACAAAATTTAGGGGTCAAAAACTAGGCAAAGGCGAACGGTGTAACATGCTAGACAAAATCTCTCAAAAAAAACTCAAAATGGTTAAATCTTTGGAACAACATGGAGTTTATCTGAAAATGTCTATGAAACAAGTTTCAAAATAATTTAAACGATATAACCATGCTAAAGTGATACAAATGTGCAATAAATGTTTGTTTCAAGACACTAAGGGAAAAATGGTTTCAACACAATTTCAACAGCATAACCCTACTCTCCTCAAATCAAATGATACCCACACACAAATTTTGACAAATCTCTACGATAAAAGTGTGATATCAAATAGACTTAAGAAAAAAGGTGAAATAAGATGGATAGTACAAAATGTAGCCTAAAACTTAAAGTGTGAGTGATATGTAAGATGAATTGAGTTCTACCAAATGATGATAATGATGTTGAGTCTAAAAATGGCCCTAAATTCAAATTGGGAATTGAACTCAAGTTAAAACAAGTCAAGTGTAAAGTGATGAACCCAATTTAACACATCAACCTTTAAAACTTAGAAATGTCCAATTTTGAATTTAAACTATAAATGAGGGACTTAAACAAAATATGGAAAAAGGTTTAAACTCAAATGGGCAGTATAACTACACCAAATTAGAGGATATGACATAAAGTGTATTATGATGATTTTGAATTAGGAAGAAGAAGAAGGTGTTTTTCACTTCGGCAACATAACACTTGTTCAAATAAATTTGGGGACAATGTGTTTGGTTATGTCATTTTTGTTAACACCATGTTTTGACTCCACATAAAAACCAAGTATCTAAAGACAAATTAACTAACTAATCATCTTAAATCCTGAACTGACATGGTATGGAAAAGTGGGTTTAATTAAACCAATTGGTTTTCAAACTTTTCTAGATGGATCCCATGCATAAGACTTTCAGTTTAACATGAAACAGAAGCAACACATCAATTAGGTCCATGAAACTTGGCTTATTGTAAAAATGTCTATCCCTTTTTATAAACACTACATCCATCACATGCTTAGTGTAGTGTGATGTCTAATGTGCTCATATATCCCAAGCTTATCCCTAGTTCTAGGAAAAGGTTTAATATCTCAAACCTCAAATCCCAGTGGGGTGATCTCAATTTATATACCCCCCATGGAGAGGGGTTGAAGACAATGCCATGAGATGAAGCTCCAGATCAAAACTTCCCTAAAAAAATTTTAGGAGGTAATTAAGTCCCCCTCACAAGCCAAGATGCAATGAAAGTAAGAAATCAAGTAAAAGAGCTTTAAAGATTATTTCTAAGTCACCCAAGCCATGCAAGTATTGGGGAGAGCCTTCGTAACTTATCTTTTATGGATTCGGACTAAGGCTCTTTGAAATAAAGATGGCTCTTTTAATTCTAAAAGATCCCTAATAGGGATGAATGGGAGGGCATACACGCAGAACACCCTATTTGCTCAAACAAATCTAATCTAGGCAAATAATGATAACAACTTTGTAAAAACTTGAAGTGTGTTGAATTTTAAAGCACTCAATGTAATGTGTGGTGATGTTATTTTATCCCCTTCACTTTAAGATGTAAAAACTTGTAAATAATACACCAAAAATACTATATGAAGTAATAAGCACCTAAGTTCATTTTAAGCCCAAAGTTTAAAGTGTTCAAGAGTCAACATGCTAAATTTGTTTTAGGCCCCAAGTACCAAATATGTGAAGACTAGCATGTTTATTTTAGACCAAATTTGAAGTGTACATAATTTTAAACATGTTTTTTTTAAACCCCAAAATGAAACATATGATTAGTTAAAAACACCCAAATTAACTTCTAAATCAGACTTTTAAAATGCAAAAATAAGATTAAGACTACCTACTTTGAAGCACTTATGAGATTGAGAAAATACTCTTTGGAAAATGATCTCTCAAGTTTTTCACCCAGTGCAAACCCACTACTCCATAGTGCAATCCCATGACTCTACAAAACTGTGACTCAGACAAACAATATCATTATTTAGGTTAATTTAGCACTAATCCACAATATCACTACTAGGGATAACAATCCCACTATTTGGGTTCATAATATTGCTATTCGAGTTGGCAATATCTCTATCTAAGTTGGTTGAATGGGAATTGCAATCCTACTACTTGGGTCGACAACCCCTCCAGTTTTAGGGTAATACTACCACTATGAGAGTTGTGGTATTGTTTCTTAACTACTAATGGTTAACTGACAATACCATGACTCAATTAGGCAATCCCACAAGTTAGGTTGATAATCCAACAAGTCAACTCATCAATCCCATGACATGGCTAGGCAATCTCTTGACTCAAGAAAGCAATCCCATGACTATGAGAGTTGTGGTATTATCACTTATCGTGACTTGCTTAAGTGATCCCATGACTATTTAATTGGTGGGATTATATTCTAGAAGACAAACTAGTGACTCTATAGGGATAAATCCATGACTTCTAAAATATGGAATTTTACTCAAATTTTTACCTCCTTTACTTCCACACTCCAAGATCTTGCAAGGAAATGATTAGTGGGTCACTTGTAGGTTCTTGTTGATCAAATTTGTGATGCTAAGTCCCATCAGGCATGTTGTTATCTAGACTAAAAATTTGACTCAAGAGAGGATGGTTAGTGTCATGTTAGTTCCAAAATGAAAATAAAATGAAAGAAACACACTAACTAGCATAACATCTCTAGGCCTAGTCACTAGGGGGAACTTAGTGAGGAAAATCCATTTTAGAACATAACTAAAATTGGAAAGAAATGAGATATATGAACATAAAACACTAATTTCTAACCAAATCCTTGATTACTCCAAAAATCTCCTTTAGTTTGCTAGGTTTGTGCTTCAATAGATCTTCATCAATGGAGTGTGGCTACCTTCATCTCCTCTTGGCACTTTTGTCTTGTGACTTTGGCTTGTTTTGGCTCAATACTTTGACATTATAAAACTAATCACAATGACATGGGGGAGATTTTTAGAATTATAACTTTACACAAAGAGATATAAAATTATGAGTGTGAGATCCCCTGTTTATAGATTTTTTTCAAATGATTAGAATGAACCTGAACCATCCATCTCAAGATGAAGATGTGTGGCTAAAGATCCATTCAATTTTTGAGGCTAAATTCAATAAATTACATCATAAATATTTGAGATAGAGAAGCATTAAAGAGGCATGGAAGGCATTAATGAGGCATTGGAGGGATTAATCTTGATATTTTATGCAGTTATGGCCTAGGGATGCCTTTCCAAGAAATGATGTCATTTGATGATGTAGCTATTCAATATCAATTTCCAAAAAATAATTATTCAACAAGTTCCAAGAAAAATTAACTTAAGCTCTTAATTTTAATTAATTAATCTTAAACATGATTAGTTACTTTTGGTGCAAATCTTGGCCCTTGGTGCAAAAACTAGTCAAACTAATCAAAATGCCATATTATTGGATCAATATTTGACTGGATTGGAATTGGGATGCAATGTTAGATGAGTTAAAACCATTATCCCATTTGGGATGATTCCAACAAAAAATTAAAAAGGCACATCAATAAAATTAGTATAAAAGAGCAATCCAAAGCATCCAGGTGTGAAAATGTCATTTTGACTCAAAATGATATGACATATTTTGAATTCATTCCACTCTATCTGCATATTGAAGATTTGAAATTGAATCAAAATGTAGCTAATGCCCCTAAATAGAATCTAAACATGTTGGTATGATAGATCTAAAATATGGGTAGGATTATGTGGTTATTTACACAACATTTACTTATGTGTTCTGCCTCATCATTTTCCAATACATAATTTTTAGTTTGCATTTTCCATTTTTCTATGTCTTTAAATTTTTTTATTTATTTAACCAAAATACATGGAAGTATAGATTATAGTGTTTTATTTTTTTGTGTTATGAAAAATATAGAACATTTATTGCCTTTATCTATATACAAGGATTTATAGGTACAAGGTTGGTGATATTGTAAGAGTAACAAAATTTTACAATTCTACTCCACAGTTATCATATATATGCCAGAATAACCTTATTATTACAATCAACATTGACAAGACAATTGAGAAAGATTTACAAATAGCTTTTGAGAAGGCTACCAAACTCTTGATCAAAAAACATATTAAGCTGATTCACTTCACAAACTATGCAAATATGTCAACTGAGATAGGGCACTATGTTATAATTTAGGAGCTTATTAGTAAAATAGATGAAAAGGTTATGAATAAATGTTGTTTAATAATGGACAAATATTTTGTTGATGTGGCCTATGTTTTTTCTAGAAAATTTATGACCATTGGACCCCTTGAACTTCGTATTATGGAAAAAATCACAAGTGGAAAGTAGGGAACTGACATCTTAATAACAAAACTCTTAATTACCTTTACATGATAAAAATATAACACTATAACTCTAGTTGACAAATCACTACTCACTTACCAATCTTGCATGAGTAGTAACATAACCTACTTCCACAACCAGAATCCACATAAATGCATCATTCCACCCAATTCTAAAACTTATCTCTCAACAATATGTAGAAGACACTTATCCCATGAACTCAAGGGATTAAGGTCAAAACAACATTTTAGAAATAAGTTCCCATTTAAGGAAGCACTAAGTCAACTTCATTAAAATATGAATCCTCTTGGTAGGCTTATAATTATTTCAAGGATAGTGAGGGGGTGATAAGTCACCTCTATGCCCACTATGAGAGATGACATTTCTTACTAATCCACATGATCATAAGGTGCCAAACCAAAAAAAAAACCCTAACATAAAAGAATTATCAACCAAGATGTTTACACTCTACTACAAGAAAATTACCACCACAGTAGGTGGTACTAAACTAAACAAAATGGTCTTATAATATTTCCCATTCCTAGGATTACTGTATCTAAGACACAAAAACTAAAACACATATACTTAAGTGAGACTCATCCTATACTTACGAAAATTTCACAACATAAAACATAAATGGTGAAGGTGAATTGATTACTAAGAAGGATGTAATCATATTTGAGGTGTTCGATCTAAGTGATCAAACTATGTTAAAAATCTCTAATTTATATCTTATGAACTATGTTATGTAGTCACCTTTCCAAACCTTGTATACAATCATCCCCATTAGGACCCTTGATAAACTAAACCATTAACAACTCAAAAAGGTATGAGTGCTCCTAAGGGTATACAGTCAATGCTCCCCATACACATTTCATGAATGTCTCATACTTACAATAGTCACCAAGCTATACAAGAAGATCTATCAAGTCTCAAAACTCAATTCATGGTATAACATGGTTTCGCATTGAGGTGCCACAAATCCAAAATATCATTACAATAGTTTATGTCACTAGGTTCACACTTGTGAACATAAAGACACTAAAATGCTAATGTACTCATTAGGTCCTAGAGTTTGAGCCATAGCTCTAATACCACATGTAACAATCTATTTAGGGTTAATTTTTTGTAATTAACACATCTACTATAAATAGATTTCACCATGAGAATCTAAGCAATGATCATACAACATACTCTAAGAGAGACAACTGTAAAAAAATATACCAAGTCATACATCCTGGATCACTTATCAACATAAGAATACACATCATGATAAAAACATAGAAATTAATTATAAATATCCAGCCATTGTTGTTTCAGAACACAGTCACTACTATCAATCCGTAGTAAATAGTTGATTATAACTCTTCATGATAATGTTTCTAAATATAAATAAAACATAATACAATCTACATAAATAAGATACATGGCTCCTTAGAACATTAGTTCCCTAGACTCTCTACTACCTATGTCAATTTCAAGCATTGTCTCCATGTTAGTACTGTTAGGGGAAGGGAGAGCATCATCCGAGCACTTTTCCACACCAACCATGGACCAATGATCCCCCATAATAATCCCATCAGGAAATGGCCCTCACTTCACATATGAGTAGATAGTAATGGTGCAAGAATCTGGAGAGATAATCAAGTACCCGTGTGTTATATGATTTTTAAAACTAAACATGCAGTGTGTCATAGAAAATCTATTATATTTCAAGATATTGTACAAACATGTAAATCACACACATGAAATGATAATGTCTCACTAAACATATGTTGATCAAAGTTCTTAATAATAATAAATAATAGTGATCTATAGATTGATTAAAATTCATACACCCACTTAATTGAACTACCTTCAGACAACATTATGATGTTAGTAGGCTAGTGAAGTCCATCTCACTCATTACTCAATAACAACAATGCATATTAGTCAAATACAATTTAACCATAAGATTAATATAATTTACATCCTACTATCAAACACATCATGTAACATGATAAACATAAGAGTAACGAAAGCATACATTTATTCTATCAAACGTATGAATGAATCTTACATTATTTTCTATCTCATACTAGAAATAATGTCTATAGTTAATACTATCCAGGTAAAATACATAATTAACTATAGTTTCTAATATCATAATTCATTTAAAAACATTCTACACCCTATAAAAACCCATATTACCATAGTCTAGTATTCTAAGACATAACTACTAGTTTTCCATAATTAGTCACATAAGATAGTCTAAAATACATGGAAATATAAGCTTCTATTCAATAAATTAGACATAACAAAGAAAGTCATAGTTTCCATGAAACACATAATATTCCATCTTACCATCAACTACACTCTTAAAGTTTGTATGCACACATACACAAAGTCAGAACAATTATCATAAAATATGTTATTCCTAGTAACAACCATCACACATACACTTA
>JARHVA010000312.1:147500-250000 GCA_037957365.1 Torreya grandis
ATCCCTCTAATGCCGCAGGATTCTTCATTATTTAATATAAGCGAAAAGTAATTGTGTAAAATATATGCACTCTCTATAATAATATGTTGCAATTGGAAACCTCGTTGAATACCATTGAGAATTGTTCAGACAGATTTTTCAATCCCAAAGGGAGACATTCGATGTATACCTGTTTTGTTTTTTAAATTTAAACGTGCTTTCAAAAGAAAGTAGGAATCCCATTAAGCATCTATATATATCCTTAAACTGGACCACACTTCCTTCCATCAAATAATTTTTTCTTAAACTAACTCAATTTCAGTCTGGAACAAAGGAAGCTTGTTGATGCAGATACATGGTAGAAAATTGTTTTTTCTTTGAACCACTGAATTTAAAAACACACGTCAAAGATTCTTTTCGAATGTCGTGGTGTTTGAATTTTTTCTCCACTTCACATCATCCACATGGTAAGTAAATATTAATTTTAATTTTGACGTATTTCTCCTTAAGCAACCCTGTTTTCCCACGGAGTTGAACATCTCATTAAAGACAATTTAAGTCTTCCTTTCAATTGTTTACAAACTAGCTGGGAATTAGTTTCCACAAATACCATTCTACCAGACATAAGGGCTTTTGAAAGGACATCAAATGTGAAATATATATATCATGAATAAGGTGAATCGAATTCGATTTGAAAAGATGGAGCGACGGAAAACCTTAGCAGACGAGCACAGACCTGCGGTGGCGGTTGGGATCTGCAATAGGTCAATAGTTTATTATTTCTAACCAAGATTGTTAACTAATATAGACCAAAATCCTGCATTAAGGTTTATATGGCTAGTTTTTGGTTAACTAATCCTTTAACAATAAAATAATATGTAGCAGAACAATGGAAAACAATGGACATGTTGTAAATATTGGCACATAAACATGCCTCTTACATATTAATCACATGATATTTCTAAACATAATTAATATGCAAGTGTATGTTCAAATCAGTTATAATATTTATGTATGAATTTTAATTTTAATTTGAGAATATTAATATTGAGTTAAATTTTAATAAAATATATTTTTAATATTGTTATTAATAAGTTGTTTTAAACATTTTTTATTATATTAATTTAGATATTTTATTTTTATTTTAACAATTCTCAATGGTATTAATTTAGAGAATTCTAATAAAAATTTATTTTTACATTTACTTAATTTTATTTTTAATTTTTCATATTTTTATTATAAACTTTACTAAAATGGAACACTAGCTATTTATACATGTAAATATTTATTTTAATTTAAATTATATATTTCAACATATTTATAATTAGTGTATTTATAGTTTTTATCTTGTTTTACTATAAATAAATTTAAATATATGTAATGTATATATATTTGTGCGTACAATAGTATAATTACATACATATATCAAAAATACAAGAATCAAGATCAGTAACTAATATCTCAATATTTAGATATGAAAAATGAGATCACAATTTTAAACTAAAAATAAAAAAATAGATTATAAATTTTACATCAATAAAATTGTTCTTCTAATTTAACAAACCAATGAAATTAAATAGATTATGAGCTTTATATGAATATTAAAATGATTCAAATACAAAATGGTAGTTACTATGTTGTTAAACTCAAAAATAATTTATACAATAATGACAATCATATTTAAAAATATCATCCAATATATAAATTTATGGTAGAATATTCAATAATGCTTTTATTGTATTTTAGATTAGATTAACACTATATTGTAACATTTCATAATTATAAGAAAACATTCTTAAATTGTATTTGGATAATTGTAATTAAAATTTAGTATTTCTATTATTTTGTAATTTTATAAAGTTGTTTCTCAACTAAAATGGCAAGGACTAGAACTATTCATTATTATTGTAGATTTTAAACATAAGTTTATAGTTTTGTTATCTTTTTATTTATTTCTTGTTGATATTTTATATTTTGTTTTTTGGGTTGGTTGTGGTTTTATTGTTGTAGGTGTAGTTCTATTTAATTTGGTTGATATTTAATTGATTTTGTATAGAGTTGATGGTCTCAAACCCTCCTTTTTATCTTATCAAATAAAAGAAAACAACACCAACCTAAACAAAAATCATATTTTTATAAAAATTAAATTATTTTTCTTTCTTTCCATTAAATTTCGGTAAGAACTCTATCACACACTAACTCCAAATGGAAGTGTTGAATATTTATAATAATCAAGAAATTTTGAAATGGGACATTTTAGATTAATATAACCAAAAGTAGTATAAGGAACCAAAACGAATAAAATATTTATGATTATAATGACATTTATTTGGTTATACTTTTTTATTAGTTGAAATGATATTTTCTATACTATATTTAATTTTTTGTTAAATGAAAATAGTAAATATTTTATTATAAAAAAAAATTAATGTTGAGAAGTGTTATACCATATACTCATTTTCACATTTAATGCTGTTATTGACTAAAATTTGACAAAAAATTTAAAAAAATCAAAACAAAATAATTAGAAAAAAAATCAAACTTTGTTATGAAAAAAGTGGGAATATTAAAACTATCGTAATTTGTTAAATGAGGATTATATTTTCTTATATGAAAATGATAATTACTTATATCTATCTATTAGGGTATAAATCCCTTTAAATATTTGATACAAAAAATCAAATAGTAATTTTGACGAATTAATTTATTATATATTTATTTTTGAAATATGAACTGAAATATATGTTTTATATAATTCAATAATTTTATATATATATATATATATATATATATATATAATTGTAAGAATAAAAGGGTTGTGGAAAAGTGAAAATGCTTTGTTTTCAAATTTGAAACAATTGGTATCCATTACCAAAAAATTATTCCCCTTTAACTATATTTGATTTTTGCGTCATAGAATTGTTTTAATGCTTCCATTCGTTTTTATGAATGACCATAAATATAATAATTATTAATAATATAAATGTTTTTTTCTCATCAAAAAGATGGGAATAGAAAGAAAAGAAAAATAGGTAGGAGACGTTTTATCCTTAACACATCATGAAAAAGAGGGTTGGGATGATATTATATTCAGAATAAAAAGTATAACAACAGTTTCTTTCTTTTTCTTTTTTTTTTTTTAAATTATATATATATATATGAATTTTTTGGATTGTAAGTAATGTTTTACAGATTAAAAAAATTAATGACATGAGATTATATTGGAACAAAAACTATAATAAAATAATATCAAATTAATTTTAAGAAATATTTATAATGATATTTTATTTGATAGTTTTTTTATTTTATAAGATGATTTGGTATGGTTTTTTTGGCTGCTTTGGTAGATTTTAAGCACAAGTCTGAAGTTTTATTATCTTTTCGGTTGATATTTTGGATTGTGTTTTTTTTATTAGTTGTAGTATTATTGTTGTAGGTGTAATTATGTTTAGTCTGGTTGATGTTTGATTGACTTTGTACAAAATTTAGTGGTCTTGTTAAAACCCTCTTTTTCATTCTATTAAATTAAAAAATATATAATTTTCTTCTAAACATTTTTTTTTTGACAATTAAATTATTTTTCTGCCTTTCTATTAATTTTTGGTAAGAAGAACTCTATCACATATTAACCTCAAACCCTGTTTAATAATTAACTCTTTATAATAATTTTTTTTTTAAAAAAATGAAACATTAAAATAATATAAACTGAAAGTAGTATTAAAAACAAATAGAGAAAATATTTATAATTTTAATAACATTTATTTATTATATCTTTTTAATTTTTTAAATAATATTCTTTATATTATAATTATTATATTTAATTTTTATCAAAGTAAAATAATAACTATTTTATTATAAAACCAATTTAATGCTGAGAAATGTGATCTCATATACTCACTTTAAAAAAAAAAAAAAACTCTAAACAAAAAAATAAAAAAAACTAAAAAGAAAACCACCCGAAAAAAATGAAGTGGCAATTGAACGGTTGCGGGAAAGTGGGAATGTTTCGTTCCTATATTTGAAACAATTGATATCTCATACCCAAAAAAAATCTCCTCTTTTTTCTTTTTCGGTGGTTATATTTGAAATTTGAATCGTGGAATTGATTTAATGTTTGTGTGATTTCATAGAATCATTTTTTTTAAATGAATGTTCATAAATATAATAATTCTATCATCAATATAAATGTTTTTTCTTATAAGAATTGAAGGGAAAATATGGAAATAGAAGGAAATAAATAGGTATGAGATAGTTTATTTCATTTGAAACTATTGTTATCATTTATCAAAAAAGAATTTATCTTTTTAAATTTGCTTTTACACTTACTAATATTATTGAGAAAGAGCTAATCAAGAGCATTTAAATACTCAATGAAAAGAGTATGTAGTAGTTATTTACTAATCATCATAACCATATATTATTGAAGGATTTAAGTGGATACAATTTATACAAAACTTAACAATACTACCTAGATATACACAAGTTAAATAGAAAGAAAAATAGGTCGTGGATATGAACCCAATTACTCCCAAAACCCCTATCTTCTTTACCAATGCTTCACCTAGAACATAAATGAAAAATAATAAAAGAATCAATCAACTACAAAGTTTCAATAGTCTCGCCTCTGAATGCACAAAAACTATGAAATTAAAATGAATGTTAGTAATCACTTCTATCTCAATCCCACATTGTATCAAGTCAACATTCAATGCCAAGTACTTTAGTAGGTTTCTAATTCTTCTACTAACTTTGGTGAGATCATAAACCATATTTTCCTATCCTACCACGAACTAAGTTTAACACCTTGTATTTAACATGCCCTCAAATATGGACAACATAAAATCTCAACATTTAACTTGATTGTACACCTAGACAACTCATAATCTCCCACTCTACTAGATGCATTCAATACTTGCCTCAAATAAAGAAAGAGTGCCAATAATGTCCCAAATATTTACTCCAATTTTAATGCAACAAATAATATTGTTTTTATTTGACCTGTTAAAAATCTCGTACCTTGCTCCTTGAAACTTTCATGCATACTTTTTGCACCTAGAATGAGGACATCTTATTAGCCAAGAACCCACCCACTAATTCCAAGTTAAAGGAAATCAAATGCTATAGTTCCTTCCAAGACTAATAAATACAAATGTATTCAATCACTACTCCCATTCTTTCTTAAAAGAGTCCTTTTATTTTGTATTAATGATAAGTAGATTTAAAAATAAAAAAGAATATCAATGATAAAATAATATATTAGTTAAAAATTTATTATTGGTCAATTTCTAAAATTAACATGTCCCTTAAGTCCCAATTATCGATCGGACCAAAAATATACCTTAAAATTGACATGTCATTGAAAACTTCTCATTTAGAGTTTATTTAGAAGGGTCAGGGTGATCATGCAAGCCATATATATATATATATATATATATATATATATATATATATATATATATATATATATATATATATATATATATATATATAGGCTTGGCCATCCCCAACAAGATAGATATATAAGTGACTATCTGTTAAAAATAGTTAGAGTAGACCTTCAACATGTTCCTATATATGTTCAGATAGGAGGGCTTCAACCATTACTTCCAAATAGATCGAGAGGACCTTCAACATAATTTGATATATAAATTAGAAAAGGAGACATCAACCATCCCTTGTGAAGCCCCAAAATTAAATGTCCCAACTATCATCGCCTTCCCCAAAATTTTATTGTACATTTTAACAAAGTCCACCTATCATACATCTTATATAATATTTGATGTATTTTGATTTCAATCTTTAAAAGTACATGATTATTATTTAAAATATTTTCTCTTTTGACCATGAAGTGGCTAGTGATTTAAAATGAATTTGCAAGTTTGTTTTGACATTATGGATAGATTCTTGGTAACAAAATGTAAAACTTGTTTTATACCATTTTCTTAAACATAGTAATTTAATTAAATTCCTGATGAAAGAGTTTGGCATAAGATTATAGTCTTAATAAAAAGTATAACATTTTTTACTCACTATTTTTTTGACATAATGGATCTTTTCTTACTTCATTTGACATAATGGATGGATTCTTGGTAAGAAATTGTAAAACTTGTTTTATATCATTTTTTTAAATACTTATAATTTTTTTTTTAAATAATATTTTAATTAAATTCTTAATGAAAATGTTTGGCATGATCTTATAGTCTGAATAAAAAGTACAATAGTTTTTACTCACTACATATATATAATTTTTGGTATTATAAGTAATATATTTTTAAAGATTAAAAATAATAATGATATGAAACTATATTCAAAATAAAAAGTACATTAAAGTTATATTTAAATTAATTTTAAGAAAAAAATTACAAAGATATTTTATTTGATAGTTTTTGCCATTTTATGGGGCAATTTATTGTTGTTGTAGAGACTTTAGTGTTTTGTTGATTCTTGTTCAATGTTGGTTTTCTTTGTTGCTTTACATATTTTAAGTAGAAGTTTGTGGTTTTATTGTATTTTCATTAATTTTATTTTGATGTTTTCGATTGTGTCTATTTTTTTGGTTGTGGCCTCAATATTGTAGATGTAATTTTTTTAATCTGGTTGATATTTGACTAAATTTGTATTACGTTAAGTTGTCTCGTCATAATATTTATTTTTACCTTATCAAATTAAAAAAAGTAACACCAACCTAAACAAAAATCATCATTTTATTGACAATTAAACTATTTTTCTTCCTTTCCATTAACCTTTGGTAAGAAACTTTCATACACTAACCCCAAATCAGATCGCATTTAATAATTAAATCTTTATAGTGGCAATTTTTTTTTGAAATTAGACATTTTAGTATAAAGAGAAAATAGATAAAATGTTTATGATTATAATAATATTTATTTGGTTATAAATTTTTATTCTTTGAAATGATATTTTTATTATTATATTTATTTTTTTATTAAATTAAATCCTATAAGTATGTTCAACTCACTTTTATCTATAAAAATGTTGTTTATAAAAATACAATCAAAACTAAAATAAAAACAAAAACAAAAAACAAATCAAAATATCTAGAAATCCAAACCTTATCATGAAAAAAATTAGGAATAGAAGGGTTGTGGAAACGGAAAAATGCTTTATTCCTGAATTTCAAAGAGTTGATATGTCATTTTTTTTCTTTTAATTGTAATTATATTTGATATTTGAGTCATGGAATTGATTTAATTTAGTGTGTGATTCCATATCAGTCGTTTTTGTATTAATGACATAAATATAATAATAATTATTAAATTAATTTTTTTTCCATCAAAGAAATGAATACGAGAGGGAAAATGTGGAAATAGGGAAAAGGTCCTAGTCATTGAACATGTTCCAATGGTGGAACAACTAAATGTTTAACTAGGTCCCAATAGTTGTACATATTTTATCCAATAATATTTTATTTCTATCTAAAAACTAAACATATTTAATTATTTTTTTGTGTAAAATGTACAATTATTAGGACATTCACATTTGACAATAATACATGTATCTAATAATATATAAAACTCAAAATTGAATATATGTTGTAATAATACAATTAGAAAATATGTGTTTCACTATTCAAATAAATTGACATAATACAAAAATTAGGTGTCAGTATTCATTGATAAACTATTGATGTAAATATAAACTTATATATATATATATATATATATATATATATATATATATATATATATATATATATATATATATATATATATATATATATATATATATATGTATTTATGTATGTATGTATATATGTATATACATATATATGTATATATGTGTGTGTGTGTGTGTGTGTGTGTGTGTGTGTGTGTGTGTGTGTGTGTGTGTATTCATTCCAAATCTATTCAGCGATTGGAAAAAAGTGTGCATCTTTTAAATTATATTAAAATAATTCATTTCATCTAATCATTCAACTCCTCCAATGTCACCTACTTAAATAGCTATGTACAAATTTTGCATTAAACCTAGTACCTACAAAAATTAATGGTGTAAGGCTCACTATTTAAAAAAAAACATATAATTCAGACTCAAATTTAAATATTACCTCCAAAATTTGTATATTCCCTCGAATTCTAAGCAAAACAATCAGTTTTTTTAAAAAAAATACCTCCAAAATTTAAACATTCCCTTCAATTTGTTATAAACTTCATAAATACCTACAATGCATATGAGTCTCTCCAACAGTTTCATTATATTTCATATAGACAGATTATTTCATCATAGCAAAGAGAACAAATTATGAGTTACAAAGTATATACATATAAGCACAACACAAAGTAGAGGAGGATGCACAATCTTACAATAGAACAACATGGTAGAGAGGTGTAGTCTACATCAATCCTAGGTTGGAAATAATAGTCTATAATAATATTATTTTATTTGAAATATCTCTGATTCTATTTATTTCTAAATTTGCACCTCGAATTTCAATATACGTAATATTTATTAAATGAAATTGAAGTTTCATAGCAATTGGCCCTACCAAATACAAAATATTGCCAATAGTTAACATTATTTTTAAAGAGTCATCTTTCTTAATTAATCCATTTTTAAAGAGTCAAGAAAAATTATGAACACTATTTTTTTAAACAGAAGGGACAATTTATTTTTTATTTTTCAAATTTATACATAATAAATATCTCTACTATGACTGTTATGTCCATATAACTTTATCTTTGCTATGACTGTTAGCTTTGTATTCTAAAAACTACCTAATTATGATGAGTCTTTATGAATTTCAATGAACTACTTTATTGGATGCTTTACCTTTAATAAAAACATTTTTTCTTGAACAATTTTGAACTTTAGTTTGTATCATTTCTCCTTGTAACTCTTTACTCAAATAAAATTGTGTTTTAGAACACAAACATTTTAAGGACTATTATTCAACAAATAAACATCCCACTAACCCCCACAGCTGCCACAAAATCCTGTTGCAAGATGTACATTCCCTAAATATATGCCTAATGATTTTTCCTCACTGGTGTGAATGTTGGCTTGAATTTCCATGCAACATTGTTGTGAATCAAATTATCATGTACAAATGCAAAATGAGATAATGGAAAAACACAATAAATTAAATTGTCACATGACATGATCAATACATGTTATACTATTCCATAGAAAGAAATAGCTCATTAGTGCAGGATGACTCTGGACCCAAATTCTCATCAACCCAACTTGACTGATGGCATGATAGTATACTCTCAACATGATGATCAATTCAGTTGTTAGGCATATAACCACTGACATCAACATGAATTTTAATACTGAGACTTAATAACTGACCATAAATGTTACATTCCATAGGTTTTAACATACATTTCTTGTGAATGGAAATTGAGTTGGCTAGTAAATAACTACTAATTTCAACTTGAATTTCAACAGATGTACTCAATAACTAACCATAACACCATAGGTCCATAATTAATTTGAGTCTTAGCTCAATAATAAATAGACTATTGTGAAACTATATTATGATCTATTGTGAGTTATTGGGCTTGTGAAATACAACTTAACGTCTCCCTATAGTTTTTTTTCATGTTACTCTCATGGCATAGCTTAATGAGAGCTTTCTCTTCTACTTGACACCAAGATTGGATAAAACTTATATAATAAGCTATAGAAACTAGGACACATTCGGTAGTTTTTCTATGGTTCAACTTGGCCAAATTATTTATATCCCATATTTATTGTTCTGTATAGAATTGCCTATAATGATGTTATATATGCATGCATACATAAGCCAAAATATAATACAATACTAATGTATTTTTTGATTTTGATAGGGCTTTGAGAGGAGCAGAAGGCTTGTAAGCACATTGATTATTGAAGTATTAATAATAATGACATCATGGTTTTTTAGGATATGATAATATTGATAATATAGATGATAGGATCAATCTTTACTTTATAAGAAGCAAAATTGAACCCTTCAAACACCATTTCCTTACCCCAAAAGAACTAATATCCAAGCATGAAAAACCCAGTCATAAATTATTATTATTATTATTATTATTATTATTACATATATTCAAATTTGAAAAATCCCCTTTAACATACCCTCCTCACCCTATCCAAATTTAATTAACCCTAATTAATTTATAACTTTACGCAAATATATCACAAAAAATCTAAAATCTAATCATTTGAGGCTCATTTTAGGTTGATCTATGTTTCGTCCAAAACTCAGTATGGCTAGGTAAGTGTGTAAACTGACCAGGCTCTCTCAAAACAAGATCCAAACATGTTTACACTCTTGCTATCCATATGCCAAAATTGTCAACTAGATTGATCACTAACAAATGTATAGAAAAAAGTTTATTACTAAGTGTTTATTTCTCAATGTTTCTCATTACAGATAGAGAGTCTAGAAGGTTTACACACTTACCTAGCCATAAGTTAATATTGTCAACTTTTAGTTTGTTACCAATTTTTTATTGTTGAATGTTTCTTATTGAAGATCATCATGGTACAAAAGAAGAAATGGAAGACACCAGTGCATAAGTCACATATGAACCCCCAAAAATGGGTTGTGAAAGAGATTAATGTACCTGACTCTGAGGAGGATAATGATGCTATAAAACCAATAAATTTTTTTGTGTCAAATACACTTGAAGAGCCTCCACCCAATCCATCAAAAGATATTGAGTAGAATGTTGATATTAATGGACATAATGTTGATACAAAAAGGAAATTTTTCCTGATAAAAGAGTGGATAGATAATGACATGAAATAAGGAATAAGGGACATCGAGGAAAATGGACTATCCATAAGGACTATTGCAGCCAAGTGGGGTGTCCCTCCAAGTACATTGACAACCTGGTTGTGGGGTCTCATAACAACCAAGTGCAAGAGACCAAGAACTATTCTAAAAAATGAAGAAGAGATGGAAATTATGCAATGGTGAAAAGACATGGTAGATATGGGTCACGAGCTAGAAATTAGAGTAGTATTGGCTCAAGTAGCACACATATGTAAAATAAGGCCTACTCCTTTAAAGGATGGTTTTTTTGTTAGATCTTAGCAAGAAGGGTTCAAAAATAGGCAGCTAAATCTATCTTGAAGGACTACAAAAGGCATAGATCATGACAGAGTAGTCATGCTTAGGCCAAGCATAGTTGTAACATTTTATGACAACCTATAGAGTATGTACAAAAAATATCAATATGGACCACAAAAGATATTGGTATTGCCCTCGATGTCTCGAATGATGATGTATCACTTTCTATGCCATCGCCTCCTCTTACCATTCCATGTGGAATAATTTACGACTATGCAGAATTAGAGTAATGCCATCTTAAAGCTACATATTTAGAACCATTGGAAAATTATATAGAGGACCTGCAAGAATAGACCAACAATGAATAACTAGGAAAATGAGTGATTGGGTCATTAGGTAATTTCATTAAGCTACCAATTGATAGGGTTAGCTAGAGAGCAGTTCTCACAAGCAATGGGACTATCAGGTTGAGCAAACAATCATAAGTTATTACATTAGATGAGTACTTTCACTTTCTTGAACAATAAAAATCTCAAAATAAATATTTGGAGGAGATAAAATCAAGAAAAAAATAATAAATAAAGGAGAGGAAGGCAAATAAAATTCTTGAAGAAGAAATGAGGGAATCAAGAAAACTAGAAAGAGATTTGAAAAGACAAAGAAAGGACTTGGAGAAGATGAAACAACAATAGAAAAAAGAGAAAAAAAAGAATAATACAAACCTCAATGGGAGAAAGATAGGATTGAAAAGGAGATGCAAAGGCAAAGGCGTCTAAGTAGTGGAGAAAATCCTCTTCCTTGACAACACCCAATCATGTTGGATTTCTACAACATTTTAAATCCACAATATACACATGTCACTAATTTTCAACCCTGTAGCCCCTCTTCTCCTACAAACCAAATGTAGTTTGCTTCTTCAATGGTAATACATTTCCCCATATCAGAAGGCATGCATTCACATGGTTTAAAAACCATGTATTCTCCTTGAAGTCAAATGTAGTTTTCTCATGCAATCCATATATTTTTTCCTTCAACATGCACAATCAATGTGCCATGCACACCCATAAAGGAGGACACAACAATGCTCGCTTTAAAATAAAGTAGTGAAAAAACACACAATCTTGAAGAAGAATTCACATTTTCATCATTGGTTTGATCATGTCATATCGATGTTTTTTAGAAGCAATGGTTTGATACAATTATAGTAATAGGAGGTACTAATAATTGTTTAGGATGTCATATTGCTACCCAATATATTTTGTAACTTTTATGCTCTATAAATAGATAACTTATCCAAATTTAATTTCATATCACCTATTTTTTTCATTGGTCTATAAGCTGCTAATTGTAATGATGTATGTGTATGTATATTTATGTATATGTCTATATGTGTATGTGTATATATGTATGTGTACGTATATGTAAAACACACACACACACACACACACACACACACACACACACACACACACACACACACACACACGTATGTATGTGTGTTATATATGTATGTAAATATATACACATCTACACATGTTTATAAAATACACACTAAGACATATACACATATATAAATTCACATATTTAACATACACATACACATTGAGGGTGTGTAATTGATTTGTGTCTATGGATGCATGCCTTATTTTTATATATTAACATATTGAATTTAATATACATGTATAACTCAAGTTACAAGAAAAAAATTATAAACGTATATCATTGGCTCAGTGAGGTTAGAGAAAACTTCACCATAAAACTATGATAAATTAGTTCCTCCTCACTTCCCTACATTTCCTACAAACCATCCGATGTCATTCATAAATGTATTATTTAAGGACAAAAAAATATTATTCGAGCATAAAAATACTAGTTAGTTTTCAAACATTAATTACAAGTGTCAATTGATTCAAAGAACATAATGAGCTGAAGAAGAAAAAATAATTTCCAATAACGAATTGTGTTTAAAAATATAATATATAATTCAATGAAATAATGCCATGATCGACTATAAAATTACATTCATCTTCAAACATGATCCCAGTAAAGAATCTATAATCAACGAGATTAAAAAAACTTATGACTATTCAAACATATCTCATTACATCCAAATGGGAGAATTCAAATGAACAGGGCTGGAAACATAATATATTATAACTTATGACTATAAATATTAATTTAGACATGAACCCAATTATCCAAAATCTATCTTCAAAAGCAAAATCAATGGACCTAAATCAAATATAAGCAACATGCAATATAGATATAGTCTGTAATTTGAAAAATATATTTTTTAATGTATATATAATAGTAGAATGAAGGATTAACCAAATTCATTTCAATTAAATGTATCAAAAATAGTATAATGAAAGAAAATAGTGATTCTATTTCACAAAAAGAACAACTTTTGATCTGAATGCCAAATTAAATCTATAAACTATATGGGTGCATATTTTTTATAGCCATACTCAAAGGCTTCCATACACATTTTCAGGTTAGTATGTATTGAATTAAAAAAAATAGAGAAAATAGGGGCACTGAAACTAGGTATAAAAATCTAATGTAAAGTAAACCTGAAAACCATATGTATGCATCTCTCTTGTAGCCATACTCAAAAGGCTTCCATACACATTTTCAAGTTAGCATGTATTGATTAAAAATAACATACAAAAGAGAGGCACTGGAACTAGGTATAAAAGCCCAATGTAAAAACCTACAAGGTACATAGGATCACATTTCCAAAGCAAAAAAATATGGTAAGGATCTTTCTACTCATATTTTTGGAGGCCATCTATAGAAAATAAATGGTTTTGAGAAGATTATTAAAATAAGTATAATTTTTTATGGGTTCCTTTACAAATTATTAAAAAGTAATCTTTCACCTTTTCAAAATAATGTACAACATTATAAGCTTTTTATCCTTGATACTAAATACAACAATGTTGTCATGACAGACCAAATAGGAAAATAAATTTCAATCTACTTCTCATATTTCTCATTGCCAAATTTTTGCACTCACCAAGATTTTCATCCGAAATGCCTCCCTCAAATTCCTTCTGAAAGTGACCCAAAACATCATGTATTTTATCACCTTGTCACAAACAAATACAAATAAATATTTTCAAGTCTTCTAAGAAGAGAGATCCTATTTTGAGATATAAAAATAATAAAACCAAGTACATATGGGCTAGACTAAATATATTAAATGCTAATATTGGAGAGTGGATATACCAAACAAGACAACCAGCAAAAAGAATGTGGAAACTAATAAGGAACCTTAAAAGTAGAGATTGAGAGCATAGCCATATGCAAATTCATGTAGGTACACAGAAGGTTGATTGTTATATCCTTGTATGACTGTTATCAGACTAGTGAAAATCCCATGACCATGCCCTACCATAACCTTAAATTTGCAAGGCATGAAGGATATGTCCCGTGGAGGTATATACCACTCCAACTCATACGATACAACATTCACATGAAATAAAATTAATTCTAATTAAAATCATATGAAAATAAAATCCATCAAAGGCATCTCATAAATCTTACAAATTTAAAGATAATAAAAAACACAAATGAAGTTGACTTTACAGAATGAAGGCAGATTTCCTTTCTTTACCATCCTTGCATTATTTTTGTATACTTGTCCTTGATTTAGTATATTTTGGGTTCTTTCATCATGGTTCCATGGGCCTCAACTACAAGGGGTGCTCTCCTTAATTTCTTAACTCAGTCTGCATCCTCTCTCTAACTACGTCATTGACTGTGTCCTCTCTCCAAACTCTATATTCATCCCTCTCTTTGACAATGCCCCATTTGCCAAATACTTCCACTATATGCCCTTGATGAGCATCTCTCTTTCACTGACATGGGAGATTCTATGGAGATTTATAGTGGTTAGAGAGGGCATGGTGGCCACTGTTAGGAAGGAGCTTAGCATTCTATGAACTCAAAATGACTTGATTTTATGGTTTTTGTGTTATATTTGGGTGAAGGGGTAAATTAATTAGGATTTTAATCATTTGGGCTGGGTGAGGAGGGTTTGTTAATAGGGATTTTTAAAATATAAATGTATGTATTATTATTTTATGAATGCTTTTTTATGTTTAGTTATTGGTGGTTTGGGGGTTACAAAATGGTGTTCTAAAAGTTATGTTTTGGTCATAGGTTTAAAAAGTGTGTTTATGTCCTTTTTTGATAAAATTTATAACTTCATAAAATGCATAATGTGTTAGACCTTGAAAGATTAGTTATAAGTAGTTAAGATGACGTATTAAAATGGGTAAAATTTTCAAAGTCTAATGTGATGTTATAACACATTAATTCACTATCCAAAGTTAGGGTGCATGGATACTAGGACCTTTCCCCTAAATGGAACAATGCTTTATACCCGATGCTTATAAATCGTGACATCAATTGTAATTATGATTTTGTTATTCTTTTTCTTCTTCTCTACTACTAGTAGTCTTGGAATTCAATGCCCACTAAATGAGAGAAATTACCTCTTGTAGATCAAGACATCTCTTGAAGATAACCCCAACTCCACCAATTTACAATCATGGGAGGGGTTCAATTGCTATGAGTGGGAAGGTGTTGGTTGTAGCCACCATTTGGGTTGCCATGTTACACTACTGGATTTGGAAGATTTCAATCTGAGAGGTGAGATTTACAACATCTAAATCTTAGTTAAAATTCATCTCAATGCATTTCCAGCGGTTTCCATGGTCAAATTCTTATGAGTTTGGGAAACTTGTGGAATCTCTACATTTTGGAGTTGAGCTCGAGGGGTAATCCAGCAAGGTTAAAGAGTCCCAGGATGGCAAGTTGGTTAAAAAAATTGACAAGATTGGAACACCTGATGGAGTGGATAGTACTTCAATAGTAGAGGAGTTAGGGGACGTTGTCACCACTCTCTCCAATCTTACATATCTCTACCTATCTGATTGTGGGCTATCTAGACCGCTTCCTTCATCCATACACAACTTGTCTAAGCTTATTCATTTGGACCTATCTTCCAACAGCTTAATAAGAGGAATATCCCCTTGTTTAGGTCATCTTTCCACCCTTGTTCATCTTCACCTTGGTGACAACCAATTGAACAGAATGATTCCCTCTAGAATTTCAAATTTTGTAAGCTTAAAAGCCCTTTTGTTCTACTCCAATAGATTAAGTAGCCCCATTTCCCTTTCCTTGTTTGATAATATCACTAGACTTGAACTAATGGTACTTTCTCAAAATCATTTAACTATGAGCATTGGTTCAACCTGGGTTCCCAAATTTGAGATGCTCTAGTTGCTATGACTGGATTTTTGAAATTTACCTGAATTTCCCTCAGTGCTTGTTAATCAATATTACATATATGACCTAGATTTATCTAGGAATAGTATATCAATAAATATTCCAACATGGATATGGGATCTTCCTATGCTTTATAGTCTCAACCTCTCATGTAACCAATTTATGAGTTCATTTTCATCTAAACATGCACCCAAAGATATGGTATTCTTGGATATTCATAATAATAGCTTAGAAGGTGTTCTTCCTCTGCCACCTATTGGTGTTTAGTAGTTGAACCTGGTAGATAATAAGTTTATAGATTCAGTTCCTTCAGATATTGGGACTTTTCTTCATAGAGCTAATCTTTTATCTTTGTGAGGAAATAATCTCAGTAGAATCATTCCAAATTCCATCTACATCATAGGTATGTGAATTTTTGACCTATCAAGTAATATGCTTAGTGGTACATTTCTAGAAAATTTTACAGGTGACTGTTTGGGTCTAGTAATTTTTAATTTGGCTAAAAATAATCTACAAGGTAATATGCTAGCATTTGGAAATCAAAAAAATCTTCAGACATTGAGTTTGAATTGTAATCATCTTCAAGGGGCTATTTCACCATCCATAGCAAATTGCATTTCTCTCCAATATTTGGATTTAGGAAATAATGATTTGAAAGGTACCATTCCCTAATGGATTGGAAATCTATCAAAACTGGAGATTTTATTGTTGAACTCCAATAGATTCCAAGGTAATATTCCTCCCCAAATAATTGCCCTCACACTTATTCAAATCTTAGACCTTTCTCACAACAAACTATCAGGGTCTATTCCATCTATTGTGAGAAGTTTATGGGCAATGGTCAATGCATCACAGAGTGGTGCACTAAAAATTAGTTATTTTACAAAGGACATTGAGTGTAAGAATCACATAACTGTTTCCACAAAAGACCACTTTTTGGAATATGAGACAGTTTTCACAAATTTAAAATTTAATGATCTATCAAGTAACAATTTTATAGGGAAGATTCCCCCTAAAGTGGGATTTTTTAAAGATTTTAAATGCCTCAATCTTTCTAGAAATAATTTTAGCGACCAAATTCTAAAAACACCAGTAGGCATGGGTCGACTAGAGTCTACAGATCTTTCACAAAATAAATTTAATAGAGTCTATGGATCTTTCACAAAATAAATTGAATGGAAAAATTCCATGAAAGTTCAATCTCTCAGTTATTTTGCAATTATTCAATGTCTCCTACAACATGCTTGAGGGAAAAGCACCTCATGGAGGACAGTTTCTAACTTTTGACTAATCATCTTTCATAGGCAATGCCCATCTATATGACATTCCCTTCATAAACAATATTGAAAAACTTTCTTTTCCAAATCATGGTGGTGGAAAGGCAAGTGAAGCAGAAGAAGAGGATTCAGATACTGAAATCAAATGGTAGGAAGTGGTTGTGGCGTTAAGTTATGGGTTAGGGTTCTCTATTATTATTGGACTACTCTCATTCAATCTTAAGATAAGAAAAAATGTCTTTAATGTATTTGATGATGTCATTAGGACTATGTTTCATTTTCCATGGACATTGAAAAACTCATATAAAATAAATAATATATTAAATTTATAAAGCCAAGTGAAGTAGGAAAATAATATATATAGTTTATAAAGGTAAGTGAAGTAGGAGAAGAGGAATGTCTAAACTTAGCCGTTGTGTGTAATGAGGACTTCTGATCGACTTCTTTATCTTAACATAATGCATGTCACAATAGATTAGCATCAAAAAAAAATAATACAACTCAAATTCACCTTCTAGTGTAGTAGCTTAAAATGCATACCATTTGTTCAGTCTCAGCATAAAGTTATTTGAGGCAATCGTCTAATTCCCAGTCATCCATCTTAAATCTAGAGGAATTAGCATTCATAGTATTAATTTTCAACAAACAATAACTTGCATTCAAACAAGTTAAGAATATGCTTTACAACACTAACCCATACCTATGAACTACTTAAATAAATCATCGTAAAGGTTGCCAAGAGAGTATAATGGTGTGCCAGTGGGTAGGATAATCTGAGTAGTTGGCAACGTAACATAGCAGTCATGGAATGACTAGGGAAACCACTATTCATGAAATCAATACCCTATATTGAAAGTATATATTACGAGCCTCCATCAAGGAAATGTACATATGATAAGGCATTACATTTTTTATAGATAGTGTAACATTCCAAAGTAGAGATTGTATTTTCACATTATAGAAACATAACATACCAATTCATTTGAAAACAATCTATATAATATGGCAACGCCTCATGTGGCAATTCAAGGACAAGCTAATTGAACATTTGTATGTAGTAGATAAGATAAAGAATTTTTAATGGATACATTACATTTTGAAAACTTTAAAACAATCAAAACATGCCTGTTGTAAATTTCAAAGGTTAGCAATAACATTTTTGAATCCTGGAATATCAAGTCCATGGAGATTGTATGCAAAAATAAAAAATCTAATTGCAGCTTCTATCAAAGAGGTTGATGACAATATTTGATAAGCTCAGTGAACATTCTAAATGAAGAAGTCAACAATAATAAGTATACACCATATAGTACAATGAGAGTATAGTAAACATGGATTGACACACTCTTACAAAGTGTAAGTCTACACAAACACATGAAAAATGATAAGAGTGACACTTTAAATTTACTTAAAAGCACACATACATGATGACCCCATCACAAAGATTTATGAAGCTTCATCCACACACCTCATAAATAAGAATATAGTACATTTAGGCACTTGCAAACATAAATACACATGAAAGGATGAATAAAAACATATGAATTAAAAACAAAGCTCAAGATATTAAAGGTTGGAAAATACTATAGAAATTCCTATACACCCTGTTCTATAACTATGTTTGTCAAATTCTTAGTGCATATGACCCTGCATATGAGAGCTTGTCCTTATGTATAAAAATAAATTCTTAACAAAGACAAAATCTTGGGTGAGATCAACCTTATGTATAGTGGGCCTCTGCCAAGGAGAAACAAGGACTGAGAAATAGTAGGTATAGGCAAACTAAATACATATGTCCTTTTAGAGGATATATTAGAATTTTCACTACTTTTCTCTGCATTTTCAACTAAATAATTTATGCTCTCTGGCACCTTCATGCAAATGAGGCTTACAAACACACTATGAATTTGACTATGTGAAGCGCTTTCCTTTTTTTTGCATATCTATTCTTGTTTCCTATGTTTTAGATTTTGTCACCATTAATAAGCTATGGATTCAATTTTTTCACATTTTGTAAAAAATATACTATTTCTTTCCTTATTCAGCTTATTCCTTGGTTGGTAATAGTTAATGTTCACTTGCCCTTCTCAAAATAGAGGCTCTGTCTATGATGGGATTCTAGACCTTTGTTGGTAAAATTCCTAGTGCACGCTTATATGCACATTCAACCCACAAAATAAACCATATCAACTATTAATGTACTAATCTTAACCTTAAAACATATGCATGTTTTATGCATCCCTAAATCTAATGTGATCACAAATATGAATGATTTTGTCAAAAACATAAAACCTGGTAGAATGGACTCATTCAAAAATATTATTGACTAGTTTATCAACTTTTGTCAGAATACACATCTTTTATCAAATTTTAAAACCTAGCAAAATGGACTAGTTTAAAACTTGGAAGTTTCAGACCTTCTTCTAATTGCCTGCACTTGAGTTATCTCCATTTACCTTGGATCAAGTAGTGAGAGAATGGTAAATGACATCTATTTGGCCTTTAGGCTTTACCTGGATAATAATAGGGCCATAAGAGGTTCATGCCTAATGATAACAGGGCATGCTAACCAGGGTTTACCATTGAATCATTTGCATGTCATGCTAGGTATGTACCACATGGTAAGATTAGTGACACCTACGTAGTCTTGGTTCATGATCTCCGCATCTTAATGGGTAGTGGAGATGATGGTGACAGTCACAGGTAGTGGTGACCATGGTCAACAATGGCATTGATAGTAACCGTTGTGGGCTTGGTTAGTTGTAGTTAGATGTAATGTATTTAATGACCTTTCATGATAAAATTAATTATATCATTAAATAAATAATGTGTTACTCCTTGAAACCTTAGTTATAAATAATTAAGATGACATATTAAAATGGGTAAAAATTTCAAAATCTAACGTGATATTATAGTACCTTAATTCACTGTCCAAAAATAAGTGCACGACTACTTGGACCTTTCTCCTATAATAATAAATATAAATATATTTAATTATTGATCTTATTCTTTTTTTAAATAGTCTTTTTATTTTATATTAATAATAAATAAATTTATTATTATATTTTTTATGTATATATTTTCATATCATATTTAAAAAAGTGAATGTTAATGAAAAAATAATATATTAATCTAAAAATTATTATTCATAATTTTTTAAAATATATTTTAAAATTGACATGTCATAAAAGATTTCTTATCGATCATCTACCTAAATAAGATGGAGGTGAAAATGTAAACTCTCTATAGGCAACCATCTCCAAATAAATATATAAACGACCATCCTTCCAAATAAATTAAACCTACTTTGACATAAATAAAATGAAATTTTAATATACTCTCATATATAAATGAGAATAAAACGACCTCAACCATCCCTTATTCGAATCGTCCCTTAGAAAATGTGAGTTGTACTTTAACAAAGTTCACTTATCATACGTTTTATATAATTTTGATATATTTTGATTTTTAAAAATACACATTTATCTATAAAAGTAGAATTTATATAAATTAAGATTGTATTTTTAAAAAGTTCACTTATCGTACATTTTATATAATTTTGATATATATTTTATGTTTTGATTTTGATCTTTATAAGTAATTTTATTCTTTTCAAGATATTCTTTCGTGATTGTTTAATAATTTTGCAGTGGCTAGTGGTTTATAATGAATTTGTTCTATTTTATGGAACAAATCATTATTATTGTAAAGAGATTTTAATGTGTTGTTGATTTTTGTTCGATGTTGTCTTTTTTCCATAAGGTTGTAGTTTTGTTATCTTTTTATTAATTTCTTGTTCATACTTTAAATTGTAATTTTTTTTTTACTATGGTTTTATTGTTGTAAGTGTAGTTCTATTGAATTTAGTTGATATTTGATTGATTTTGTACAAGGTTGATGGTCTCAAACCCTTCTTTTTATCTTATCAAATAAAAGAAAACAACACCAACCTAAACTAAAAAATATATATTTTTACAATTAAATTATTTTTCTTTCTTTCCATTAAATTTTGGTAAGAAGAACTCTATCACACACTAACCCCAAATCAAAGTGTTAAATCTTCATAATGACCAATTTGTTTTGAAATGGGACATTTTAAAATAATATAACTAAAAGTAGTACAAAGAAACACACACACACACACATGATTATAATGACATTTATTTGATTATACTTTTTTAGTTTTTGAAATTATATTTTCTATATTATAATAATTATATTTAATTTTTTGTTAAATTAAAATAATAACTATTTTATTATAAAATTAATTTAATGTTGACAAGTGTGATCCCATATACTCACTTTTACATATAATGATGTTATTGATAGAAATACTATAAAAAATAATTTATTTAAAAAAAGAAAAAAAAAAAAAAGAGAATACTGAAACTGTTGTAATTTGACTAATAAAGATTATGATCGTTTATATGAAAATGTACTTATATCTATATATTAGGTTACAAATCCCTTTAAGTACTTGATACAAACTAATTTATTATATATCTATTTTTGAAATATGAACTGAAATATACATTCTATATAATTCAATAATTCTATATAAATACTATATATTATAATATATAAAAATTTAAAAAAAATTAAAAAAAAAAAAAAAATTGAAAAAAAAAAGAGGAAAGAAAATCTAAGGATAGAAGAGTTGTGAAAAAAGTCAAAATGCTTTGTTTTCAGATTTGAAACAATTGGTATCCATTCATTTTTGTATAAATGATCATAAATATAGTAATTATTATTAATATAAATGTTTTGTTCGTAGGAAAAGAAAAACATGGAGGCGTCGTTTTATCCTTAACGAATTTCTTATGATACTTACTAATCATTTTTTTTTTCAGGATTTTTTTAATTGAAAATATTTAATATATTTGTAAAAATTAAACACATCATGAAAAAGAGGGTTTGGATAATATTATATTCGGGAATAAAAAGTATAATAGTAGTTTTTATTAATTATTTTTTAAAAATATTATATATATTATTTAGATTTTTTTAAATTGTAAGTAATATTTTACAGAATAAAAAGGTTAATGCCATGAGATTAAATTGGAACAAAAAATATAATAAAATTATATCGAAATTAATTTTAAAAATTATTTATAAAAATATTTAATTTGATAGTTTTTTATTTATTTTATAAGACGATATGGGATGGTTTTCTTTGTTGCTTTGGCAGATTTTAAGCAAAAGTCTCTAGTTTTATTATATTTTCATTAATTTTCAATTGATATTTTGGATTGTGTTTTTCTAGTAGTTGTAGTGTCATTGTTTTAGGTGTAATTATGTTTATTCTGGTTGATGTTTGATTGGCTTTGTACAAAATTGAGTGGTCTTGTCAAAACTTTCCTTTTTATCTTATTAAATTAAAAAATATATATTTTCTTCTAAACAAAAATTATTATTATATTTTGAACAATTAAGTTATTTTTTTTGAGTTTCTATTAACATTTGATAAAAATAACTCTATCACATATTAACCCCAAATTCTATTTAATAATTATTTTTTTATAACGATTAGAAATTTTTAAAATGAAATATTAGGATAATATAACTGAAAGTGGTATAAAAAACAAATAAATAAAATATTTATATTTTTAATGATATTTATTTATTATATTTTTTTATTCTTTGAAATGATATTTTTTATACTATAATTATTACATATTATTTATATATATATATATATATATATATATATATATATATATATATATATATAACTATTTTATTATAAAACCAATTTAATCTTGAAAAATGGGATCTTATATACTCACTTTTATATATAACAATGTAACCGATAGAAATCCTATAAAAATAAAAATAAAAAAGATCAAAACAAAACCGCATTAAAAAAATAAAGTGGGAATTGAAGGGTTGTGGGAAAGTGGGAATGCTTTGTTCCTATATTTGAAACAATTGGTATCTAACACCAGAAAAAAGTCTCCTCTTTTTTCCTTCTCGGTGCTTATATTTGAAATTTGAGTAATGGAATTGATTTAATGTTTGTGTGATTTCATAGAATCATTTTTAAAAAAATGAATGTTCATAAATATAATAATTATATCATTAATATAATTTTTTTTACTCATAGGAATTAAGGGAAAATATAGAAATAAAAGGAAAAAAATAAGTATGAGATATTTTATTTTATTTAAAATCACTATTATTACATATCAAAAAAGAATTCATATTTTTAAATTTGCTTTTACACTTATCAATATTATTGAGAGGGAGTTAATAAAAAATATTTAAATACTTAGTAAAAAGAGTATTTAGTAGTCATCCACCATCTTCAATCATCTTAATGAGATATTGTTTAGGGATTTTAGTGGATACAATTTATACAAATTTTAATAATGCTACTTAAATGTTACACATAAAACAAAAAGAAAGAAAAATTGGTCATGGATATGGACCCAATTACTCCAAAAAACCCTATCTTCTTTACCAATGTTTCACCTACAATGGAAATAAAAAATAATAAAAGAATCAATGAACTATAAAGATTCAATAGTCTCTCCTATGAATACACATAAACTATGAAATTAAAGTGAATGTTACTAATTACTTCTATCTCATTTTTGCATCACATCAAGCCAACATTCAATGCCAAGTACTTTAGCAAGTTTCTAATTCTTCTAATAACTTTGGTGTGATCATAAACCATATTTTTCCATCCTACCACTAATCAAGTTTAACACCCTGCATTTAAATCACCCTCAAATATGGACAACATAAAATAACAACATTTAACTTGATTGTAAACCTAGATAACTCATAATCTTCCACCCTACTAGTTGCATTCAATACTTGCCTCGAACAAAGAGAGAGCACCAATAATGTCTAAAATATTTACTCCAATCACAATGCAACAAATAATATTTTTTTATTTGACCTGTTAAAGAACTCACACCTTGTTCCATGAAACTTTTATGCATATTTTTGCACCCAAAATGAGGACATCTTATTAGCCAATAATCCACCTGCTAATTCCAATTTAAAGGAAATAAAATACTATAGTTCCCTCTAAGACTAATAAATAAAAATGTATTCAACCAAATAGTCCTTTTATTTTGTATTAACATTAAGTATATTTAAAAAAATGAATGTCAATGATAAAATAATGTATTAGTTTAAAAATTATTATTGGTCAATTTTTAAAATAAATTGGTCCCTTAGGTCCCAATGATCAGTCAAACCAAATATATACCTTAAAATTGACATGTCACTAAAAACTTCTCATTTAATGAGCATTTAGAAGGGTGAAGGTGATGATGCAAGCCAAATATATATATAGGATCGACCATCCCCAATGAAATAGAGATAGTGGACCTTAAACATGCTCCTATATATGTTTAGTTAGGAGGGCCTCAACCATCCCTTCCAAATAGATTGAGCGGAGCATCGACATACTCTGATATATAAATCAGTAAAAGGAATCATCAACCATCCCTTAGAAAATGTGAAACCCCAAAATTAAAGGACCCAACTATCATCGCCTTCCCCAAAATTTGATTATACATTTTAACAAAGTCCACCTATCATACATCTTATATAATATTTGATGTGTTTTGAATTTGATCTTTAAAAGTACATGTTTATTATTTCCATTTGATAATTATGAAGTCACCAGTGGTTTACAATGAGTTTTCACATCTGTTTTGATATAATGGATGGATTCATGGTAAAAAAAAATGTAAAACTTCTTTTATACCATTTTTTTAAATATTTAGAAACCATTTAAAAAAATATATATTTTAATTAAACTCCTAATAAAAATGTTTGGCATTAGATTATAGTATCAAGAAAAAATATAATAGTTTTTACTCACTATTTTTTTGACATAATATTGACATAATGGATCTTCTCTTGCTTCATTTGACATAATAGATGGATTCTTAATAAAAAAATGTAAAACTTATTTTATATAATTTTTTAAATATTTAGAAACCATTTTTTTAAAAGAATATTTTAATTAAATTTCTAATGACAACATTTGGCATGAGATTTTAGTCTGAATAAAAAGTAAAAAAAATTTACTCACCATATATATATATATATATATATATATATATATATATAATTTTTGGTATTATAATTAATACACTTGTAAACTTTAAAAATATTAATGATATGAAATCATATTTGGAATAAAAATTAAATTAAAATTATATTTGAATTAATTTTAAGAAATATTTACAAAAATATTTTATTTGATAGTTTTTTCCATTTTAAGGGACAATTTGTTGTTGTTGTAGAGACTTCATTGTTTTGATGATTCTTGTTCGATGTTGGTTTTCTTTGTTGCTTTACATATTTTAGGTAGAAATCTATGGTTTTATTATCTTTTGGTTAATTTTCTTTTGATGTTTTGGATTGTGTCTATTTTATTGGTTGTGGCCTCATTATTGTGGATGTAAATTTCTTAATCTGGTTGATATTTGACTAACTTTATATTGGGTTAAGTGGTCTCGTCATAATCTTTCTTTTTACCTTATCAAACTAAATATATTAACTTCAGCCTAAATAAAAATCATCAATTTTTTTTGACATTTAAACTCTTTTTATTCCTTTCCGTTAACCTTTGGTAAGAACGTTTCATACACTAACCCCAAATAAGATTGTATTTTATAATTAAATCTTTATAGCGGCTAGAAGTTTTTGAAATCGGGCATTGTAGTATAAAGAAAAAATAAATAAAATGTTTATGATTATAATGATATTTATTCGGTTATAAATATTTATTCTTTGAAATGATATTTTTATTATTATATTTATTTTTTTATTAAATTAAATCATATAACTACGTTAAACTCACTTTTATCTATAAAAATGTTATTAATAAAAATATGATAAAAACAAAAATGAAAAAAAAAAATCAAAACATATGAAAAGCCAGACCTTACCATGAAAAAATTAGGAATATAAGGGTTGTGGAAAAGTGAGAATGTTTTGTTCCCAAAATTTAAACAATTGATATCTCATACTTTCTCTTTTAATTGTTATTATATTTGATTTTTGAGTCATGGAATTGATTTAATGTTTAGCGTGTGATTTAATACTAGTCATTTTTGTATGAATGACATAAATATAATTATTATTATTAAATTAAATGTCTTTACCCATCAAAGAAGTGGGAATGGAAGGGAAAATATGGAAATAGGAGAAAGGTCCTAATCGTTGAACACATTTTAATGGTGGAATAGCTAATGTTCAACTAAGTCCCAATAGTTGTACATATTTACTCTAATAATTTATTTATTTTTATCTAAAAAGTAAACACATTTAATTATTTCTTTATGTAATATGCATTATTATTAGGACATTGACATTTGACAGTAATACATATATCTAATAATATATAAAATTCAAAATTAAATATATTTTGAAACAATACATGTAAAAAATATGTGTTTCACTAATCAAATAAAGTGACATAATAAAAAAATTATGTGTCAGTATTCATTGATAAAGTAGTGATGTAAATATAAACTAATATAAACATAAACTCTTATATATATATATATATATATATATATATATATATATATATATATATATATATATATATATATATATATATATATAGGAACAAAGTGTGCAACTTTTAAATTATATTGAATATAAAATCATTCATTCCATCCCATCATTCAACTCTTCCAAGGCCACATACTTCAACATCTATGCACATCTTTTGCATCAAACCCAGTACCTATAAAAAATTAATGGTGTAAGGCTCACTATTTAAAAATGTATATAATTGAGACACAAATTTAAATATTACCTCCAAAATTTGTATATTCCCTCCAATTCAAACGAAAAAAATCAATTTTTTTTTAAAAATTACCTCCAAAATTTAAATATTCCCTCCAATTTGTTATAAACTTCATAAATACCTATAATACATATGAGACTCTCCAATAGTTTCATTCTAATTCTTGCAGATTAATTTCTTCATAATAGCAAAGAGAAATTTTTTTGAGTTACAAAGTATATACATACAAGCACAACACAAAGTAGAAGAGGATTCACAATCTTACAATAAAATAACTTGGTAGGCAATTGCAGTCTACATCAATCCCAAGATGGAAAAAACATTTTTCATCAATCCAAGGATGGAAATAATAGTCTATAATAATATGATTTTGTCTAAAATAGCTATGACTCTATTTATTTCTGAATTTCCACCTCAAATTTCAATATACACAATATTTATTAAATGAAATTAAAGTTTCATGGCAATTGGTCCTCCCAAAGACAAAATAATACCAACGGTTAACATTATTTTTAATGTGTCATCTTTCTGAACTACTCCATTTTTAAAGAGTCAAGAAAAATTATGAACACTATTTTTTTTTTAAATGGAAGGGACATTTTATTTTTTATTTCTCAAAATTGTATAGAATAAATATCTATACTATGATTTTTAGCTCCATATGACTTTATCTTTACTATGACTTTATCTTTATTATGAATGTTAGCTCCATATTCCATAAAATTCCTAATTACGATGAGTCTCTATGAAGTTCAATGGACTACTTTAGTGGTTGCTTTACCTTCAACAAAAACATTTTTTCTCAAACAATTTTGAACTTTAGTTTGTATCATTTCTCCTGTTAACTCTTTACTCAAATAAAATTGTGTTTTGGCAAACAAAATTTTGAAGGACTAGTGATTAACAAGTAAACATCCCACTGACCCTCACAACATCCACATAATCATGTTGACAAGATGTACATTCCCTAAATATATGCCCAATCATTTTTCTTGGCTAGTGTGAATGTTGGTTGGAATTTCCATGCAACATTGTTGTGAATCAAATTATCATGTACAAATGCAAAATAAGCTAGTGGAGAAACACAATAAATTAAATTGTCACATGAGATGATCAATACATGCTATATTGTTCCATGGAAAAACATAGTTCATTAGTGCAGGATGACTCTAGACCCAAATTCTCCTCAACTTAACTTGACTTATGACATGCTAACATACTCTCAACATGATGGTCAATTTAGATGTTAGGCATATAACCACTAACATCAATATGACTTCTAATACTGACACTCAATAATTGAACATAAACATTACATTCCAAAGGTTTTGACATACACTTCTTGTGTAGAGAAAATGAGTTGACTGGTATATAACTATTGATTTCAAAATGAATTTCAATACAAGCACTCAATAACTAACCATAATTCTTACACACTAAAGGTGCATAATTAATTCAACTGTTGTCTCAATATTAAGTAGACTATTATGAAACAATATTGTGAGCTATTGTGAGTTTTTGGGCTTGTGAAATACAACTCAAGGTCTCCAAATATATTTTTGTAATGTTACTCTCATGGCATATATTTTTGAGATCTATCTCTACTACTTCAAATCAAGATTGGATACAACTTATATAATAATCTATATAAACTAGGAAATTTATTTAAACAATGTAACCATGCTAAAGTGCTCAAAATGTGTGATGAATGCTTATTTCAATACTCTAAGACAAAATGGTTTCAACGTGATTTTGGTAGCATAAAACTACTTTCCTCAACTCAAATGATACCCATAAAAAAAAAGTTGGACAAATCTCTAAGGTAAAAGTGTGTTATCCAATGGACTTAAGTTAAAATATAACCTAAGACTCATAGCATGAGCAGTACGTAAGATGAGTTGAGTCCTACCAAATGATAATACTGATGTTGAGTCTAAAAATGGTCCTCAAGAACTCAAGTTAAAACAAGTCAAGTGAAAAGTGGTGAACCCAATTTAACACATCAACCTTTAAAACTTAGAAGAGTCCAATTTTGAAGTTAAACTATAAATGAAGGACATAAATAAAATGTGGCAAAAGGTTTAGACTCAAATGGGCAACATAACTGTGCCAAATTAAAAGATATGACATAAAGTGTCTGATGATGATTTTGAACAAGGAAGAAGATGTTTTTCACTTGGGAAACATAACTCTTCCTTGTTCAAAGAAATTTGGGACAATGTGTTTAGTTATGTCATTTTTGTTAACACCAAGTTTTGACTCCACACAAAAAAAAAGTAATTTAAAGACAAATTAACAAACTAATAATCTCAAATTATAAAATAACAAGGTATGATAAAGTGTGGTTAACTAAACTAAATGGTTTTTGAATGTTTTTAGATGGATCACATACATAATACCTTCATGTCAACATGCAAGAGAAGTAACACATTAATTAGGTCCATAACACTTGGCTTATTGTAAAAAGGTCTAACCCTTTTTACAACCACTACATCCATCGCTTGTGTAGTGTAGTGTGATGTCCAATGTGATCATACATCCAAGGCTTAGCCCAACACTAGAAGAATTTTTAACCACTAAAATCTTTGATCCCAATGGGGTAATCTAAATTTATATAGCCCTCATCCCTCCCCCCCCCCCCCCCCCCCCCCCCCCCCCATAAAGAGGGGTTGATGACAATAATAGGAGATTAAACCTTGGGTCAAATCTTCCCTAAATAATTCATGGGAGGTAATGAAGTCCCATTCACAAGACAAGATGCAATAAAAGTAAAAAACCAATTAAAAGAGCTTTAAAGGTTATTTCTAGGTCACCCAAGCCATGTGGGTCTTAGGGAGAGCCTTCAAAATTTATCTTTTATGCCTTGGACTAAGGCACTTTGTAATCAAGTTGGAACTTTTGATCCCAAAAGTTCCCTAAAGGGGAGGGATGGGAGAGCATACATGCACAACTCCCTATTTTCTCAAACAATTATAATCTAGGCAAATAATGATAAAAACTATACAAAAATTGAAGTGCTTTCAATTTTAAAGCATTTAATGAAAAGTGTGGTGATATTAGTTTATCCACTTGGATTTAGAACATAATAAATTGTAATGATTGCACTAAAAAGACTAAATCAATCAATAAGCACCAAAGTTCATTATAAGACCAAAGTTTGAAGTGTTGAATACTTCGCATGCTAAATTTGTTTTATGCCCCAAATACCAAATGTGTGAAGACTATCATGTTTATTTACACCAAATTTGAAGTGTTCATGATTTTAATCAAGTTAATTTTAAACCCCAAATTGAATTATATGATTAGTTAAAAACACCCAAATTAACTTTTAAATCAACCTTTCAACTTGTAAAAATAAGAATAGGACTGCCTTCTTTAAAGCACTTATGAGATTGAGTAAATAATATTTTCAAAATGATCTCTTAGGTTTTCAACATAGTGCAATCTTTCTACTCCACAGTGCAATCCCATGACTCTATAAAAATGTGACTCATACATACAATAGCGCTATTCAAGTTAGTTTAGGAAAAATCCACAATATCACTACTAGGGCTAATAATCCATTTATTTGGGTTCATAATATTGCTATTCAAGTTAGTAATATCACTATCTAAGTTGGTTGAATAGGAATCATAATCTTGTTACTTGGGTCGACAACCCTACCAGTTCTAGGTCAATACCACCACTATGAGAGTTGCAATATTGTTATTTAAATGTTAATGGTTTACCAACAATACTATGACTCAGTTAGGCAATCCCACAATTTGGGTTGACAATCCTACAAGTTGATTTGTCAATACCATGACTCAGTTAGACAATCCCATGACTATGGAAGTTGTGGTATTATTACTTAACTACTAGTGGTTTACCATTAATACTGTGCCTCGATTAGTAAATTTAGTGACTGTCTCAGTGGTGAGATTTTAGTCTAGAGTACAAGCCCATGAATCCATAGGGACAAAATCATGACTTCCAAAAAATGGACCTTTGCTCAAATTTTTACCTCCTTTACTTCCACACTATAAGATTCTGCAAGGAAATGATTATTAAGTTGCTTGTAGGTTCTAATTGATCAAATTCATTATGATAGGTCCCACCAAGCATGCCATTATGTAAACTAGGAATTTTACCCGAGAGAGGATGGTTAGTGTCATGTTAGTTCCAAAATGAAAACAAAATAAAATAAACACACTAACTAGCATAACATCTCTAGGCCTAGTCACTAAGGGGAGCTTAGTTAGGAAAAACCATTTGAAAACATAACTAGAAATGGAAATAAATGATAAATATGAACACAAAACACTAATTTCTCACCAAATCCTTGATTGCTCCAAAAGGCTCCTTCTTTGGCTTGCTCAGCTTGTGCTTCAAGGGATCTTCATCAATGGTGTGTGGCTACCTTCATCTCCTATTGGCACCTTTGGCTTGTCTTGGCTGAACAATTTGAAATTATAACACTAATCACAATGGCTTGGGGGTGATTTATAATATTATAACTTTACACCAAGAGAGGTTAAAATTATGAGTGTGAGACCTCCTATTAAAAATGATTAGAATGAACCTAAACCATCCATCTCAAGATGAAGATGTGTGGCTAAGGATACATTAAATTTTGGAGGCCAAATTTAATAAGTTTCTTCATTAATATTTGGGATGGATAGGCATTAAATAGGAATGGAAGGCATTAATGAGGCATGGGAGGGCTTAATCCTAATATTCTATGCATTTATGGCCTTGAGATGTCTTTCTAAGAAATGATGTCAGTTGATGTTGTTATTCAATATAAATTTCCAAAAAAGAATTATTCAACAAGTTCCATGGAAAATTAACATAAAATTTTAATTCCAATTGATTATTCTTAAACATGATTTGTCACTTTTGGTGCAAATCTTGGCTCTTGGTGCATAAATTAATCAAATTGATCAAAATGTCATATTATTGGATCAAAATTTGACTAGATTGGAATTAGGATGTGATGTTAGATGAATTAGAACCATTATCCCATTTAGGATGATTACCATATAAAATAACAAAGGCATGTGTCTCATGTAAAAAAATTAGAAGAAAAGAGCAATCCAAAGCATCCAAGTGTGAAAATGTCATTTTGATTCAAATTAATCTGATCAAAATTAGTTGTCTCATAAATTAAATTAACTCATTTAGTGATACTCTAGAAATAATTGGCATTTGTATATAAAAATTTCAACTCATTTAATGTTTTTTAGTGGTTTTAAGCTAAATTGTGCACATTTGATCGAAATTGGTCAAAACCCTAGTTAAAGGTTATTGGTGGCTTATATATATATATATATATATATATATATATATATATATATATATATATATAGAGAGAGAGAGAGAGAGAGAGAGAGAGAGAGAAAGAGGAGAGTGAATTTGATGTCGTAATAATAGTTTTAGGAAATATCTCAATGAAATTCATTGTATTTATAATGCGAGGAGAGTGCATTTGATTTCATAATAATAGTTTTAAGAAATATCTCAATGAAATTCATAGTATTTTTAATGGTGAGTTATATATATAAAGAGGAGAGTGTGTTCAACATTGTGGTAATATCTCGATGAAATTCATAGTATTTATAATGGTAGAAGTTAGATATTTTTCATTTTCAGTAAAAACTATGGATCTGGTTGTGTGTTTAAGTCCAAGACTTATGCTTGGGAACTCAAGCCATTTTTTAGCATAGAGGTATTTATTTGAAATAATGCAAATTTTAAGTGTATACGTGCTTCTATTTGTATTGAATTCATGTTATTTGCAATCACTAAGAATTGACAACATTTATACAGAGAGATACAATGTTTTCATAGTCCATATAGGTAACTAGCTATTGTCCCTAAAGTTGAACAAGAGATACCATGAGAGATGTAAAGGGTAAGTGCATGGATCTAGGGGACAATTTCATGAACATTTACTTTAACGCATAGTGCGATAAACATTATGCATATGTGCAACGTCTATAACACATACATGTTATTGAAACTTAGGCTCAACAACACTGAACCATAATACATAGACATTATAACATGTTATATCAACATTAAATAAAAAATAGAAAAGGCCCAAAATCATGGGAATTATCATTCTCATTTATTTTATTATTTGTTCTGGCTTTCTCTATACTAAATCACATTCACATTATGCTTGGAGGAGGAAAAAACATGCTAAGATAGATCCTTAGAACATAAAGGTGAAAGATCCTCACAAGTTCTTGCATGATTTGAGATTCTGTTGATTCTTCTAGAGGGTTACAGTGTTGATTTCCATCAAAATCCTAATCAAAAGATTTCAATCTTGTAAATAATTGTCTTGGATAAAATACTAGCCAAGATTTCTAAATTTTACTATTTGTGAAGAAAAGTTCCCCTTTTCTAACCTCAGATATGTTGGCATTTTATTCTATCAACATCTATAAGTGAAACCTAAATGTATTTACTATTTATGTTTTTGGTTTCTGATATTTAAGCTTTAAATGCCTAGTGTTATACAAAAATAAATTCCATGGATTATAGCTTCCATTTTTTGAGTTTTTTGGCAATAGGTTAATTATTTAGTTTTAAGTATTTCAATATTTTACACTTTGGAATATTTGGCATATTTTAGTGCTACTGGCCTTCCACTTCTCATGTGTTTAATATGATTTCATAATTATAAATATACAAGTATGGTGATTTAATTTCATAGTGGGATTACTTGTTTTGGTAGTTTGAAGTAATTCACAATGTTGTCTATGGATTTTAGGGTATATGCAATCACACTTGGGGGGAAATCCCTAGAATTTGTCTATTGTAGTAAAAAAAACTCATACCAAATGGTTTTTGTAGCTTTATCTATGCCTACAAATGTTTTCTATAGTGAACCTAATAAGATTTCAAAGAAGAGTAGGAAGGTTTTTGCATGTAGTATAGATGAGGTTGAATTAGGTCATGATTCTAACTAATCCTTGTATTACCATCTCGTATGTGAACTACTCTATTCAAATGAGGTACAATACATGCAATCAAATTTTTCATATAACATAGTAGATGTTTTCAGGAACTTTGAAAAATATTGGCAATAACTTTGTACAATTATTAAGGAAGGAAAACTTAGTGAATGAATCACAAAACCTTCTATTAGAGAATGTGTTTGTAAATTGTTGAAACCTGATATAGATTTGGTAGATGAAATATAAAAAAAATGTAAGGGCATGGAGAATTGGTATGGATTTATTTCATAGATTTTGCCCAATGCCACGTATGTTCATTCTAGCATGACAGGTTCTATGGAGACTTATTTAAGGAAATTGAGAGAGACATTATGCAACTAGTCTACCACTATTGGGTGGAGATTACACCTTTTTTGAATGTGCAATTTATAATAATATATATCCCATAATTCCACTAGATAATACAACTTTCACACTTGTACCCAATATTGCATATTTTGAATTCATTCCACTCTATTTACGTTTTTTAGACTCAAAATTGAATCAAAATGTAGCTAATGCACACTATACAAAATCTAAACCTGTTGGTTTGATAGATGTGAAATTTAATAAAGATTATGAGGTTGTTTCATAACATTTACTGGTGCATTGTACCTCATCATTTTCTAATACATAATTTTTAGTTTGCATTTTACATTTTTCTCTTTGTCTTTGAAGTTTTGGTTTTATTTGACCAAAATACATGGAAGTCTAGATTATAGTGTTTGAAATTTTCTATGACATGGGGAATCTATAACATTTTTTTGTCTTTGTCTACATATAGGGATTTACACGTACAAGCTCAGTGTTGTTGTAAGAGTAACTAAATTTTGTAATTCTACTCCACAATTATCATATTTATGTTAGAAGAACCTTGTTTTTACAATCAACATTGATAAGACAACTAAGAAATATTTACACATAGTTATTGAGAAGACTACCAAACTCTTGACCAAATAAAATATTGAGCTACTTGACTTCATAAACTATGGAGATATGCCAACTAAGTCAGGCTACTACGTTATATTTTGGGCTCTAAACAAATGTTGTTTAATGATGGGAAAATATTTTGTTGATGTGGCCTATGTTTTTTATAGAAAAGTGAAGACCATTGGACCCCTTCAACTTCATATTGTGGAAAAATTAACAAGTGTAAAATAGGGAATTGACATCTCAACAACAAAACTCTTTATTACCTTCACATGATAAATATATAACATTACAACTCAAGTTGACAAATCACTACTCACTTACTAATCTTTCATGAGTAGTATCATAACCTACTTCCAAAACTAGAAGAAAATACTAATCCACATAAATTTATCATTCCGTCCAATGATACAACTTCTCTTTCAACAAGATGTAAAAGACACTTATCCCGTGAACTCAAGGGAACAAGTTACCATAAAATGGAGCACTAAATCAACTTCATGAAAATATGAATCCTCTTGGTAGGCTTATAGTGATGTCAAGCATAGTGAGGGGGTGATAACTCACCTCTGTGCCCACTATGAGGGATGACACTTCTTACTAATCCACATGATCATAAGGTGCCAAACCAAAAACAAACTCCTAACACAAAGGAATTATTAGCCAAGACATTTACACTCTACTATAATAAAATTACCACTGCACTAATTGGTACTCAACTAAACAAAAAATGGTCTTATAATATTTCCCACTCTTAGGATTAATGTATATAAGACATAAAAACTAAAATACATATACTTAAGTGAGAATCATCATGTGCTTATAAAATATTCACAACATAAAACACAAATGGTGAAGGAGAGTTGATTACCGAGATGGATGTAATCATACTCAAGGTGTTTTATCTAAGTGATAAAACTATATTAAAAATATCTAGTTCATATCTTATGAACTATGATATGTACTCGCCTTTCTAAACCTTGTATATTATTATCCCCATTAGGACATTTGATAAACTAACCACTTAGCAACTTAAAAGGGTATGAATGCTCCTAAGGGTATACACTCAATGTTCCCCATACACATTTAATGAATGTGTCATACCTACAATAGTCACCAAGCCATACATGAGGATTTATCAAGTCTCAAAACTCCATTCATGGTGTAACATGGTTTTGCACTGAGGTGTCACAAATCCAAAATACCAGTGCACTACCTCATGTCACTAGGTTCACACTTATGAATAGAAAGACACTAAAATGCTAATGGACTCATTAGGTCCTAGATTTTGAGCCATAGCTCTAATACCACATGTAAAAATCTCGTTGAGGTCAATTTTTTTAGTTAACACATATACTATAAATAGATTTCACCATGAGAATCTAAACAATGATCATACAACACAATCTAAGAGAGACAACTGTAAAATAAATATACCAGGTCATAAATCTCAAATCACTTATAAATATAAGAAAACACATCATGATACAAACATAGAAAGTAATTACAAATATTCATCCACTACTTGTTTAGAACATAGTCACTATTGTCAATCCTCAGCAAATAGTTAATTACAACTCTTCATGATAATTTTTCCAAAAATAAATACGACATAATACAATATACATAAATACGATACATGGCTCCCTAGAGCACGAGTTCACCAAACTCTCTAGTACCTATGGTAATCTCAAGTGTTGTCTCCAAGTAAGTATTGTTATGAGGAGGCAAAGCATCATCTGAGCACTTTTTCACACCAACTATGGACCAATGATCCCCTCCATTAATTCCATCAGGAAATGGCCCTAATTTCATGGATGAGTAGATAGTAATGGTGCAACAATCTAAAGAAACAATCAAGAATCCATTTTCTATATGATTTCTAAATCTATAAATGCAGTGTATCATAGAAAAGCTATTCTATTGCAAGATATCACACAAACATGTAAATCATACCCATGAAATGAAAATGTCTCAATAAGCATTATTGGATCAAAGTTTTCAATAATAATAAATAATATTGATCTATAGATCAGTCAAAATTCATACACACCACTTAATCAGATTACCTTCATCTCGCATTGTGATGTTAGTAAGCTGGTGAAGCCCATCTCACTCATTACTTAGTATCATCAATTCATATTAGTCAAATACAATTCAACCACAAGATTCATATAATTTGCATACTACTATAAAACACATCATATAACATGCTAAACATAGGAGTAACAAAAGCATACATTTATTTCATCAAATGTATGAATGAATCTTACATTATTTTCTATCTCGTACTAGAAATAATGTCTATAGTTAATACTATCTTGGTAAAATACATAGTTACCTATAGGTTTTAATATCATAAATCATTTACAAACATTCTACACCCTATGATAACCCATATTACCATGTCTAGTATTCTAAGACATAACTACTAGTTTTCCATAATCAGTCACATAAGATAGTCTAAAATACATGGAAATATAAGATTCTATTCAAGAAACTAGACATAACAAAGAAATCCATAGTTTTCATGAAACACTTAATATTCTATCTTAGTATACACTACACTCTTAAAGGTTTTATGCAGGCATACACAGAGTCCTACCAATTATAAAAAAGCATGTTATTCTTAGTAACAACCATTACTCATATACTTAGTTTGTTAAGCATAGTGTGAGTCTAGATATAAAAATTACAATATGTAACATCTAGGTATAACATACATTTATACTGTAATACTCGATGATATCTCATACTATCATAGTTCATGACTAAATAAATACACATAGCCAAACTCACTAACCCATACCTATGAACTGCTTAAAGAAATCATCTTAAAAGTTGCCAAGAGAGGACAATGGTGTGCTGGGGGGTAAGATAGTCTAAGAAGTTAGCAACATAACACAACAGTCATGGAATAATTAGGGCAACCATTATTCATGAAATTGATACCCTATATTGAAAGTATATATTATGATCCTCCATCAATGAAATGTACATATGATAAGGCATTACATTTTCTCTAGATAGTGTAACATTCCAAAGCAGAGATTGTATTTTCACATTATAGAAACATAACATACTAACTAATTTGGAAACAATCTATATACTATGGCAACATCTCATGTGGCAATTCAATGATAAGTTAATCAAACATTTGTATGCAGTAGATGAGATAGAGAATTTGTAATGGATACATTACATTTTGAAAAATGTAAAACAATAAAAGCATGGATGTTGTAAATTTTAGAGGTTAGTAATGGTAGTTTTGAATCCTAGAATATCAAGTCCATGGAGATTGTATTCAAAAATAAAAAGTTCAATTGCAACTTCTATCAAAGAGGTTGATGGCAATATTTAATAAGTTCAGTGAACATTCTAAATGAAGAAGTCAAAAATAATAAGTATACACCATATAGTAAAATGGGAGTACAGTAAACATGGATTGACACACCCTTACAAAGTGGAAGTCTACAAAAACACATGAAATATGATAAGAGTAACAATTCAAATGTACTTAAAAGCACACATACATGATGACCCCATCACAAATAATTATGATTCTTCATCCAAACACCTCATAAAAAATAATATAGTATATTTAGGCACTTGTAATCATAAATACACATTAAATGATGAATAAAAACACATGAATTAAAAATAGATCTCAAAATATTAAAGCTTGGAAAATACTATAGAAGCTCCTATACACCCTGTTCTATAGCTCTGTTTGTCAAATTCCTAGTGCATATGACCCTACATATGAGAGATTGTCCTTATGTATAAAAATAAAATATTAATAGAGAGAAAATCTTGGGTGGGCTTAACCTTATGTATATTGGGCCTCTACCGAGGAGAATAGGGCCTGAGAAATAGTATGTATAGGGAAACTAAAGACATAGGTCCTTTTAAAGGATTTATTAAAATATTCACTACTTTTATTTGCATTTTCAATTGAATAATTTATTCTACTTGGCACCTTCATGCAAAGGAATCTTAAAAACACACTGTGAATGTGATTATGTGAACCATTTTCCTTTTTGTTTGCATATCTATTGTTGTTTCATATGTTTTAGATTTTATCTCTGTTAACAAGTTATGGATTCATTTTTTTCACATTTTGTAAAAACATTGATATTTATTTCATTGTTCAGCTTATTTCTTGGTTAGTAATAGTCAATGTGATCTAGACAACAATTTAGGTGACATTTCAAGTGACAGTTCCACCCCAATTGATGGTGAAACTTCTAGGAGCCATAACTTCTGCACCGTAGCTCTAATTAATTCATTGTTTGAACCGTTGGAAAGCTAATAGAGAGTATAACATGGTGATATGGCATGGAGCTCTGATTGATGAATTTTTACCCCCAAAAACACAATGGAAGTGCCCCAAATTTTAATTTTAGTAGTGCCAGTCTACAAATAGTAAGTTTCTAAAAATAATAATTCTTCAAATTTTGTTTTATTTTAAATCATGGAAGTTGAGCCACTTAATCTCCCTCTATATTGGTGGCATTCCAAATCCTCCCCCTAATTTCAAAATTTGTATATGTGAAGATGTAACTTGAAATGGAAATCAGACATCTCTTTCCAGAGATAAGCATATAGTTGTATTGTGATCTTGAGTAATAAAACATCTCTTCTCTGAGATTTCATTGTTACTATATTACTTTTGTGTTCTTAAAAAAAAATCAACCAAAACTTATGATTTTTGGATCAGTGGTATTAGAGTGGTTTGTCTTGAGAGTGTATGATCCCAAGGATGAGGTCATGCTACAAGAAGCTTGGGTGGAAAACAATAGAGCTTTCAAACTATCCACCTATTTGCTCCAAATGACTTCAAATGGTGGATGACACTCAGACACATGATCCTTTCAAGGAAATGGTGAATGAAGCCCTCCAATGGTGACAAGCATAGATGCTATAATAGTTTGCCCAAATTTTTTAATAACTCCTGATGGCAAAATTTGGCTCTTCATCTGCACTTCCTAGCTTGTCATCCATGGAACATCCTCTTAATGCCCCAATACCCTTCAAGGTTTAGGGGAATTCTGATATTCCTACATTTGAAGGAAAAATCAATGCTGATGTAATAAAAAATTGGTTGGATCAATTATCTTCCTACTTCTCTGTAAATAAATTTACCGATGGAGAAAAGATCACTTTTCCTCTTTTGAAAGCATCATTTCCCATGAAAAATTTGTGGGAAGTGTAAAAAAAAAGTTTCAATATAGATGACATTGACCTTGACGTGGAATCTACTTAAGATGATTTCATGGAAGTGGTAAAGGAAGAATACTATCCCATTGGAGCATATGATGATCTGTACATATAGTGGTAACAACTTCACCAAGGTAAGGACTAATCTATTCAAGATTACATAGACATTGTTCAATCTTTGTCTGCAAGATTGGCATCCAAGAAAGGGAGAAACATAAGAATCTAAAATATCATGGTCAACTACAATAGTACATATGGGGGGTAATGGAACTCTTCAATTTAGAAACCCTCAGTGAGGCATACAAGTTCATAGTGAAGATTGAGTAGAAGCATGGTAAAAAGAATATGAAGATTCAGCATTTAAAATGGAAAAGTGACAAGGAAGGTCAAACACAAGGCCAAAATAAGAAGCAAAAGGAGTTTCAAGATAAGAAACCCAGAAGGGGAAGGATAGAAAATGGTGTGATTACCATAAAACTAGAACTCCCTCCAAAGAAGAATTTTGAGCCATCAAGTCACTTCCTTCAAAGTCACAATACTTGACATATACTACTCTGTCTCATAAACAACCTATAGTCAAAGAGCATGAAGAAGAGATTATAGATGTTGAGCTCGACACCATCCTCACTTCATCATAGACCCATGTGGAAAGGCCAGATGATAAGGAAAGATTGTTTCACTCCAAATTATGGGTAAAAGGTAAGCCTCTGCATTTCATTCTTGATAGTGGGAGTCAAAAGAATTTAATCTCTACTAAAGTTATAAAAAGTATAAATATATCCATGAAGGCTTACCCAAAGCCATACAATATTAGATGGTTGAGCCTAGGGAGAGACCTCTATGTCACCCATCAATGTCTTCTTTCATATGCAATAAAACTTTTCCAAGATGACGTCTTCTATGATGTGGTCAATCTAGATGTTTGTGATGTACTTCTTGGTTAGTCATTCATGTATGATCGACATAGCATCTATGAATCATGAACCCAAAGAATCACACTCACTCTTGGAACATGGTGCTATAGGGTACCATAGGTAACACCTCCCACCCCTGTCTCCCTAATCAGTGCCAAGTAATGTAAAAGATTGGTGGAAAAGACAAAGCAATTCATTCTCATGGTGGTCAAACCATAGAAATCCAAAAAGGTTGATGTTACATTCCTAACTACATAGTAAACACAACAACATAAGTAGATGGGATAAATCATAGGAAAATATGATGACTTATTCAAGTCACCCACAGGATTTCAACTGTGTTGCTAGGTAAAACATTCTATCGATTTGATCCTAATATCACCTTTGCCTAATAGTTCTATCTATCGTAGATCAATTTTTGAGAATGATGAGATAAAAAGATAGATTCAAGAATTGATCCAAAAGGGTCACATCAAGCCAACCTCTTCTCCCTATGGTAGCCCAATTATCCTAACATGAAAGAAAGATGAAACATGGATGCTTTGCATTGACTATCGAGCCATAAATAAAATCACTGTGAAGAATCACTACCCTCTCCCTAGGATTAATGACCTACTAGACCAACTCTATGGTGAAAAGTTCTTCACCAAAATTGATCTCAAATCTAGCTGTCACCGAATTCTCATCAATCCCACCAATGTATGGAAGACTAGATTCAAATCTAAGGAAGGGCTCTTTGAATGGTTGGTTATGCCTTTTGGCTTAACTAATGCACCTGCAACCTTCATGAGGATTATGGATGACATCCTGTGACCCTTCACCAACTCATTCATGGTTGTTTACCTAGATGATATACTCATCTAAAACATAACATGGGAGAAACATTTGCAACATGTTCGTAAGGTGCTTTAAACTCTTCGAGAGCACAAGTTGTATTTAAATCTTGATAGATGCACATTTAGGATGACAATAATTTAGTACCTTAGGTATGTTGTGAATGAGGAAGGGGTCCATGTTGATCCAAAAAATATTTAGGTTCTTTGAGAATGGCCTACACCAAAGACCCTCATAGAATTTCACAACTTCTTAGGTCTTGCAAATTTCTATCACAGGTTTGTTCTTAGATTTTCACATGTTGCTTGGTCGCTAACCTAAGTCACTAAAGGAGGATCTAAAGCTACATTTTAGTGGGATCAAATACAACAAAGGGAATTTAATAATTTGAAGAATAGACTTTGCTTATTCCCTGTTCTTGCCTTGCCAGATTTGCATCAACCTTTTGAGTTGATGATAGATGAATCTGAATATGCCATGGGAGCTGTCATCATGAAACATGGCCATATTGTCGCAAATCATAGTGAAACTTTCACTGATACAGTCAGGAAATATTTGACATATGATAATGAGCTATATGCCATTCTACAAGCCTAAAAATAATGGAAACACTACATCTTGGGGAAAGAGGTGGTCATCCACTTTGACCACAGACCATTAGAATTTGTCTAGACACAAAGAAAACTATGAAATGAGAGGCACCAAAAGTGGGCCACATATCTTCAACAATTCCATCTAATAATTTAACAAAAAAAGAGGAGATCAAATACTACTGTAGATTCTCTGATCTACCCACCAATTGCTGCACTCACAATAGTTCTTGACCTATGCAGACATGAGATAGGAAGTATTGCCTTTACTGATACATATCAGGGGCTTCAAAAAGGTAAACAGTTTTCTGATTTCTATTTGCAAGATAGTTTCCTCTATCAAATGGGGCACATATGTGTTCCAACTATAGAGCAACAAAAGATGATATGGGAAGCAAATTTTAGTAGGATAGATAGACACTAGAAAAGACATTGGCAGTTCTTCAAAAACACTTCTACTAGCCCCATATGTGAAAGGATGTGGAAAGGTATCTCAAATCTTGCATCCCATGTGGAATAGCCAAGCCAACAAATAAGAAGCAAAGATTGTACATGCCATTGCCAGAACCAACTAGGCCTTGGGAATCTGTCTCAATGGATTTTCTCTCAGGTTTGCCCACTACAAAACATGGTAAGGACTGTATTTTTGTTGTAGTTGATCATTTTTCAAAAATGGCTATTGTGATTTCTTGTAAGAAAAATATATCTACTGAAGAAACTGTTCAACTATATTTTAGTCATGTATGGCTCCATTTTGGTCTCCCCAAGTCCATTGTCTCAGATTGAGATAACAGGTTTCTGAGCATCTTTTGGTCTACTTATGGAAGATGATGGATATGAAACTAATGAATTCCATATCCTTCCATCTATAGATTGATGGTCAGATAGAGGTGGTGAACTGTTTGATTGTTTAATGATTTGGATGTATCACTCTAGACATCCACACACATGGGATGAAGGGCTTCTTTTCATACAACATGGATATAATAAGGCCCTACACAACTAGACCAAGCATAGTCTATTCCAAGTATGCTTCAGGTTCCAACCCATGGCACCAATTGATATAGCCATTCCATTCTCCACCATGAAATACACACCTCATGGAAGATAGGAGGTAGCAAAATCAACAAAGTTTGTTGAGCAAATGCAACACATCTTGCAGCAAGTTCATGACATCTTGGAGATGATGAATCAGAAGTATAATCAATGCCATGACAAACATAGTATTATACACCATTTTATTATGGGTGAAAAGGTTTGGTTATGACTTCAGAAGGAATCACTTGCAAGGCCACATAGAAATTTTTTTCCTCTGTGATATTGTCCCTACACCATCACTAGAAAAGTTGGGCAAAATACTCTTGAGTTGAACCTAGCAGTCTACCTTGGTCTGCATCCAATATTAAACATGGAGCTCCTCATACCATATCATCCACCTCTGTTGGACACTTCAGTCATAGAAAAACAACTAGTCATTGATGAGTTTGATCCACAATGTTTTTCTCTAGTAGAGGAGTATTAGATTGTGGACACATGGATGAAGACAACAAGAGGACACTCTATTCTATTTTATCAGGTGGTCAAAAGGGGCCAACTTAGCCACCAAGGTGAGTAGCTCATAGAGAACCAAATAAATACATAAATACCACACCTAATGAGGAACATTGATGAAATGGAGACCATTGCTTCTCAAGGAGGGAGGAATGATCTGGGCAATAATTTAGGTGACAATTCGGGTGATAGTTCCACCGTAATTGATGACAAAACTTCTAGGAGCCATAACTTTTGCATTGTAGCTCTAATTGACTCACCATTTTAACTGTTGGAAATCTAATAATGAGGAAATGTGGTGAGATGGCATGGAGATCTTCTTGATGAATTTTGTCCCATAAAAACTGAATGGAAGTGCCCCAAATTTCAATTTTAGTAGTGCAATCTAAAAATAGTAAGTTTCTAAAAATAATAATTCCTTAAATTATCTATTATTTTAAATCATAGAAGTTAAACCATTTAATATCCCTTGAGATTGGTGTCCTTCCACATCCTCCCCTTACTTTAAAAATGTGTATAAATGAAGATGTAACCTAAAATAAGAATTAGACATCTCTTGCTAGAGATAAACATATAGTTGTATTACGATCTTGAGTAATAAAACATCTCTTCTCAGAGAATTCATTATTAATATTTTTTTTTTTTATTCTTGAAATATTTTTAAACCAAAACTTTTGAGTTTTGGATCACAATGTCTACTTGCCCTTCTCAAAATAGAGGCTTTGTCTCTAATGGAGTTCTAGACCTTTGTTGGTCAAATTCCTAGTGCAGGGTCATATACACATTTAAACCACAAAATGGACCATATTAGTTATTAATGCACTGATCTTAACCTTAAAATATATTGAAATTTTATGCATCCCTAAATATATTGTGATCACAAATATGAATGATTTTGTAAAAATGATAAAACTTGGCAAAATAGACTCAATCAAAAATATTCTTGACTGGTTTATCAACTTTTATCAAAATGCACATCTTTTATCAAATTTTAAAACCTGGCAAAATGTACTAGTTTAAAACTTGGGATAAAACATGGAAGTTTCAGACCTTCTTCTGACTACCTGTGCTTGATCTATCTCCCTCTACTTTGGATCCAACAAAAAATGAATGGTAAATGACATATGTTTGGTCTTTAGGCTTTACCTAGATAATAGTAGGCCATAAGACATTCATGACTAATGATAACATGGCATGATAATCAGGGTTGACCATTGAATCATTTGCATGCCATGCTAGGTCTGTGCCATGTGGTAAAATTAGTGACACCTTCATAGTCATGGTTTATGATCTTAACATCTTAACGGGTAGTGGAGATGATGGTCATAGTCAGAGGTAGTGGTAACCATGTTCGATAGTGGCATTGATGGTAACCAATTTGGGCTTGGCTAGTTCTAGTCATATCTAATGTTTGTGGTGAGTATGCAGGTTACAGTCACTAAATTGGGTTATGGTATTGAAGTATCATGAAAAAAAGGGTGGGCCTGATGTTTGACAAGTTGATGATAACTTGCGAAGACCAGTAACTAATTTCAACACATCGATAATTAGTGTGTGTTGGTTAAACTTGCCCCTTTTAAATTTGTAACAAGTAAAATGATTATACATTATAATATGTATCATCTAATTTCAACGTTTGAGCTACCTAAAAAAGGTTTTTCATATTTATTATTTATTCTTTTAATATTTATTAATGGTAACCTTTTATTTTGTTAAATTTCTTTTTTTGGTTAAATATTTATATTAAACTTAGGGGAAATGTCCCAATAGCTATGCATGTTCCAATTACTGAATAAAGTTTTTGTTAACTTATGTTCCATTGATGGAATATATCAGTGCGTATAAATATTAAAGTTTACCATAAATTGAACATGTATTATCTAATACTTGATCAACATTTATTCTATAAAATTAAAACTAACCAATCACATCTTGATAAGTAAAAATCAAGTATTGATTATCTAATCCACAACTATTGGTACTCCAAAGGTTATGTTTTGGTCATAGGTTTAAAAAATGCATTTTATGACCTTTCATGATAAAATTAATTATATCATAGAATTTATAATGTGTTACACCTTGAAACCTTAGTTATAAGTAGTTAAGATGACATATTAAAATGAGTAAAATTTTAAAAATCTATTGTGATGTTATAGAACCTTAATTCACTATCCAAAGATAGGTGCACAACTATTGGGACCTTTCCCTTATAATAATATGTATAAATGTATTTAATTACTGGTCTTATTCATTTTTTAAATAGTCTTTTTATTTTATATTAATGATAAATAGGTTTATTATTGTAATTTTTATGTATATATTTTCATATCGTATTAAAAATAAGTGAATTAATATGAGAAAATAATGTATTAGTTTACAAATTATTATTGGTTAATTTTTTAAATTTAATTGGTCATTTCAGTTCTAATAATCGATTGAACAAAAAATATACTATAAAATTGACATGTCTATCTATCATCTCTCTAAATGACATGGAGGTAACAATGTAAGCCATATATATATATATATATATATATATATATATATATATATATATGACCATACCTAATAGATATATCTATAGGTGACCATCCCTTCCAAATAAATTAAACCTACCTTTGACATAAATATATTGAACTTTTAATATACTCTCATATATAAATGAGAATAAAAAGACCTCGACCAGGGGTTAAATTTGACAGTCACCCTTACCTGTCAAGAAATTTTTTTGTGACGGTTTTTAAATTAATGTCACCTTGCACGTGATGTTCATTTCTCATTTTTTATTTTCATAATTTAAGTCTTACATTCTACAATTAACCTATGTACAAAAAGAGATCATGCTTGACGTGAAATAGAAGATCTAATCCTAAACAATCTTTGGAATCTTTTTTAAAATAGAATTAGTTTCCTCCAATTTCATTATTCATTTAATATAGAAATAAATGAGTTTGAAGGAGACTGAGTAAATCAATCATTTGTCTAGTTATGCATGCCTTCTAGAGTTTGATGTCTTTCAAAAGAGGGAAAAAACATTCATATTAGGTACATAGCTTATTTTGGGAGGTTTGAAAAGGTTAAAGTCTCTTAAAAGTAGAGGCATCTTCAGCACCAAATGTAAATTTATCATAAATAAATATTCATAAGCTTTGGAATTCTGTGATGTTGCTATTCCTATGTGTTCATGGCAAACTAGGTTAGTTCTTAAATGCGAATGTTATCATATTGTTGGCTCAAATAGGGAGGTTATGATAGTTATGAGACTCTTCAAATCAGTCACAAAACTCTAAAGTCTCAGTAAAAAGTGACCACAGAATGAATTGAAATAGACTCTAAAAATAGATATATAAAACCTTCATTTACAGAATCAAAGACATCACGTACTAGCCCTTTTCTTTGTCCAAGATTTTGCCAAATCCAAGTTGGCTTATCAGTCTTATGGAGTTGAGTTGGCTTGATAAATGGATCTTGTCGATTCATGTCCAAGCCATGTTCATTGTAATTATGGTTTCCATTCTCCTTTTAGACATGATAGGGACATAACTCCTTAAATTTGTAAAAAAATAGGGTTAGTGCATCCATTTTTAGTCTTCCTAAAATCCTTGGGTGACAAAGGCAAACAAAAACTTAAGAAGTCTCTGGTTAGTTAGTCATACAGAGTAGAATGACTATAATTGAATTATTTATAGACATCCAATGTAGAATATGGCAAGGAAAAAGAAAAAACATCTTAATTGTGTGAACCAAATCCAATGCTCTAAGCCCTTTGCTGGTCATTCTTAGGCTCAATTTTCAATGCATCACTTTTCATGTAATATATTTTTCATTTTAAAAACAGAAACTATTTTTGTATCCTTAATGTCATCAATAGTCAAATACTTTTGTCTAATTTTGGAGCCAGTCTATTGTTTGCTTGCATATTTCTGAAGATTATAAAGTACAAACATGTTCTTCCTCCTTCAATGAAAACACTAAAATAACAATTTTCATTAACCTAAAATTGATATCAATAATAACAAACTATATCTAAATTTGTAGTAAGTCTATTTTTCACTTCTATATCTAAAGAAAAAATAACAAATTCCTATATAATCATAACATTACTAACTTTTTCCAAAACTTGTCTAAGCAGTTTATACAGAAGCTTTTCTTTACAGCAATTATGAACAGTGAAAGATTGAAATCTTTAATAAATAAAATAACCTAACACCAACTTTCATTCATTTAATCTACAAAACATTAATGTAGTTATCCAATTTCCTGCAAGCAATTTCTGAACAGTATGCAAGATAATAATCAGTCCACTAAACTACGCACTAGTTAGATTAATGTGCGGCTAAAATTAAAGAACTGTAACATTCATTTCTATTTTTTTCAACAAAACAATTTAATAGAGGGTTTCAAACTCTGGTATGCAGGTATGCTTGTGATATTAAAAAGATGAATACTTACCGGGGTCTCAGACGGTGCCAAGGATGTTATGATGCTCACTAGAAGTCAAGGGAGGTCAATGGAGTCATTGGATTTGGAGGAATCTGTATGCTTCTCCAAAATTCCCTTTTCGTTTCTCTTGGAGGCCAATTAATATTTAGTGTACATCTCTCACTTCATTTCACGTAATGGATGGATTATAGATAACAAAATGTACATCTCTCACTTTAACTTCATTAGTGACATAAGATTATATTCAAAACAAAAAGTATAATAAAATTATATAGGAATTAATTTTAAAAATAATTTACAAAGATATTTCATTTGATAAATTTTTGGATTTTATGGAACAATCCATTATTATTGTAAAGAGATTTTAATATTTTGTTGATTCTTTTTAGATGTTTGGTTTTTTTCATAAGTTTGCAGTTTTGTTATCTTTTTATTAATTTCTTGTTGATATTTTAAATTGTGTTTTTTTGTTAGCTTTGGTTTTATTGTTGTGGGTGTAGTTCTACTTAATTTGATTGATTTTATACAAGGTTGATGGTCTCAAACCCTTCCTTTTATCTTATCAAATAAAAGAAAACAACATCAATCTAAATAATTTTTTTTTACAATTAAATTATTTTTCTTTCTTTCCATTAAATTTTAGTAAGAAGAATTCTATCACACATTAACCTTACATTGAAGTGTTAAATTTTCATAGTGACCAGAAATTTTTGAATTGGGACATTTTAGAATAATATAACCAAAAGTAGTGTGTGTGTGTGTGTGTGTGTGTGTGTGTGTGTGTGTGTGTGTGTGTATTCAATTATACTTTTTTATTCTTTGAAATGATATTTTCTATATATAATTATTACATTTAATTTTTTGTTAAATTAAAATAGTAACTATTTTATTATAAAACCAATTTAATGTTGAGAAGTGTGATTCCATATATTCACTTTTACATACAATGATGTTATTGATACAAATCTGATAAAAACAAAAGCAATCAAAATAAAATAATATAAAAAAACCAAACTTTGTTATGAAAAAAGCGAGAATACTATAACTGTTGTAGTTTGATTAATGAAAGTTATGGTTATTTATATGAAAATGATAATTACTTATATCTATTTATTAGAGTATAAATCCATGATAATTACTTATATCTATCTATTAGAGTACGTATTCTTTTACGTACTTGATATATATTCTATATAATTTATTAATTTACTATATATTTATTTTTAAAATATGCATTAAAATATACATATTATATAATTCTATATAAATACTATATATAAAAGAAGAAAGTATAAAAATAGAAGGGTTGTGAAAATGTCAAAATGTTTTGTTTTCAGATTTGAAATAATTATTATCCATTACCAAAAAATTCTTCCCTTTATTTATATTCGATTTTTGAGTCATAAAATTGATTTAATGTTTAGCTTGTGATTCCATTCATTTTTTAATGAATGATCATAAATATAATAATTATTATTAATATAAATGTTTTTTCTTGTAAAAAAATGGGAATAGAAGGAAAAAGAAAAACAGGTAGGAGACGTTTTATCCTCAACGAATTTCTTAAAGTACTTGGAAACCATTTTTTTAAAACAAATAAATACCTTATGAAAAAAGGAATAAAATGATATTATATTTGGAATAAAATGTTTAACAGCAGTTTATATAACACATATATATATGTTTTTAAAGATTTTTTTGGATTATAAATAATATTTTATAGATTAAAAAGGTTAATGATATGAGATTATGTAGGAATAAAAATTATAATAAAATTATATGAAATTAATTTAAAAAAAATATTTTATTAGATAATTTTTTATATTTTATAAAATGATTTGGTATGGTTATCTTGCTGCTTTGGCAGATATTAAGCACAAGTCTGTAGTTTTATTATTATTTTGTTAATTTTTCATTGATATTTTGAATTGTGTCGTTTTATTAATTGTAGTATACATATTTTTATTCTAAACAAAAATTATCATTTTTTTAATAATTAAATTACTTTTCTACCTTTCTATTAACATTTGGTAAGAATAACTCTATCATATATTAATCCCAAATCTTTTTTATTAATTGTTTATAATGATTAATTTTTTTTAAAATAAAATATAAAATAATATAAGTAAAAATAATATAAAAAATAAATAAATAAAATATTTATAATTTTAATGACATTTATTTAATATACCTTTTTATTTTTTTAAATATTATTTTTTATATTATAATTATTATATTTAATTTGTTTTAAATTAAAATAATAACTATTTTATTATAAAACCAATTAAATGTTGAAAAAGGTGATCTCATATACTCACTTGTATATATAACAATGTTATTGATAAAAGTAAAAATAAAAATAAAAACAAAACCACCGAAAAAAATAAAGTGTGAATTGAAGGGTTTTGGGAATGCTTTGTTCCTATATTTGAAACAATTGGTATCTCAAACCAAAAAAAAGTCTCCTCTGTTTTCCTTTTCTGTGCTTATATTTGAAATTTGAGTCAGGGAATTGATTTAATGTTTGTGTGATTTCATAGATTCATTGTTTTTTAAAAGTATGTTCATAAATATAACAATTATATCATTAATATAAATATATTTTTTTTCATAGGAATTAAAGAGAAAATATGGAAATAGAAGGAAAAAAATAGATATGAAATATTTTATTTCATTTGAAATCATTGTTATCGCATACCAAAAAGGAGTTTATCTTTTTAAATTTGCTTTTACACTTATCAATATTATTGAGAAGGATTTAATCAAGAACATTTAAATACTCAGTGAAAAGAGTATTTAGTAATCATTCATCATCTTCAATCATTTTAATCATATATTGTTGAGGGAGTTAAGTGGATACGATTTATACAAAATTTAATAATACTATCTAGATGTTACACATAAACTAAATAGAAAGAAAAATTAATTGTGGATACGAACCCGATTACTCCGAAAACCCCTATCTTCTTTGTCAATGATTCACCCACAATGCAAATGAAAAATAATAAAAGAATCGATGAACTAAAAGGCTCCAATAGACTCTCCTCTGAATACATAGAATCTATGAAATTAAATGAATGTTACTAATTGCTTCTATCTCAATTCCGCATCGCATTAAGCCAACATTCAATGCCAAGTACTTTAATAGGTTTCGAATTATTTTACTAACTTTGGTGAGATCATAAACCTTATTTTCCCATCCTACCACCAACCAAGTTTAACAACATGCATTTAACTCGCCCTTAAATATGGACAACATAAAATCTTAGCATTTAACTTCATTATACACCTAGACAACTCATAATCTCCCACCCTACTAACTACATTCAATACATGTCTCGAACAAAGAGAGAGCACCAATACTATCTTAAATATTTACTCCAATCACAATCCAACAAATAATATTTTTTTATTTGTTCTGTTAAAGACCTCGCACTTGCTCCCCAAAACATTCATGCATATTTTTTGCAGCCAGAATGAAGATATCTTATTAGCCAACAACCCACCCATTAATTCCAAGTTAAAGGAAATAAAATGCTATAGTTCCTGGACTAATAAATATAAATGTATTCAACCTCTGGTCTCATTAGTCATTTTATTTTATATTAATGGTAAGTAGATTTAAATAAAATGAATGTCAATGATAAAATAATGTATAAGTTTAAAAATTACTATTGGTCAATTTTTAAAATTAATTGGTCCCTTAGGTCGCAATGATTGGTCATACCAAAAATATACCTTAAAATTGACATGTCACCAAAATTCTCATTTAGTGTTTATTTAGAAAGCTGAGGGTAACGATGCAAGCCAAATATATATCTATATATAGGCTCAACCATCCCCAATTGGATAGATATATAGGCGACTATCCCTTCCTAATAGATAGAGTGAACCTTCAACATGCTCCTATATATGTTCAAATAAGAGGCCCTCAACCATCCCTTCCAATTAGATCAAGTGGACTTATGACCTAATCTGATATATAAATTATTAAAAAAAAACATCAACCATCCCTTAGAAAATGTGAAACCCCAAAATTAAAGGTCCCAACTATCATCACCTTCCCCAAAATTTGATTGTATATTTTAACAAAGTCCACCTATCATACATCTTATATAATATTTGATGTATTTTGATTTTGATCTTTAAAAGTACATGTTTATTATTTTGTAGATTTTCTCTTTTGACCATTCAATAATTACAAAGTCACCAGTGGTTTACAATGAATTTGCACATTCATTTTGACATACTGATGGATTCTTAGAAAAAAATGCTAAATAAGAAATTTTTACTCACTACCTTTTTTATATATTTACAATTTTTGGTATTATAAGTAATATATTTTTAAAGATTAAAAATATTAATGATATGAAATTATATTTGGAATAAAACGTACATTAAAGTTTTATTTAAATTAATTTTAAGAAAAATTTACAAAAATGTTTTTTTTGATAGTTTTTTTCATTCTATGGGACAATTTTTTGTTGTTTTAGATTGTTGTTTTAGAGAATTCAATGTTTTGTCAATTCTTGTTCGATGTTGATTTTCTTTGTTGTTTTACAAAATTTAGGTAGAAGTATGTGGTTTTATTAATTTTTGGTTAATTTTTTTTTTTGATGTTTTGGATTGTGTTTATTTAAAAAAATTAACACCAACCTAAACAAGAATCATCATTTTTTTTTCACAATTAAATTGTTTTTCTTCCTTTCCATTAACCTTTGGTAAGAACTCTTCATACACTAACCTAAAATCAAATAGTATTTAATAATTAAATCTTTATAGTGGCTAGAATTTTTTCAAATTGAACATTGTAGTATGAAGAACAACTAAATAAAATATTTATGATTATAATGATATTTACTCAGTTATAACTTTTTAATCTTTGAAATGATATTTAAATATTATAATTATTATATTTAATGTTTTATTTAATTAAGTAGTATAACTACATTCAACTCACTTTTATCTATAAAAATGCGATCAAAATTAAAATAAAAACAAAAACGAAAAACAAATCAAAAAACATATAAAAAGCCAAACCTGAAAAAAGTATGAATAGAAGTGGAAAAATGAGAAAGATTTGTTCCCAAATTTGAAACAATTGATATATCATTCTTTTTCTTTTAATTGTAATTATATTTGGTTTTTCAGTCATGGAATTAATTTAATGTTTAGCGTGTGACTCCACACTATTGAGACAAATATTAGAGTCTCGGTGAAAAGAGTATTTAGCAGTCATCTGCAATCATTCTAACCAAATTTTGTTGAGAGGGAGCTAAGCTAATACAGTCTATACAAACCATGACATCGATTGTAATTATGAGTTTGATGTTCTTTTTCTTCTTCAGTGTTGGAATTCAATGCCCACTGCAGTTCAAGGCATCTCTTCAAGATAACTCCAACTCCATTGTTGCGACTGGGAAGGCGTTGGTTGCAGCCACCATTTGGGTGGCCGTGTTACACTACTGGATTTGGCAGATTTCAATGTGAAAGGTGAGATCCATTCATCCTTGTTTAAACTTGAATATTTAGAACATCTGAATCTTGGTTACAATTCCTCTCAACGCATTTCCAGTGGTTTCCATGGTCAAATTCCTGCGAGTTTGGGAAAGTTGTGGAATCTTCGCTTTTTGGAGTTGAGCTCGAGGGGCAATCCAGCAAGGTTGCAGAGTCCCAGGTTGGCAAGTTGGCTAAAAAATCTGACAAGATTGGAACACCTCTCTCTGGATGGAGTGGACGGCACTTCAACAGCAGAGGAGTGTGGGAACGTTGTGGCCACTCTCTCCAATCTTACATATCTCCGCCTATCTGATTGTAGGCTATCCGGACCGCTTCCTTCATCCATACACAACTTGTCTAAGCTTGTTCATTTGGATCTGTCTTCCAACAGCTTAACAGGAGCAATACACAACTTGTTTGGGTCAGCTTTCCACCCTTGTTCATCTTCACCTTGGTGACAACCAATTGAACGGAACGATTCCCTCCACAATTTCAAATCTTGTTAGCTTTAGAGCCCTTTTGCTCTACTCCAACAGACTAAGCGGCCCCATTTCCCTTTCCTTGTTTGATAATCTCACTGGACTTGAACAAATGGTACTTTCTCACAATCACTTAACTGTGAGAATTGGTTCAACCTGGATTCCCAAGTTTGGGAAGCTCTGGTTACTAGGACTGGCATTTTGTAATTTACCTGAATTTACCTGAATTTCCCTCATTTCTTGTTAATCAATATTACATATATGACCTGGATTTATCTGGGAACAGTATATCAGGAAATATTCCAACATGGAGATGGGATCTTCCCGTGCTTTATAGTCTCAACCTTTCATGTATCCAATTTACGGGTTCATTGCCATCTAAACTAGCACCCAAAGATCTAGTGTTCCTGGATCTGCACAATAACAGCTTAGAAGGAGTTCTTCCTGTGCCACCTGTTGGTGTTTTGCGGCTGGACTAGGCGGATAATAAGTTTATAGATTCAATTCCTTCAGATATTGGGACTTATCTTCATGTAGCTGAGCATTTATCTTTGCGAGGGAATAATCTCAGCGGAAGCATTCCAAATTCCATGTGCGTGACAGGTATGCGAGTTCTTGACCTGTCAAGTAATATGCTCAGCAGTACTTTTCCAGCAAATTTTACAGGGGACTGTTTGGATCTAGTAATTTTTAATTTGGCTAAAAATAATCTGCAAGGTGATATGCCGGCATTTGGAAATCACCAAAATCTTTAGACATTGAGTCTGAAAGGTAATCATCTTCCATACCAAATTTTACCATCCATTACCAAATTGCATTTCTCTCCAAATTTTGGATTTAGGATATAATGATTTGAAAAGTACCATTCCCCAGTGGAATGGAAATCCGTCAAAACTGCAGACTTTGATGTTGAACTCCAATAGATTCCAAGGTAATATTCCTCCCCAAATAATTGCTCTCCCACATCTTCAAATCTTAGACCTTTCTCACAACAAACTTTCAGGGTCTATTCCATCTAGTGTGACAAGTTTAAGAGCAATGGTCAATGCATCACAGAGTGATGCACTGCAGATTGGTTATTTTACAAAGGACATTGAATGTAAGAATCATATAACTGTTTCCACAAAAGACCGCTTTCTGGAATATGAGACGGTTTTTACAATTTTCAAATTTATGGATCTATCAAGTAACAATTATTCAGGGAAGATTCCACCAGAAATGGGATTCCTTCAAGGTTTGAAAGGCTTCAATCTTTCTACAAATAATTTTAGCGGCCAATTCCAAACACACTGGGAGGCATGGGTCACCTAGAGTCTATGGATCTTTCACAAAATAAAGTGAATGGAAAAATTCCATTGGAACTTCAATCTCTTAGTTATTTGCAATTCTTCAATGTCTCCTACAACATGCTTGAGGCAAAAGTACCTCATGGAGGACAGTTTCTAACTTTTGACGAATCATCTTTCATAGGCAATGCCCATCTATATGACATTCCCTTCATAAACAATACTGGAAACCTTTCGTTTCCAAATCACGGTGGTGGAGAGGCAAGTGAAGAAGAAGAAGAGGATTCAGATACTGAAATCGAATGGTGGGAAGTGGCAGTGGGGTTAAGTTATGGTTAGGGTTCTCTATTGTTATTGGAATACTCTTATTCAATGTAAGATAAGAAAGATTGTCTTTCATGTATATGATGATATCATTAAGATTATGTTTTCATTTTCTATAGACAATGGAAAACTCATGTAAAATAAATAATATATTATTTTTATAAAAGCAAGTGAAGTAGGAAAATAATATATTAAGTTTATAAAAGCAAGGGAAGTAGTAGAAGAGGATTTAGATCTTCAAATCTAATGGTGAGAAGTGGTAGTGGGATTAAGTTATATGTTAGGATTCTCTATTGTTATTGGACTACTTTCAATCAAGGGTAAGATAAAAAAGGTTAAGATAAGAAAAGTTATTTTCCATTTATATAATAATATCATTTAAAGAAATTAAATTTACCAATTAGTATCTTTCATTTCATTGTATTGTATAATAAAATTAATTAATTAATTTCTTTACATTAAATAAAGATAATATTTATAAATATAAATATACAAACAAATCTTCTAAAAGCATCAATTAAAAATTGATCACTAAATTTTAAAGAGTAAAGTTATATGTGTGTGTGTGTGTGTGTGTGTGTGTGTGTGTGTTATATATAAATTACTTGATAAAATCTCATATTAATTTTGAAAATAAAATTAAAATACAATACTAAATTAATAAAGAACAAAAAGTATGATAATATCTATTACTTTGATAAAAAGCATTGATTCATCTCAAAATCTCAAACCTTTATCTAGGCTTTACTAATTCTTTTGATGTTTGAATTTTACTCTCAACAATTTTTGGTTGATATATCTTATTTAAAATTGTGATAGCTTCCTCTTATCTTATATATGAATACAATCAATGAAAAAATTTGAATAAAATTAGCATGAACACAAATTATAGAAGAGCACAAAATCTTGTAACTCCAACCATCTTATGCCAAATAATTAAAGCTCTTGTTAAAAAAAAAGATTGATGAAATATAATATAAAGTGGCTCTTTGTGATGGAAAAATCATTTATATTAAATATCCTTTAATTTTGGCCAATAAAACTTCTAAAATGTATAAAGGTGCTATCATGGAAGCAATGCCCATGTCAAATACTACAAATACTCTACTTAAATTAAAAATATGTGAATTGGGTGTACCTTCCAATAAAAAATTAAAAAAAAAATTAATTAATAAATCGATTTTCAAAATACCATTTAAAAAAAATCGTGTAAATGTTTGGATTGGTGATTAAGGCATGGGGATCAATATCTCTCTTCAGTATGAAAGACTATTGATGAGTTCTTCAGATCAATTTTAAAAAAATTCAAATCAAATCGTTTATATTTCTGGTGATATATTTGTGTGAAGAATGTGAAGTTTTTAATTTTGTGGAAAATATTTTTAAAAAATATATTAATTATATGGAGCAATACAAATTTATAAAAAAAAATTAAATTTCTCATATTAGTGTTTTATAACACTGATTTAGAGAAAAATCATCTTGATTTTTATTTTCTTTCTTGAAATTAATTACTAATTATAAGACATCAACTATTATAAGGATAAATTAAGATAGTAATTAGAATTTTTTTTTCTTGATACTCACATAGAATTATTGAACTACATAGAATGTCAGTGTCTCAACACATATTTCAAAAATAAATATATAGTAAATTACAATAATGAATTATATATCTTTTCAAAATTTATGTTGATTTTTATTTTTATTTTTTTCATTTTGGATATATTGAGAATATGGAGGGCCTTACCTGAATTTAAATGACATTATGCATAAAATGAAAATTTAATAATCTTAAAAATATTATAAAAAATATTACCAACAAAAAAAAAAACTACAATAATTGGTTGATTGAGTTTGAAGGAATTCAACCAAAAAGCTTAAAATCTAAAAAAAAATAGAATAAACCAAGAGTGTGAAGTGAAAATATATTAGAAAGAATCATATATAAATTCAATTAAAAAATGTTCATAAAAGAAATAACCTTAAGTGCATGGAATTGGTCAGTCAAAATGAAGTTTTAAATAAACATTTTTTTCTTCAAAAATAAGAATCTTCAAATTGTATAGATTATTTGAAATGACTAGACTAAAAATTTAAAGATGTTACAAGTTTCTAAAGTAATATTTTTTTGAAATGGTCAAATATAAGTAAGTTACATGTATAAAATTTAAAGAGGAACTTCTAATTTGCAGAAAATACAAAGTAAAAGATGCTCATGCACCCCCTCTTTTTTTTAGCATCATTTATTATTTTTTGAAACTCTTTGGTAAAAAATTAGAGAAAATCATCTAATTTTCAACCTATTTTTTGAAACTCTTTGGTAAAAAAATGGATATGTGCTCCCCTAACTACCTAATTTTTTTAAAATGCATATAATTAAGCCTAGTTTGAAACCATATAATTTATTTTACATTTAGATGAATAAAATAAAATATACATAAAAGTTATAGATATTTATAATTGTGACATATAATGGCATATAAAAAATACCTAGAAATTAATACAGATGGACAAATTAAAGTAGTTGAAACTTTATATGTATATGTATATGCATGTGTGTGATATATTATTAGGAAATATCTCCATGAAATCCATAGTGTTTATATATATATAAACACTATGGATAGTGTGTTCTACATCATCATAATGGTTTTAGGAAATATCTCTATAAAATTTATAGTATTTATAATAGTAGAAGTTAGAATTTTTTTATTTTCAGTAAAAAATATGTATTCACTGGTGTGTGTAAGTCCAATCCTTATGCTCTAGAACTCATGCCTTTTTTGATAATATAGGCATCTATTTGAAATTATGCCAAGTAAATGTGCATATGTACTTCTATTTTTATTTAATTCATGTGATTTGCAATCATTAAGAATTGGCAACATTTATAAACAGAGATACAATGTTTTCATAGTTCCATATAGGTAACTAGCTATTGTCCTTAAAGTTGAACAAGAGATACCATGAGAGATGTAAAGTGTTAGTGCATAGAGTTGGGGGATAATTCCATGGACATTTACCCTAATGCATAGTGCTATAAACATTACACATATATGTAATGTCTATAATGCATACATGTTATTGAAACTTAGGATCAACAATCTTGAACCATAATGCATAGGCATTATAACATGTTATATTAACGTGAAACAGAAAATAAAAAATGCCTGAGCCCATGGGTATTGTCATTCTCATTTATTTTATTTTTTGTTCTGGCTTTCTCTATACTAAATCATGTTTGCATTATGTTTGGAGGAGGAAAAGGTATGCTACGATAGATTGTTACCTTGACAAAATGTCACCATAGAGGGAAGGTTAGCAATCAAAAAACAAACCTATTAATACTAGATATTAGCATTTTTTAATTTTCATTGTTTTATTATTAAAACCCATTTATTCTAATACAACTTATTCAAATGCAAGAGAACAATGTGCTAACCTTTTTAACCCTCTATCTAATGATCCACACCAAGGCACCTAAGAATAGGTGTGTGAGGGATAACTAAGTTTGGTTGTATAGAGTGAATATGTAGAGAGTATTCAAAAAGAATAATCAAACACACATTCATTGGAGTAGAAGTCTAACTTGTAGGAAATTCAAATTCTATTCATAAATCAAATAATAGAAGATATAGAGTGCATTGTCTATAGTGCATGTCTATAAAGTAGATGTGTAAAGCAATCTAATGGTGTTATGACTATGTAAATGACACTAATATGGTTGAGTTTTTTTTTTGACAAATACATATGTTACCTATTTAATGTGTATAATACAACTATAATAATAATTGTTACACAATTACCAATAAGAGAATTTGAATCTTCTTATTAGATGTGGTATTTGGTAACAATCTGAACAATTAATATCTAGGTTGTCTGTAATGATTCACAATCTCATGATCCTCGGTTGGTAGATAACGGCTAGTTAGATCACTTATTATCACACAGTTGGGGCAAGTTGATGCATGGTTGTGCTAAAGTGGGGCCCAAAGGATTCGATGAGTCCATGAATAAGAACCGATGAAGTGTGCATAGATGAACAGTGTGGAGAGCACATTGAGGATCATAGAATATGATTTGAAGTGACTGTTGCATGAAAGTCTATGAACATGCGTAAGATTTGTGTGTAAGGTTATGAGCTAGCTTTGGCTAAAAGAGTGCATTAGGCTATGTGATAAGTATGAGCTTCACATAGAGGGTACACACAAATCATCTAACCCTCCTAGCCCTCCCACAGATCCACAAGACCTCCCAAATAGTTAGGAGGTTCTAGTTTCTCATAGCAAAAAATAAAATAGAAATTGAATAAATAACTAGGAGAATGAGGGACCCCACTTCAACTAACACCCACTGCACCTATTTAGCCAATACCATAGATTTAGTATTAACTCAAACTGATTTGATAATGAGTTAAATTGACAAATGAGCATCATATAGGGATAGATGTAGGGCTTACAATGTTGAAAAATTATTAGCACATGATGTGAAAGACAAAAAAATATCTCAAGACTTAATTTATGTTTTATTCATCAACCCAACAACCAATGCACCCTTTCCACTATTCACAAAATAGTTCCTGATCCATCGATGATTGTAAAAATTGATTAGAAATAAATTTTGAGACTGATGGTGGATGGTGTTTGATTACCTACCATGTAACAACCACAATGTCCCATTATATTTTTTTAAGAAAACTCTATTATAAGTTTTTCATTTTTTTTTTAGTCTCAAGATAGCTTTTGAATACAAATTAACCATATTTTTATTAGCTAACATTTATAAATATATTATTAAACCTGAAGGGATAATTAAAGGAATCATTTTCGTTTAAATTTCTATTAAACTATACCTTTTCCACTAATCAAAATTCATTATTTATTTGTGCATTGTAATATTTAAAAGTTTTCAATAGTTACTTGTGCATTTGTTAACAAATATTATAAAAAATAACATGTAACAATATTTTGATTGGTGGAAATGACTATGATGTTATTAAAATGCAAATTAGAGATGACATAAAAAATAACTGTAATACTTATTACCTCATGACAGGAGCAAAAATCTCTCAACAAATACTTATTAAATTATTATTAACTTTGGACATTAATATCATTACATGTTATGATTGTTGTTAAAGGTGCGGATGGTAGTTTTATTAGCTATTCAAAAAATCTCTTCAAAACTTAAAGGTGGAAGATCCTCACAAGTTCTAACATGTTTTGAGATTCTCCTAATTTTTCTAAAGGGTTACACTGTTTATTTCCATCAAAATATTTATCATAAGAGATCAATTTTGTAAATAATTATCTTGGATATAATTTTAGCGAAGATTTATAAATTTTAATGTTTGTGAAGAAAAGTTTGACTTTTATGGCCTCAGATATGTTGGCATTTTTATCTATCAACATCTATAAGTTCAGCCTGAGTATATTTACTCTTTATATTTTTCGCTTGTAATACTTAGGCTTTAAATGCCTGTTGTTCCATAAAAAAACATTTCCGTGTATTATAGCTTCTTGTTTCTTGATATTTTTGGCATTAGGTTGTTTATTTAGTTTGAAGTATTTCAATATTTTAAGATTTGGAATCTTTGACATATTTTAATGGTATTGGCTCTTCCACTTCTCATGTGTTCAGTATGATTTCGTAATTATAAATATACAAGTATGGTGATTTAATTTCATAGCAAGATTACTTATTTCGGTAGTTTGAAGCAATTCATAGTGTTGTCTATGGATTTCAAGGTATATCCTATCACACCCGGGGAAAGATCCCTGGAATTTATCTATCGTAGCAAAAAAATTCATACCAAAGGGGTATTTTAGCTTTATCTATGCCTAAAAATGTTTTCTATAGTGAAGCTAATAAGATTTCAAAGAAGACCAGGAATGTTTTTCCATGTAGCCTAGATGAAGTTATATTTGGTCATGATTATCGAAAATCCTTATATTTCCATCTCCTTTGCGGACTGATCCAATCAAATGAGGTACAATACCTACAATCAACTCTTTCATACAACATAGTAGATTCTTTCAATAATTTTGATCAATTCTAGCAAGAACTTTGTATGGATATCAAGGAAAACTTAGTGAACAAATCATAGAACCTTGTATGAGAGATCTGTTTCAAAATTACTGAAACCTGATATAGATTTGGTATATGTAATATATTAAAAATGTAAGAGAATGGATTAGTATGGAGTTATTCCATGGCTTTGGCCCAATGCCAAGTATGTCCACTCTATCATGACAGTTCTATGGAGCCTTATTTAAGGAAATTGAGAGAGACATTATGCATCTGATCTACCACTGTTGAGTGGAGATTACGCTTTATCTGAATGTGCAATTGCTCCTGATATAGATCCCACAACTCCACCATAGAATACAACTTTCACACATGTACCCAATATTGCATATTTTAAATTCATTCTACTCCATCTATGTATTGAAGACTCGAGATTGAATTAGAATGTAGTTAATGCCTACTATACAGAATCTAAACCTGTTGCTCTAACAGATGTGAAATTCGGGTAGGATTATGAGGTTATTTTCACAACATTTATTGGTGCGTTCTGCCTCATCATTTTCTAATACATAATTTTCAGTTTGCATTTTGCATTTTTTTATTTGTTTTTAAAATTTTGGTTTTATTTAACCAAAATAAATGGATGTCTAGATTATAGTGTTTGAATTTTTTTGTGATATGGAGAATCTAGAACCTTTATTGCCTTTGTATGCATACAGGGCTTTACACGTACAGGGTTGGTGATGTTGTAAGAGTAGCTGAATTTTACAATTCTACTTCACAGTTGTCATATATATGCCGAAAGAACCTTGATCTTACAATCAACACTGATACGATAACTGAGAAATATTTACAAATAGCTGTTGAGAAGGCTACGAGACTCTTCATTGAAGAAATTAGTGAGCTGGTTGACTTCACAAACTATGCAGATATGTCAACTGAGCCAGGGCACTATGTTATATTTTTAGAGATTAGTAGTAAAATAGATGAAAAGGTCATAAATAGATGTTTAATAATGGAAAAATATTTTGTTGATGTGGCCTATGTTTTGTATAGAAAAGATAATACCATTGGACCCTTTGAACTTCATATTATGGAAAAATGTACATTTAGAAAGATTTTAGATTACTCATTAGGCCTTGGAGCATCATTGAGTTAGTTCAAAATTCCCTGCTACATCAACTCTAATCAGGCCTTCTCTGACATTCTCAACAATGGTGTGATCTAGGCACATTTTAGCACATTTTTATCTTGATATTGAATAGGATTCAAAAATACTTCTAGGAGTGGCTTTCTCATATTATTAATAACTTAAGAGAATTGATGACCCTGGTCATAATTTATGATGCTACTGGTTCAAGGCTTAGCAACATAAGCATTCCCTTATTTTTTCTATTTATTTTTATTATAGTGTTCTTTATGCCATTCTATAATTAGAAAACTGTGTGTTGTGTTAACTCTATGAAACTATCTATACTTTCAACTTGATGTATGTGTTGATTTGTATTGTGAGCCAATATTTTTGTTTCTACACTTCATGTTTTCCAAGTAATAACTAGATAAATATTTTATTATAAATGTTTGTGATATGGTATAAATAATATTATTTTAATTATTTAAAAAATATTAACTAATGTAATATGATATTTTATAATCCTTTAAAATTATATTTTTTATTACCATTTATTGCAAGCTTTAGAAACACTATTCATCTTTCATTTTATAAAACTTTAGATTATGTATGTATTACTAAAATTTACTTACTAGACACATTCAAAAATATTTGCACAAAAAATCATTATTTTTAAAAGAATGTTTACTTATATAACAAATCCAAAGATATTTACAACATATAAATATAATTTTTCTAATGAAGTATGGGTCACTAATGACTATACTCTTTGTTCTTTACTTATTCAATCCTTCTTGAGGTTTGGATTTACATTTCCATAAAACATTGGAAGGGTACAATATCACGGGCAAATGAACTAAGATCTTAAAGCATTGGAAGTGTACAATATCAACATAACACCCTTAATGACATTTCATTTGACTCTAATGAATGATGATTCGATCTGCATAAAATAATATATTCTTTGTTCAAATATCAAAGAAAAATGAATTCAAACATTAAATATCTAGAACTATATAATATCAAGGATCTCATGATAGAAGTACAAAAACATACAATTAAAGAATATTAATTTATAATTGTACATAAATACCAACTTCACTTTGGGTCTACATTATTTTAGTACTAACCTAGCTAAAATAGAATGAAAGGATGACTAAATTAGAATTATTTTAATGCTCCTTGAAACAAATTTGGGTAACTCTCTTAAAGAGATTGGTGGTTAAATTTACAAAAAAAAATGAGTTATTATTCCTAAAAGAAAATTTGTCAAATATTATGACTTTAAATGATTATTGACCATCAATTTCATAAAGCATAACTTTCTGATGAAAACTATCTCATAAAGTTATTTTTAATTTAATATGACTTATTTTGTAACACTATAAGTTTGATGAAGGCAAATATACCTCTAGACAAATTTCGAAACGTGTATTGTGTATTATACATCTTTTGAAAAAGAATCATCACCAATTTTAAAATACGTCTTAAGATATTATGTTTGAAGTTGTGTGTATGTTCATTAGCCAAATCAATCTTTAACAAGGATTTTATTATGTAAAACTTCTCATATCATACCTTGTAGATCTATAAAAAATTGACTACTTATTATAGCTATAATGGTATGTAAAGTTTCACTTAACCATTTTCTATAAAAATAATGATGTTTTGCTTCTTTAAAAATAATTATTCTCTTGTTTGCAAGTCAAGCCTAAATCCAAAGTCTTGCCACAACTCTATTGTAATTGGATATATTCTTGAATCCCATTGAACTATTTTTTTTTTCATTCATGGATAAAAATATTATTTCTTTATTTATTTTATAAAACATTCTTTGTGATATAAGAGTCATCATATTTGTCTTAATCTTTTCAACTTCACACTTTGAGGGAGGCTCAAAGTCTAGTTTTGTCTACTACAAACACTCTTCAACAAACACAATAAATATTCATAGAGTTGGGTATCAAAGTGGCTCTGATATAATGTTTAAAATATTGGCGTTCTGATTTATTAATGTAGATTTGTGATAATTTCAAAATAAATAAATAAAATAAAATTAGGGTGGCTAATAATAGTCAACATAAACATATGAAGCAAAAGCATATTTGGATGAAATGAATTAGTATTAAGGTGGTAACCAATATTTTTAACTTTTATTAGACCACACTCTTTGGAGGGTCTTTCTTCCACCACATAATTATTTTTATTAATTCCTTAACCACATGAATTTGGGATTTATTCAACTTAAGTAATTTTGTTAGATAAAAATGTTATTCTATAATTAATACTTAAAACAAATTTTAAAATTATTTTAAATTCCCATAAAAACTTGGTACATAACACTTTTATTATTTTATTCTTTTTTTCCATATATAAATGAATGATAGTCACAAAATAAAAAAATAAAAAATAACTCAAATATCTTTAAATAATAATATCTAAAAAGAAAAGAAAAAATGTTAACATATTAAAAATTGATTTATAATTTTTACCTAAAATCAATCATAATGATTGAAAAAAAAAAAAAAAAAAAAACACTAAATTAAATATTGTTGAAATAACCTTACTTAAATATAAGTTAATAAGAAGAGTTCAAATGAAATATGTTTTCTTTTATTTGATAATGAATGATATGTTCATACATCTCAACCATGGCCATATGGGTGCTCTTCTTTGGGTGATTTAACTTTACAAATGTTAACGAGGACTATATGGTAGCCTATACACTTTGGACTTTTCTTGAACTTCATTGTAAATGTTTTTATTTTATAGGTTAAGGAAGCAAGGCTGGACCTCGTTCATGTTTTTAAAAAAACTTAAAATATAGAGTTGAGAGATCTAATCCCATAATAGTTAGTTACCAACTTCGATCAATGTTAAATAACTATACCAAAAATTATGAAAAAAATATATATAAATAAAAAATTAAATTCAATATATTTTATAACATTTAATTTTTTAAATATTAAAATAAATCCAACTTAATATAAAAATTTATAGGTGCAATTTATTTAAAATGTTCATAACAAAGTGCAAGATAATTTTATCTTTTTCCAGAAATTTTTCTTCACATACAACAAGAGCCGTGATGTTATGATGAATCACATGAATCCACTTAAAAAATCAGAATATCGTGTTAAAGAATAACATTATACTCTAAACATAAAATTCTTTAAATCATTTTAAAAAACGTACTACTGGATGGCGACGACTATTCCTTTCGATATGCTCGGAGGCAACGACAATGGCGACGTCACGCAGTTTGCCGGGGAAAACCAGTTCTGATCAATATTTTTTTGGCAGTAGCAACAACTCCGACTATACCAGTTAAACTGCTTTCCAATTAAGGAGTCCATAGGGAAATAGGTTGATTCTGCGATCACAGAATGGTTGCCCTCTGAAATCGATGGTTAGGGCACATAATGTCGGGACTATTCATGCAGATGGCACTTTGGGGTCACACCCGGTGGTGGATGGCAGAGAGAGGTGGTTTGGGCGGCAAATACAAGTGAAAACAACTTCTTTGTGGCTTGTCCAAATGTCCACAACCCTTTCCATGGATGCAGTGAATTTTGCAGGAAGAAAATTCTTCTTTTTAACCCTCTTTTATCCGTTGTATTGATTCCGCGCAAGCCTGAAATGGAAGGGAACGATGGTGCAGCTGTTAGCTGTTAGGACATCCGTCGAGACTCAAAACATGGCCTCTCTTTCAACGAGGAAATCAAAATATGAATTCAATTGATGAGGTACTCAATGGACAATGGAGAGGCCTCTTTCTTGTAGTGGAAGGAGGGCGCTCCCCTTAGCGATCGACTTTCCATAGTTTACTGAAATTGGTCTTTTTAGAATCATAGTGTTAATTGTTAGTAGGTTTTAGGTTCCTTATATTCTTTAGGTATTTGGTGTATATTTGGTTCTCTAGTTTTTTATGACAATTTATTTATGTGGTTTTTATAGAATTTAAAAAAATAAGATGATGTTATATTACTTAGTTTTTAATGCGATGGATGGGTAAGTTATTTAGTCAACATCTTCAATTTGATCTGTTTTATAAGTATTATTCAACTTAGATTATTCTAACCAAATAATATATGTCATATATACTAGAATGGTGAGAAGTGGTAGTGGGATTAAATTATAGGTTAGGGTTCTCCATTGTTATTGGAGTACTCTCATTTAATCTTAAGATAAGAAGGATTGTCTCTCATGTATATGATGATATCATTAGGACTATGTTTCATTTTTCATAGATAATGGAAAATTTATGTAAAATAAATAATATACTAAGTTTACAAAGGTAAGTGAATATCATTAGGACTATGTTTCATTTTTCATAGACAATGAAGTTTATGTAAAATAAATACTATACCAAGTTTATAAAGGCAAGTGATGTAGGAGAAGAGGATTTAGATGTTGAAATTGAATGGTAGGAAGTGGTAGTGGGGTTAAGTTATAGGTTAGGATTCTCCATTGTTATTAGACTACTCTCAATCAATTTTAGGATAAGAAAGGTTTTTCTCCTTTTATATGATAATATCATTAAGGTTATGTAGACAATATTAAAAGCATTTAAATAAACTAAATTTTCCAGCTAGTCTCTTCATCTTTATTGTAATGCATAATAAAATTAATTATATGATTTTTTTAATTAAATAAAGATAGTATTAATAAATATAAACATATAAATAAACCTTGTACAATTCTATGATAGAGTTTAATAATATTATACGAATCTATGATAAAGGTTTTCTAGTAATTTCTCTTTCCCTCTAGCTCTATTTAAAGAGCTCTCTCCTCTCTCATTTTTCACAGGAACATCTTGAGACATTTACTTATTTTTTGAGGCCCATTCCTCTTTCCTATCTCTTTTCTTCTAATAATATTATAATTAAGAAGAATATTGTTTTGTAAGCATTCTTAATGCACATTGGGTTTTACTCCATTGATTTAGTTTCCTCACCTCAAAACTTGTGTTTTGAATTCTCTTTGATTTATTTTAAGGTGACATCTTTCTTTATACTTTTATTTGCTTACTTCCAATCTTATTTGCTTAAGATCATGTTGATTTTTCTAATATAATTAAATATTATTTACATTTTGTATTTTTGATTGCAAGTGAGTGAAAGATAATATGAAATTGAAGTTTAAAAATCTAAATTAAAATTGGATCTAAAAAATCTAGGTTGGGTTTGTTAAGCACAACTCATAAGTAATGAAAATATAATTCACAAACACAAGTTAAAACACTATTTTAAAGACTTTTCAACTATTGTTTTTGAAGTTAAATTATCTAGAATGGAATAAATGCAAAATAAAATTTATGATTTTATGATCTAAGAATATTGTTGTATTTTAATGTAAGTGAACAAAATCATATTTAAGATTAATGTTTTTCTTTGCCTATGTTATCTAACTTTTTCAATGTGTATATAGACGTTTGTTTGTGACTGTAAACCTTTAATAAAATTAAAAACAAAATAAATATCCCTAGTTATAGCTAGTAATTTGATTAATCTATTCTAACTAATATCTTATACAATTTATACCACTTTTTGATTTTTGATATGTAAATGCAATAAAGAAAAATAAAACTATTATTTTCTATGCAACGAGTGAAAGCGAAGATGATTTTTTTCTTATTTAAAATGTTTTAGAATTATAATATACTATAAATCTAAAGAAACTAACCTTAAAAAACAAAATAAACAAAAGGAAAATAAAATAAAACCCCCAACCTAATCAAAGTTGAGACCAATTGAAGGTGGAGAAATATTTCTTAATGAATCCATGATCCTCAAATTGAGAGCTCATTTTGATCTATGTAGACTTTGAGAACTATATTATGGGAGGAGTGAAAACAAATGAAGACAAATCTAAAGAAAATAAGACAACTAACTATTACTAGGTTGATCCAGGAACATACAAAGACTAAGTTACAAAAAATTTGAACTTTTGAAACTCATGTAACATGACCATAAAATTATTGTAGTTTCAAAAATAATGTTCTTCAAACCACAGTCAAGTGGGATATGGCTCTAAAATATCGTAGGATCCATTCACACATAAGAAATTTGGATTTAAAGTTTTTTAAAAAGTGAAATAGTTGTAACAAAGAATTAAGAGTTATAACTTGGAGCTCTCTTGGTATTGATTGGGAGTCTAATTAATTTAAATTAGAGATCAAGGAGGTTGAAAAAATAAATACTAGGAGTGAAATGAGTTTTCAATGGAGTGAGCTCAAAGAAAACAACCAAAAATCCAACCAGAATCAAGGAAACCACATGAAAATTTAAATGTTGGCTGTAAAATTTTTAAAATAGTGCATAGGTGATGAAACTAGTGCCTTAAGTAGGTGATGAAAAAAAAACACTATGATGGTTTTTCAAATGACTATTAAAAATAATGTTACTATCATGTAAATTCATAAAAATTTCATGATAGTTATGTTTTCATCATTGTAGTTAGAAAACTATTATTTTGTTTTCATTTTCACTATAAGTGTTTCACCATGAATGCCAAATTTTAAAATTTGAAAGCAACATGACTCAAAAAAGGAAATTTTGAGGATTTCAAAGGCCCATAAAGGATTAAAGTACCAACAAAAGATAGAGATCTATGTCTAAGTATATTTTTGTAGAGAACATTACATCATCATTAGATTTATCTTGAAATGTTGGACTAATAAAAAATTAGGTGCATAAAAAAACCTCTAACTAATAAAAAATTAGGTGCATACAAGAACATTTGACTAATAAAATATTAGGTTAATAAATATTTTCTCTCTTGGCCCTCACATTCTCCATAATTTTATGATTTTAGGCTATGTCATCCAATAATGCTAGTTCCATTTCCCCAATATGATATAGTCCTAGATTTAGAGGGGTCATATAGAGCATAAGCATATTCATTTGGGTTCTACTAACATGCAAAATTTAAATGAAATGAATGTTTCTTATTTTGATGAATCAATTGTTCATGAATGTGTAAAAAATGATGATTATATTGAAATTCCTGATTTAGAACATGATAATAAATATTGTCAAGGTAGTCATCAATCCTACAATAGTATTGATGCCCATGAACTTAATCGGTTATATTTATACCAAGTCAAATCATTATCCAAATTTTTTCGTGGACTTCATCAACATCCTCAAGAAGTGGATAAAGTGGTCAAATTAATCCTAACATCTAAAGATACACAAAAATACATGGATATTAAATATACAAAAAAAATATGAACATTTCAATGTTGTTAGTAAATCCTTTCAAGCCACTAATTTAGACAAGTGTTCAAACCTCTATTGTCGATGCCATTCCTACATCTACAAATCCAACCACATATGTGATGCCCACCCTAGGTGTGGAGGAAAGACAAGGCTTCCCATAAGTTTCCATGCCTATTTATACACAAATAACCAATTCCCATCCTATTATAGCTATATATATTACATCATCAACCTATTGTAATTAACATTACCTTGAGTAAACTATTTTATCTCTATAGGCTAAGGTATTATGGTTATACAAATACATTTGGAACTAGTCACTTAATGAATTCATATGATTATTCCATAACATGTGAGCCCCTAAAATAGAAGCTTATATATTACCTAAAATATTTTTATCCCCTAAGCTTTAAATTTATGATTGTAAAGGTGATCCTAAATAAAATCTTAAATCCTTCCACACAACATGTTTGGATTATGCATCCAATGATAGATTATTGACTAAATCATTCCTATAATTTCTCACTATGTGACATTAAAGATAGAAATCTAGGGTTTTGACATTTCAATAGGAGTGAAAGTCCATGACCTAAATTTGAATGCAATAGAGTCAAGGTGAAGCCAAACCCAGAAGCATCCAGGTGGTTGCATCCTATTTTATTAGATATTTCATACAAGACACTATCATTAGACTCAAATAGTAGTGTCAATGTAATTGTTCAAGGCTAACATAATTATCCAAATAGCCACAAACACCATATCTAAAATTTGGCAATTGTTCTAGAACTATCTTCCTACTTAGTTTCATCTTATTCTAGATCCAAATCTACATTAACATTAGAATAAGATAAGTACAACACATATTTATTATTTCTATATCTAGCATAGTTATAAATTTCATTAATAGGTTATCTTAATTTATTAAATTTAGTATATGATATATCTGAGTTTACCATTTAATTAGCCTATTGTAAATCTGATATTCAACTTTGTGGCCAATCATTTCTATATATTTAACCGTATCTACCCAAGAGGATCCAAATCCAAATTAGGGTTAAGCATTTGGTAAACCTAATATTTAACATCAAATACTAGATCACTTAGGGTATTTTGATTTTTTTGATTATTTTACTTTGTTGAAAACTTTAAACTTTTCATTTGTGAAGAAATGGAAAATGCTAGTGCAAAAACCTAATTTGAAATATAAGATCAAGAAGCATTGATTACTCATACCAAAAATAATAAGGGATTAATAGATTCATTTTTTATGTTGAAAGAGATGAAATAAGTAAAGTTAGCCCACACTAATCAATCCACCTACATATAATGGGGGTATATATTATGTATTTAAATATTTGTTCCCTAAAATAATTATTTATAGATATATTATGGACTTACATGTTATTTCAACACAAATACTGGTTTTAATTCCTACTACTCAAAACATGTTCTCATCCCCTTTGGTGACTACTCAATTTGTTAATCTAAATCCCACTAGGTCTACCATTCAAAAACTCCTTCAATTCATAAATATCTTGGAGGACAAGGTTATAAACATTTAAAAAATGTCTTCAAAGTCTTCATATGCCATTGATTTGTAAGATGTGTTACATAACCCTCTTTCACTTCATATCTCTTTGCACCCTTTGCTGAGTAGCTTTATTGCACCTAAGTTGAGATTTTATGATGGAAAGGATGATCCAAGGAAACATCTTTGAAACTTTTATGAAACATGCCTTGACTATGCCTATAATAATATAATTTTGACCAAATTATTTCCAATGATCCTCAAGGACTATGCTTTGAGGTGGTTTTATGACAAGGTTATGGCAAACTTTTATAATAACATTAATGAAAAGGTTTCCTATGCTCAAATAGTAAAGATCAAACATAGAACCATTGAACCTATCACTTAATTTGTCTTGAGGTATAAGATAATGCTAGAAAAAATGATCAAGCCTCTAGCGAATAAAGAGTTTCAAGGACATTCTAAAGCATATAGTATGTTAATAGGGACCTATCCTTAAAGGTATTGGGAAAGTTAGATCTCACCACACATAGGCAAGTTACATCACTAAAAATGGCTTTAGAGTTAAAATTAATCTTTAACACTAATTAAAATTAGAAAATGTAGATAATTTTAAAAGTGCTATCATCTATAATAAATAAACCTAACATGAATTTCCATCACTATTAATATAAACTCGAATGAATATTAAAGGGTCCCATCAATATATATTCAATAAATGTTTTCTTGCTTCTAATCATGAGTCCATTATTTTAAATAAGTTTCAATCATTTGATGACTTATGCCATGTTATACAAGATCATGAAATGAAGATTTTTTTAGTGAATAAGCTCAAATATATGACAAACACACCAACTGCATCTACATCTAGTATAAAATTTATGATGAAACTAAATTAAAAGGTAAAACCCCTTGAGCTTAAAAAGGAAACAACTACCAAAATTAATGTAGTTTCATATTAGCTTAATTGGCTTGTTTTATCTAATTTACCAATAAGATAGTTTACATATTTACCGAATCCTCCTACTTCATTAGTCATGTAGTTTCTAGAGTGTCATCTTATATATCTCTTTCCTCCTATAGAGGTTGATATAAATATACCTTTAACCAGAGGATATGATGAAAATGCTTATTTTGACTATCACCAAGGCCTTGAGCATTCTATGAATAGATGTTTTATCTTGAAGCATAAGATTCATGACCTCATTGATGACTAATAGATTACATTTGATGATCCACTAAAGGAATCAAGTTCACAACCTAGTGATCACCATAAGTATAATATATTTAACAATCCTTTGCAAGATAATTCTAATAAGGAACCATAAGTCCAAATGACATAATGCACATCCTCCTCCATCGTATTATGGGCACCCACTATATGGGGTTATTGGTACTTACATGTAACATATACCTACTATGATTCATAAACCTGCCATTTCCTTTGATCAAAATGAAATTAAGGATGATGACTCTAGTCTTTATTCAAGCATACCTTGAAAAAAAACCCATACATAGTGTTATTATTGATAATGGTGAAATAAAAAAATGCTTACACCATAACATTACTTACACATTTGAGTTATACTCATCATGATTTAGACCCTTTTACGAAATCAATCAAAACATTCAATGGGATCTTCCAGAAGGTTTTTGGCAAGATTGATCTACTGTTATAGGTTGGTACCAAATAAGTTGTTACTAATTTCTTAGTTATACCTTCTACAAGTGTCTTTGACATGTTTTTGGGATGACCTTTGATACATGATCTTTCAGTAGTAACTTCTATAATGCATTGGTGTGTTAATGCAATCATCCCAATTGAGTAATTATGGTTTCTAGCGTTCCATATGATAATCCTATTGAACAAATAAATTCATACATAGATATTTAATTATCAAGCCTATTAAGGATAATCCATCATAAAAGGCTAGGCAACAAGTAATCCCCTTTACTAGGTAGTTAGTACTTGAGAGATCATTACATTAGAGATAGATGGTCGTTTCCATAGAATCCTCATCTTCCATGCACCATAATTAGATGTCCATATCACTTAAGCATATTCCTACTATTATTATTCTAAAGAATCCATAGAGTATGCAAATATGGGTTCCAAGAATCCCTATTCCTTCTATTGGTACTTCACGACCTCATTGTCCAATTACACATACACCTAGCATCACAAATACTATAGTGACATATATTTCACCTATGATTATTCCTTGGAATTACCACCTATTTCTTGCAATAGGTTCTGAATGGGGAGATACCTATGATCATTCTTCAGATGAGATCATGGGATGTCCTTGTCTCTTCCAAAAATATCCAAAAAAATTAAAAAACATTAAATTTTTTTTGGCACCTACATGTTATATTGGCTTCTTGGAATCTATGTTTTAATTTCATGTCAATGGATAGAATATCATTTATTCCAACATAAACATATATAGGGATACACAAATAAATGAATTTATGCACTTATGGGTGTTGGTATTTCTCTCTACTCATATCATTGGGATGTTGGGGACATCCATATTATATGATATTGATACACATGTTATATGATTTGATGATCAATCTACACTATCATGTTTGAGCCTACTTATGTACATAAACATGCTTTATCCATGCATATATCTTGCACATGGTACTTGATATGTTATGCACTTGAATGTTTCTGCTAACACATTTGATCCATGAGATACTATGATATGTTTATGTCTATTTTTTTATACTTTTCCTTTAGTTTTTGGCCTTTCTATTATCCTGCTTAGTCAGTAATTTGAATATGCTCCATTGTATGTATCCCCTATGCCTATGTGTACCTTCCTATAAATTTGAATATGTCATTACGTGTTGTATGGAAATTTAAATATGTCATTCCTTATTTTGTGGAAATCTGAGGAAGTCCTGTCCATTCAATTTTGAAACATTTAAACATGTCCATTTTTTTAGTCTCTTTGGACCATTACCTTTTAACTTAGTTTTGAGTGTGCTTGTGTGTGTGTGCTTTCTTGCTTATTGAGCTTGTAATGTTACTACCTAGAAATTTCCATGATATTTATCATACATATTAGGCCTACATGTGACCATATTGGTTTTATTCATTTCAATGATATAGTTTTATATATACTACATGCTTACATTCACATATTATACAATTGTCTCACCCTTTTGAGGTGAAGTAACTCCTAGTTCCTATCTTTCCCTCACCTCATAGTGGGGCATATTAGTGGGGGCATGTTTGGGAAGCTTGTTCATTGCAAATTAGTAATTTTATTATATTAGTGGGGGCATGTCATATGGACATGGATTCCACACATTCACAATTTATAGATTCAGTGGGGGCATGTTTTGGAAGCATGCTCTCCACACTCATTCAGTATTTGGTACTTATACAAATTTATGTATTTAGTGAGCGCATGTCGTAAGGACATATCTTCCACACATTCATAGTTTTTAGATTCAGTAGGGGAATGCTTTATAAATATTTTATTCTCACTCATTTACTATATGCTACTTATATCAGTTTACATATTTAGTGGGGGCATGCTTTGGAAGTATGTTCTCCACACCTATTCAGTATTCAACATCTCTTGTTTATAGTGTCATAATGTTTTGTAAAAGTTTAATCCATATTGATACTTATATTAGTTTCAAATTTATTAATATATAGTGGGGGCATGATTTGGAATCATGTCCTCCATATACAATTATCAAAATTAGCCAATGCACATAGTTATATGATTTAAATTCATCGTTATGGTAAAATTTTATACATTGGTACCATTGTTATACATAATTTTATCAATATACATATATAAGGTGCATATGCTATTCAACATGTGCCTAATGTTACAAAATCTAAATAAATTTCAAATTCTAAAACCATTGCACATATTAATATGTCAAAAAATTTTACAAACTTTATTAAACCAATCTAATATAGTAGCTGGTTCACCTCTTAGTATGGTTAAGATGATTAAATCACTCAATCTTTCCAAGTTTTAAGGTTGGATCTGATTGTATCAACCAACCTCACTAGGTTATAATTATCATTGGGTTGCACGATTGAGCTAATCTAAACTTCCAGGTGGCACCTCTTTTGCTTCAAACTTGGGGGCATGTGCCTCTCTCTCTCTCTCTCTCTCTCTCTCTCTCTCTCTCTCTCTCTCTCTCTCTCTCTCTCTCTCTCTCTCTCTCTCTCTCTCTCTCTCTCTCTCTCTCTCTCTCTCTCTCTCTCTCAAATATATGCACTTAAAATATTTTATCTATATTTATCCTAATCTTAGTCTCAGATCTTTATAATGATATATATTTTTTAAAACAACCTACGAATAGTTAAGGTAATTACAATGACACATAGGTGTACTCCTTAACCTTTCTCTTTAAATTTGAATATATTTCAAGTAATTTTAGCCTAGATTATATGCACTAATTTTACACTATAACATGCTCTTGGTTGTAGGTTAATCAGCAGTAAAGCACTCAAATTTAACTCAAGTAAAGACAAGGTGTTCATACACACCTAGGTACTTATTACTTTCCTCTAAAATAGTAATTTCATTCTTAAATTAAAGGGGGTCAAATGAAGACAATATTTTATTATTATGTAGCACCTCAGTCTTATACACATGGAAATGTCAGACCTTGGTTGTTCCTCTTAGTTGTACACATGCTTTGTTTCCATAAGCCTCATATCTAATCTATCTTATGCTCCTTGGCCTATCTCATTGTATTACCAGCCTTATATTGATGACACACATCCTACCCTACTAATAATTCTTAAAATGTACTTATGTTACACTTCTACAAGTTTTCAGCCTTTACCTACTCTCCTACTTCCTAAACACTAACATTGGAGATAGATAGTAGCATCGATATTATTATCCTACATTGATGCAAGTATTCAATTACTTAAAATCATCCAATTTGTAAATGAAACATATTCCAATGGTTAGCCTAAGTGTTTCAATATGAATTATCTCCAAATGGGATTAGTATAAATATAATATCAACCCTCATTCATTCCTCACCTATCAGTTAGACCAAAGAGACCAAGATATTTATCAAAAGCACTCTATCAAGCATTAAATTTATTAGATCTTCTATATTACCACACTAGTCATATGTACAATACATCTACATGTCTAAATTATTAAAGGAACAGTCAATAGGTCTTATTTTCTAAGTTACAAGCTAGGTCACTTTTATATTTAGTTTACACATGTATGGGATAACTACATGAGTTTGAGGCCCACTTCTAGACTATTGGATATGTCAGTAGCACCATTCGATAGCAAAATCATTATAGGTTAACTTCACACCATGTTCCCACTAACCCATTTTCCCCTAAGGTCATATTGAAGATGGAAAGTTAGGGTTTTGCCATTTCACTAGGAGGCACATTCTATGACCTAGATATGAATGCACTAGAGTGAAGGTAAAGCCAAACCCATAAGCATCTAGGTAGTCACATCTTATTTCAATAGATATTCCATATAGGACATTATCATCATACTCAGACAGTAGCATCAACACAACCATCCCGGGCTGAAGTAACTACCTAGATAACGAGATGAACCAGATCTAGAATCTAGAAACTATTTCAAAATTATTTTCCCACCTGTTTTCATCCTATTCTAGATATATATCTATATTAGCATCATAACAAGTTGTCTACACCACTTCTTTTTATTTATATATCTATCATATTTTTACTTTCTATTAATAGCTTATCTCAGTTTAATAAATTCAATGTATGGTATTTATGAGTTTAGGATTTAATTGATCTATTGTAGATCTGATATTCACCCTTGTGCCCTATCATTTCTATATCCTTAACCCTATCTACTCAAGAGGATCCACATCCAAATTATGGTTACACAAACTTAAAGTTAGATTCATAATATATATTAGTCAAGTATATAAGATTGAGATGCTATATAAATTTTATATTATACTATTTACATAACTCTTTGGTACATTATGTGATGAAATTGAGGCTAATTGAGACCCAAATCACATAATATAGTCATAACTAAGTTCAAGGGGCTCAAATTATCCCTAATTACATCCATGATTGAATGAATTAATTTGTTGGTTCATTATGTGATTAAATTAGTGTTGATTGAGCCCCAAGTCACATCTTGTATGGTTAGAATAAGATTTGAAAGGGGTTCAATTTGGTTTGAATCATGTCATTAATATAAAATTGACTAATCAATTCAATCTATGATGATATTCGGTCTAATTAAGTCCCCAATTACATCTTATAGTCATAGTTAGGTTGAAAGGGCTCAAATTGGCCTCAATTGCCTCTGTGATTGAACTAATCAACTATTTGGTTCATTTTATGATGACATTAGGTTTGATTGAGCCCTAAATCACATCCTTTTTAGTCAAATCTCTATTCATGGGGCTCACAATGGCATAAATAGTATCACTAATTAAAATAATTGACTAATTGGTTTAAATTATGATAAAATTAGGAAAAACTAAGCCTCAAATCAACCCTATAGTTGTTTTTAGGTTGAAGGGTCTCAAATTGGCTGCAATTACCATTGTGATTAAACAAATTGACTCTTTGGTTCATTTTTTGATAAAATTGGTGTTGATTGAGTCCAAAATCACATCCTATATAGTCAAAATTAGTTTTACGAGACTCAATTTGGCCCAAATCATGTCATTGATTGCACCAATTGACTAGTAAGCTTGATTCATGATGGAATTAGAGTTAATTGAACCCAAAATCACATCTTGTTATTTTAATTACGTTCAAGGGGCTCAAGTTTGCCATAATTGCACTCATGATTAAACTAATAAAATTTCATTATATGATGATTTCACCCCAAATCACATCATATACAGTCTAAATTAGATTCACAGGGATCAATTTTGCCCAAATCATAGATCATTGATTTTACCAATTAACTAATTAACTCAATTTGTAATGAAATTTGGATTGATTACGCTTGAATCAAATAATATAGTCATAGTTATGCTCAAGGCACTCCATTTGGCCCCAAACTTATCCATGATTAATCTAATCAATTATATGGCTCATCTGGTGATGAAATTAGGGTCGATTAATCTTCAAATCACATCATATACATTAAAAATTATGTCTGAAAGGGCTCAATTTGGACCAAATCACATCATTGCTTGAAAAAATTAACTAATTAACTCGATTTATGATAAAATTAAGGTTAAGTAAGTCCCCAATCACATCCTATAGTCATAGTTATGTAGATGGGGCTGAAATTGGCCCTAAATATATCTGTGATTGAACCAATTGTCCCTTTTATTCATTTAATGATGACATGGATGCCAACTGAGCCCTAAATGACATACTATATAGTGAAAATAGGGTAATGGGATTCAATATGGCATAAATTACATCAAAGTTACACCAATTATCTAATTGGATCAATTTGTGATGAAATTGGGGATAATTTACCCCCAAATCACATCGTATAGTCATAATTAGGTTTAAGCGGCTCAAATTGGCCCCATTTGACCCTTTGGTTCATTTTTTGATGAAATTGGGGTTGATTGAGCCCTAAATAACATCTTTTGCAATCAAAATTAAGTTCATAAGGCTAAATTTGTGATGAAATTGGGGATAATTTAGCCCCAAATAACATCTTATAGTTGTAATTAGGTTCAAGGGGATAATTGAACCCAAAATCACATTACATCAATAAATAATAACTTATATGGTGCTCAAATATGTGTAATTTCTACTTAAACTATCAAATAACACTTTATTGGTATATAATTTAATATTATTTACATAAATGATGACATTTAATTACATAAAAATGAGGAATGTCACTCAAATATTATCATTTCACTTTTAAATTTTTTATTTTTTTCAATGATACCCTATTGAGTTTAATGTCATTTATGTTTGCTTCCCCTAAAATCAACTATCTTTCCAATCATGCACTTAATTCTATGGTTTGTCAATAAAATTATATGTTATCCGAGACTACAAAAACAAAAACAATAATATATTTCATCACTTCTTGTGCACAACAAATGTCATACTATAAAGCTTAATGAAGAATTGCATTCCATGTCAATACATATCTTTGTTTACATATATTTTATTTTGTTCATCCAAATTGGGGGGAAAAAAATGGTTTAAAACTAGGCCTAATTCTTCACATTTTTTTAATTAATTTTTTATTTTTTTGAAATATTTAGGGGGTGAATGGTCGGCTATCAAGTTCTCATCATTTTTAAGGTCAATTTAATTATAAAATTGTTTAAAAAATAAATTTTCATCAAAAAATTTAAAAATATCTTGTCTAGATTTTCGTTAAAGGTTTAAAAAATATTGAACGATGCTAAAAAAAAAAGTGGGGGCACACGATTGGATATCTATCTTGATTTTCTAAAAAAATAATACCTATTTCAATTTTAGTTTTTGACCTACTTATACATGACCATTTTAGAAAATAATTAGTAGTTTAGAAACAATAATTGAAATGCTATAATTCAAGTTCTTATAACATCTTATAAATTTGAGTGTAGGCATCTCAAATAATCCGTACAAATAAGGTTTTTCATTTATCAAGAAAAAATGACAACTTAAGACCTCCTTTTGGCCCCCCCAATTCCATACATTTACCCTACTAGGGGAGTAAATTGTGTTGTTAGTTGGGTTCCTTTGTACTCACCTCGCCACCAGTCACCCTCTCGGGGTCATGGCATTGGTGCTCGAGGGAGGCATCATTCACACAACATACGTCATAGTGGCTTCGTGCATTCACAACATCTCACCGGCTTACAACTCACATGGTGGTGTTAATTTACTCATTCAACCCCTATTTGTTGAAGGACTCAAGGTAAATTTCCTTGCTTAAGTTATTGTAATGAGTTTTTATCATTTACAAGGCCTATTTACTTGTCAAAATATATATATATATATATATATATATATATATATATATATATATATATATATATATATATATATATATATATATATATATATATATATTAGATGATCTTATCTAACTTTCCACCAAAGGGATTCCAAAAATACTAAATGATGCTAAAAAAAATGTGGGGGCACACAATTGACTATCTATATTGTTTTTTCAAAAAAAGAGTACCTCTTCAAATTTCATCTGTTTGATCTACTTGTACTTGATTATTTTTTTAAAAAATACTAGGAGAATGTTTATTACATTATTAGTTGCATTCCTCCATACTCACCTCACCACTATTCACCCTCCCAGGGTCATGGCGATGGTGATCAAGGGAAACACTACTCACATGATAGACATCATAGTGGCTCTAAGCTTTTATGGCATCCCTCACCGGTTTACAACTCATACAATGGTGATGGTTTTAAATATGCAAACCCTATTGGTTGGAGGGCTCCATAATAGGGGAAATTCCCTTGCTTGGCTCTTGCAATTTTGCCAACTAAGCAGGATTTTATTGAAGAAGAAAAAAGAGAAAGTAAATGATAGCTGGAAACCTATAAAGATAATTCTGAAAATCCACCTACTGTAAGTGGTCGATGGTGCTGGGACAAGTCATTAAATATGATCCAATAGTTGTGACCCCTTTCCCTATTAATAATATATTAAGATTTGTATAATTTTTGTAAAAATTACCTATACATTTTATAAAGGTCTTTTCATTATTTAAATGAATAATATGAAAAATTTAAACTTTTATATACAATTAATTACATGTACATACTCATTTATCGAATTTTTATACATCAATTAAATAAAAGTAAATATTATATTTAAAATTAAATACACTTTTGAAAAGCTATATCCTTTTGTATACATTAATTGGTGTTACTCATATTTAAATGTCAATTTTTGGTTCAAAATTTTCCCTCAAAATTATTTAAATTTCAATCTTTTGGATTCAAGCATTTAAAAACTCAACTTTTTAAATCCAACTTTTCGCTCCAACTTCTTTAGATTTCAACTTTTCTACACCAAAAGATAAGTTCCGACTCCCATTTTCTTCTTCACTTCTCAACAAACTAGTTTTTGGCATGAAAGTTTTAGTAGTCTGATTGATTTCCATGAATACTACAATTTTTTATGCCATCCTGAACAGAAAGATGCCATGAGTGCCAGCTTTTTAGCCTGAAGAGCACATAAGTGAGAGGCGTCATGGTGGATGTGTTCCTTTGCCTGGATGGAAACTGCAAAAAGTGGATATGAATCCAGATATGTTGTATACTGACAAGGAAGAAGAATTTTGAACTGCAACGGTGAGGTAGAAACTTGTATCTTTACAGTTGTCTAGTGGAATTTGGAACTGCAACGATGAGGTAGAAACTTGGAATTTGGAAAGTGGATATTACTTGATTCAGATGGACAGTGTCTTGAAAGTAGGAGCCATACATCAAACCGAAAGCCTAGACCTCTTACAAAGCACGGTTGGCCTTATCAAGTGTGAAATACGAGAAAAGCTATGTGAAATAATAATTTTTTTGAAATGAAACATTAAAATAATATAAAAAATAAGTAAAACAAACATTTATAATTATAATAATATTTATTTGATTATATTTTTTATTCTTTAAAATGATATCTTTTATATTATAATTATTATATTAAATATTTTATTATATTAAAATCATAATTATTCTATCATAAAACCAATTTAATGTTAAGAAGTGTTATCCATACACTCAATTCACTTTTCTATATAAATTATTATTAATAAAAATGTAATTAAAAATAAAAAATAAAAAATAAAAAACGAATAGACAAAAACAAACACGCACAAACAAACACCAAAAAAATTTAAAAGCCAAACCTTATTCTGAAAAAAAGGGAATAGAAGGGTTGTGGGAAAGTGGCAATGCTTTGTTGCTAAATTTGAAACAATCTGCATCTCACACCAGAAAAATCTTCTCCTTTTTTTTAAAATTTTTGTTATATTTGATTTTTAAGTCATGGAATTGATTTAATGTTTAACCTGTGATCCCTAGAGTCATTTTTATATGAATGATTATTAATATAAAAATTATATTATTAATATAAATGTTTTTTCCACATTAAAAAATAGGAATAGAAAGAAAAATATGAAAATAAAAGGAAAATAAATAGGTAAGAGATGTTTTATCTATTTGAGACTATTGTTATCGTATATCAAGAAAAAGTTCATCTTTCTAAATTTGTTTTTACACTTATCAACACTATTGAGAGGGATCTAATCAATAACATTTAGATACTCGGTGAAGAAAATATTTAGTGGTCATCCACCATCTTCAATTATCTTAACTGGATATTATTGAGACGGAATTAAGAAGATACAGTTTATACAAAACTTAATAATATTACTTAGATGTTATGCATAAGTTAAATAGAAATAAAAATAGGTCGCAAATATGAAACTGATTAATGTGAAAAACCCTAACTTCTTTGTTAATACTTTGTTCACAATTTAAATGAAGAATAATAAAGGAATCGATGAACTACAAAGCTCCAATAGTCTCTCATCTAAATGTCAAAAAAAAAAAGTTAAAATTAATGTTACTAATTGCTTCTATCTCAATCCTGCATCTTATCAAGCTAACATTCAATGCCAAATACTTTAGTAGGTTTCCAATTCTTCTACTAACTTTGGTGAGATTATAACCCATGTTTTCTCATGCTAGCATCAACCAAGTTTAACACCCTATATTATACTCACCCTCAAATATGCATAGCATAAAATCTCAGTATTTAACTCCACTGTACAACCAAACATCTCACAATCTCTTGCCCTACTAGTTCTATTCAATATTTGGCTCAATAAAAAAAGAGTGCCAATAATGTCCCAAATATATACTCCAATCACAACACAACAAATAATATTTTTTTTATTTTCCCTATTAAAAACCTTGCACCTTACCCTTCAAAATTTTCATGCACTTTTTTGTTACACCTAGAACGAAGACATCTCATTAGCCAACAACCCACCCACTAATTCTAATTTAAAGCAAATCGAATGCTATAATTCTCTTCGTAACTAATAAATATAGATGTATTCAACTACTAATCCCATTCTTTCTTAAAATGATCATTTTATTTTATTATATATATATATATATATATAATTAATGTCAATAAAAAAATAATATATTAATTTAAAAATTATTATTGATCAATTTTTAAAATTAATTAAACTCTTAGATTTTAATGATTGATCAAATAAAAAATATATCTTCAAATTAAGATGTTATCAAAAACTTCTTATTTATCATTTATCTAAAGAAAAAAAAAAGTACAAACCAAATATATATTTAAACTCAATCATCCCCAATCCAATAAATATATAGACAACTATTCATTCCACATAAATAGAACCTCAACCATCCTTTTGAAAAAAAAGAATGAACCTTCCATAAATAAATCAGAAAAGAGGACCTCAACTATTCTTCCTCAAAATTAAAGGTTCCAACTATCATTGCTTTCTCAATAATTTAGCTGTACTTTTTAACAAAGTCTACCTATTGTACATCTTATATAATATTTGGTTCCGGAGGAATCGGTATGCTTCTCCAAACTTCCTTTCTAGTTTTTCTTTCAAGGCTAATTAATATTCACCCCATATCTCTTGCTTCATTTGACTCATGGATGGATTCTTAGTAATAAAATGTAAAACTTGTTTTCTACCACTTTTTCTAAGTACTTAGAAATATATTTTTTTAATCTTTTAATTAAATTCCTTATAGAAAAAGGGTTGGCATGAGATTATATTCAAAATAAAAAGTAAAACAATTTTTCTCACATATATATATATATATATATAATTCTTTATTATATGTAATATAATTTTAAAAATTAAAAATATTAATAACATAAAATTATTTTTAGAATAAAAAGTACATTAAAATTATATTTAAATCTATTTTAAGATAAATTTATAAAGATATTTTATTTGATAGTTTTTTCCATCATATGATGATTTGTTATTGTTTTAGAGAAACTTCAATATTTTGTTCATTTTTTTTCACATTGGTTTTCTTTACTACTCTGATAGATTTTAGGTAGAAGAATACAGTTTTATTATCTTTTGGTTAATTTCTCTTTGATATTTTTTATTGTGTCTCTTTTACTAGTTGTGACTTTGTTATTGTAGGAGTAGTCAAAACCTTTTTATTTTACTCTATTAAATTAAAAAAACCACCAATCCAAACAAAAAGCATCACTTTTTTTTTGACAATTAAATTATTTTTCTTCCTTTTCTTTAACCTTTGATAAGAAGAACTCTCTCACACAATAACTCTAAATCAAATCATATTCAATATTTATAATGACTAAAAATTTTTAAAATTAAGCATTAGAACAATATAACTGAAAATAGTGTAAAAAATAAATAAATAAAATGCTTATAATTATAATGACATTTATTCAATTATATCTTTTTATTCTTTAAATGATATTTTTAATATTATAATTGCTATATTTATACTTACTTTTGTATATAAAAATGTTATTAATAAAAATATCGTAAAAAAATAAATAAAACATCTGAAAAGCCAAACCTTATCATGGAAAAAGCAGGAATATAAGGGCTGTGAGAAACTGAGAATGCTTTGTTCCCAAATTTGAAACAATTGACATCACATACCTTTTCTTAATTGTAGTTATATTTGATTTTTGAGTCATGGAAGTGATTTAATGTTTAGCGTGTGATTCCATACCAGTCATTTTTGTATGAGTGACATAAATATAATAGTTATATTATTAATATAAAGTTTTTTCCCATCAAAGAAGTGGGAATTGAAGGAAAAATATGGAAATAGAAGGAAAAACAGAAGCTTTAGGAAAAATATGTTTACGTTTGAAACCGTTGTTATCGCCATCTGCAAACATTCTAACCAGAATTTGTTGAGAGGGAGCTAAGCGAATACAAACCATGGCATCGATTGTAATTATGAGTTTGTTGTTCTTTTTTTCTTCTCTGCAGATTTTGACGTTGTATTCCTCCCCAAATAATTGCCCTCCCACATCTTCAAATCTTAGACCTTTCTCACAACAAACTTTCAGGGTCTATTCCATCTAGTGTGACAAATTTAAGGGCAATGGTCAATGCATCACAGAGTGGTGCACTGCAGATTGGTTATTTTACAAAGGACATTGAGTGTAAGAATCACATTACCGTTTCCACAAAAGACCGCTTTCTGGAATATGAGACCGTTTTTACAATTTTCAAATTTATGGATCTATTAAGTGACAATTTTTCATTGTTATTTGACTACTCTCACTCAACCCCAAGATAATATAGGTTGTTTTCCATTTATATGATAGTATCATTAAAGTTATGTAGACAATATTAAAATCGTGTAAAAAAATTAAATTTACTAATTAATATCTTTCATTTTATTATATTATGTAATAAAAATAATTATTAAAAATTAATTATTTAATTCCATTAAATAGAGATAATATTTATACATATAAACATACAAACAAACTTTATAAAGATAACAATTAAAAGTTCATCATTAGATTTTAAAGAGTGAAGCTTAATATAATTTATAATATATATTTTTTAATTTAATATATTAAAAATGTATATGTTATAGAAACTACCTCACAAAATTAAATAAAATATCATAATAATTTCGAAAATAAAATTAAAATACAATACTATATATATCTATATATATATATATATATATATATATATATATATATATATATAAAGAGGAGAGTGTGTTCAACGTCATAGTAATAGTTTTAGAAAATGTCTCGATGAAGTTCATATTATTTATAATGGTAGAAGTTAGGTAATTTTTTATTTTTAATAAAAAATAAATATTCAGTTATGTGTGTAAGTCCAAGCCTTATGCTTGGGAACTCAATCCATTTTTGAGCATAGAGACATCTATTTGAAATTATGCAAAGTAAAAGTGCATATGTGCTTTTATTTGTATTGAATTCAGGGGATTTACAATCACTAAGAATTGACAACATTTATACATAAATACAATGTTTTCATAGTCCATATAGGTAACTAGCTATTATCCCTAAAGTTGATCAAGATATACATAGAGATACCATGAAAGATGTAAAGGGTAAGTGCATAGAGTTGTCAGAAAATTCTTTAGACATTTACCCTAATGCATACGTGTTATATATATTATGCGTATGTGCAATGTCTTTAACACATACATGTTATTGAAACTTAGGCTCAACAATACTGAACCATAATGTGTAAGCATTATAATGCATTATATTAATGTGAAACTATCATTCTAATTTATTTTACTATTTTCTCTAGATTTCTCTACACCAAACCACATTTGCATTGTTCTTGGAGGAGGTAAAAATATGCTAAAATAGATTTTTACCTTGATAAAATGTCACCACAGAGGGAAGGTAAGCAATAAAAAACCAAACCTATTTATATTAGATTTTAGTAATTTTTTATTTTCATTGTTTTATTATTAAAATCCATTTATTTTAAAATAACCCATTCAATTGCAAGAGAATAACATGCTAACCCTCTTTCTAACCCTCTTAACCCTCTATCTGATGATCCATACCACATGAGTTTGGTTGTATAAAATGAATGCACAGAGAGTATTCAGAAAGAACAATCAAACACACATTAAATGGAGAAAAAGACTTACATGTAGGAAATTCAACTTTTATTCATAAATCAAATAATATAGGATACAGAGTGAAATTTATACAGTGTGTTTATATAGAGTAGATGTGCAGAACAATGTAAAGGTGTTACAACTATGTAAATGACACTAATTTGGATATGTCATTTTTCAACTAGATGTATATGAAACATATTTAACATGGATAATACAAAGATAGTAATAATTATTACATAGCTACCAATGAGAGAATTTGAATCATCTTATTATATGCGATAATTGACAATGGTCTAAATAGTTAATATTTAGGCTATCTTTAATGATTCTTAATCTTGTGATCCTCAGTTGGTAGATAAAATCTATTTAGACTACTTATTATTACGCAATCAAGGTAGGTCAACATGTGGTTGTGCTAAAGTGGGGCCCAAAGGACTTGACTAGTCCATGAGTAAGAACCAATGAAGTGCATAAGGATGCATAGTGTGGAAGGCACATTGACGATCATAGAATATAATTTCAGGTTACCATTACATGAAAGTATATGAACATGTTCAAGATTTATGTGTAATGTTGTGAGCCAACTTCAGGCAAAGGAGTGCACAGGGATGTGTGATAAGTGTAAGTTTGAGATAGAGGCTACACATAAATTATCTAACCCTACTAGCCCTCCTACAGCTCCACAAGACCTCATATGTAGTTAGGAGGATTCAATTTCACATAATGGAAAACAAAAAAGAAATTGAACAAATAATTAAGAGAATGAGGGACCCCGCTTCAACCAACACCCATTACAACTATTTAGCCAATACCATAGAGTCAGTATTAAGCCAAACTGATTTGGTAATGAGTCAAATTAATAGAAAAACATCATATAGGGATAGATGTAGGGGTTATTATGATAAAATATTTTTATCACATGATGTGAAGGACAAAACATATTAAAATACCTAATTTGTGCCTTATTAATTGACCCAATAACCAATGCATCCTTTCCACTATCCACAAAACACTTCTTGATCCACCAATGATAACACAATTTGATTAGAAATATTTTTTGGACCAATGGTGGATGGTGTTTGATTATCTACCATATAACAACCACAAGATCTCATTGTATTTTTTGAGGAAACTCTATTGTGAGTTTTTCATTTTGATTTTTAATCTCGAGCTAACTTTTGAATGTAAATTAACTATATTTTAGTTAACTAATATTTATTATTATTATTATTATTATTATTATTATTATTATTATTATTATTATTATTATTATTATTATTATTATTATATAAATTTATGATAATCAAAAGATAATAAGAATTAAAAATCACACAAATACCTTTAAATAATATTAATATCCCCAAAAAAGGAAAATGCTAACATATTAACAGTTGATTTGTGATTTCTACTTGAAATCATGTTCTCTAAATCACAATAATTGAAAAACATTCACTAAATTAAATATTGTTGAAACAACCTTGCTTAAATATAGGTTAGAATATGAGGAATTCAAATTATTTAGTAATGTCTATAGCATTAATCATCTCAATATCAATATTAATGAAATATATATTCTTTTATTTATGAGTCAAATGAAGTATATGTTCATACATCTCAACCATATTTATATGGGTGCTATTCTAACTTTGGGTTATTTAACTATAAAATGTTTTTATCATAGCTAGGACTATATGGTTCACCTCTACATCTCCACATGTAAATCATCTCTATCTATTGTTTCTCTCTTGAATATTGCAATCACTATCACCACACAATAAAATAAATGAGCATGCACTTTAGCTACATTGGTGGCCCACTCCAACAATCCATCATACACAACATTATCTAGAATATGCCATGTCAACTCACACATCACTTATTCAATGGTGACTATTGACACTTGGATTTGCACCCTTGTGGAGATGCTTAGCTCTTCTTATCCAAGTGGAAAAATGGAATTGTCTCTCTTGTTGTGGGTGAAAATATCATTGAGATGAATCTCTAGATTAGGGTTTAGCTCCCCCTAATGTATCTTTAAATTATATCAATTGTGTATGTTAAGAAAACCAAATGGTGATACACCAATATGCATTATCCTCTTATTTGACTAACAATTCACTATTTAAAGGTAAACAAGGATGTTTCACACAAAATCACAATAAAAGACATTGATGCATCAATATTTTTTATGTTAAATTTAGGAAGGTACCTAACACTTAGAGGGTGATGAATGATTCCACCAAGAGAATAAACATATACCACTTCAAAGACTTTTATACACTTAGTAAAGAATACTAATAGTGACCTACAACAACACCCCTTGTGCACTTTCGTAAGTGACCATAGATTGACATGATATAAAATTAAATCTTTCACTAGTCATTATCAACAAGATTCAAACATATACTTAATAATACAATGTGTGAATGGATAAATCACTTGTATATTTCTTCAAGAGTTCTAAAAGTAAAAATCTGGCCAAAGTTTTTCTAATAACTAGCAGAGGCTATGAAATGAGCCAAGAGAATGAATATATATAGCCTTGAGAGGTAGAGAAACCAATGGAAGTCCAAGGGTCACTTAGACATGTGTCATCTTTAAAGAATCAGTTACATTTGCATGGGAGATAAGTGGTGAGTTATGCCATGTCATCAAATGGATCAATTACAGTGAGTTATAATTAAACCAAAAGTATAAGTTACATCTACTACAACTAAACCAAAGCCTCAATTAAATTTTACCAATTGTTATCTCTTTTTTGCCTTCAATTTCCCACCAAGCCTTTTCTTTTAAACTTCAACGGCTAGTTTTTGTAGTTTGAAATTGATGTATTGCAGGCTATCACTCTCTCATGCATTTTATTCAGACATTTTTGTTTGAATGTTTGCTTCCTTTGTATTGGACAAGTTTTTAAAAGGAATTCCTTAGATAATCTTTCTAAAATAATTCTTTAGGACTTTTTGTTTGGCCTTTCTGGTTCTTTAAAATGACCCTTACGCAAAGTGGAAAAGGCTTTTTCTGAAATGAACATACCCTTTGGCTTCTTGTAAGTGACCCTTCCAAAGACTTGAAAGTGTACTTCAACTTTTAGAAATGATCTTCTGAAAATAAAAAATACCCTTTATATTTTTTGAAATGGTCCACCTTCCCACAGAAATAATCTTTTGAACTTTTCTATTAGGGAATTTCTTTTGGCCTTTTTTCTCAAAAGAATTATTTTGTGTGTTATGCTAAGTGCCCTCCACCAAAATGAAATTTCCCTTTAGCTTGTTGAAAACATCCCTTCAAAAAAGTTGTAAGGTACCCTTTAGAAAGGCAAAATTGTCCTTCAAAAAAAAATTAAAGTATCATTCGGCAAAAATCTAAGTGTCCTTCAGAAAAATTACAATTGTCCTTTAGAATTTTTGAGAAGTACCTTTTAGAAAAATGAAAGGATCCTTTAAAAATACAAGTGACCCTTTGGAAAAAATTTAGGTGACCCTTTCGAAAAAATTCAAGTGTCCACTTTCCAAAGAAAATACCCTTCGAGAATGTTGAAATGCCCTGTCAGAGCATTTGCAAAGTACCTTTTGGAAAAGTGAAGTGGACCTTTTCCTGAAAAAAGATACCCATCATAAAAATAGAACATACCCTTCAAAAAAATTGTAACATACACTTCAAAAAAATTGCCTCGGATAATTTTTTTGAAAGAATTTTGTCGAATGAAAATTTTGAAAAATAACCGTTCAGGAAAATTACTTTAGACAATTTTTCAAAAGAATTATGACACTTAAACAAAAACCCAAAAATAAGACTTCTAAAAGAATTAACACTTAGAAAAAGACCAAAACAAACCTTCCAAAAGAATTATAATTGTAAATTTGTTGTGTCATGTATAGAACACTTCCTTCTAAGAAAAGCTAAGTACTAGACCTGACCAAAGATATAGACTTAGATAATTTTTCCAAATAGGGGTACCCAATTTTATCCTAAAAGGCAAAAATTTAGTCAACAAATTGATGACTCATAGGTGTAGTATGCCTTATACACTAACCATACAAGTATCCTTATCCAACTCAAGGCTAATGGGGTCAATAGATTCTTGAAGATGACTAACAAGGATATGCGACAAACTAAAAAAAAACACACATCAACAAAGAAATACAAACATAGACAAGACACACATGTGCATAAGCACTTAGGGAAATCAAAACATAACATAAATGAAAATAAAATAATTTGTACATCTAACCTGATACATCTTTTACCCTCCTAGTTCAAAGGGGAAACTCCCTAAGACTCCTTCATGGAAATAAACCTCATGTTTTTAACCAAGTAGTTTGTAGGAGTAATAACTTGATGACACACCCTTCTTATTTGACATCTTGATTCGCATGTATTCCAATACATCAGGTTCAAACACATATTCTACATCTATGTATTCATATTGCTCTTTAAGACATGTTTTATGTTGTTCATTCATGTTGATGTAGTCCATGAATAGACCAATGGTTATAAGCTCATCATTATAGGGCTCATTTAGATCATGACCCTCTTGTAATGCATCATGGACCAACTCATTCTTTTCTATCTCTTTGAGATGTTTGTCAAATTGATCTCTTACTTCCTTATGGCCTCTTGGGGAAAGGTGGCTAGTGTGATGTTTGAGCTGAGATAATTATTTTTAGCTCATTCCAAAAATTATCATTTTCTCGCTCAAGAAATCCTTCTTCAAATCCTCTATCAAAACAATTAGATCTCTCTACTTGATCAAAAACAAAATTCTCTAGTTCCTAAAAACAAGGGTCTCTAACTGCTCAAACACATGCTCTTGAACCTCATTCAACTCATCAGGTCCCATGGCTCAGTCATTATCTTCATCAATGCAACAAGAAGGTTCATCAAATAAAGGGAAAGATAACTCACCATTATTACATTCTCCATCTAGCGTTGACAAGTGAAGTTTATCAATATCATATTTATATTGTTGGAACATTTGCATATATATGTGACCTATATATTCTCCTTGAATTATGTCACCTTTAAGAGTCACTTCTTCAACCTTATTTTCATGAAAATGTCCTAGAACAACCACCTCTTGAGATATGATTTGACCATGTTCTTCATCTTTCATAATGCTTTCCACTTCACGATCAATATGGTAATCACCATCATGATGTTCATATGAAGTAATTATGATGTTATCATCTTCATTCTCACTCATGATAGTCTCTTGGTCAACCAAGAATTGCATTTTCTCTTGCTCACTTGCCTCCTTTAAAATAGGTTCCTCTTTAGGATGGAATGAAATGAAGGGTGAATGTATAGGTTCATGACTCTAAAATGTAGGAGTTGAAGTATGGAAGGTAATGGAAGGTGAAGGGAGTGAAAATGGAGTATGTGGTGAAGGAGAGGGCTTAGGAATGGACTTTGAAAAGAAGCAACCACTAGTGAGCTCAAAATCATATCCGGAATGAGAAGTGGGGTTTTCTTTGAGAAGCTTATGAGGAAGAGGAAGGAAACATTGGGCTAAAATCAAGTGATTCTATTCCTTCCACTTGACCATCACTACATCCACATCATATGTAGATTGATAACTCTCTTGAAGGGGTGTAGATGGGGTGTATTTAGACATGAGAACTTCTATTGGGTCTAAACCTTCCATTACACCTTGACTAAGCAACCTCATTCTTGACTCTAATTCTTCAATTCACTTGGATAGATTCTCTTGGAATAGTATTTATTAGAGATCATATGCATCATCATTCTGAGGAGGAGTATGATAGGTTTCACATGGAAAATAAGAGGCTTCTTGAAGAAGGGTGGGAGGGACTTGAGGATGACTAACTTCATTTTCTACTTCACACTCTTGAACAATACTCTTCTCTTCTTTCTTACCCCATGAGTCCACTATTTGATTCCAGCTCATGGTCTTAGGATTGGAACTCTATTCTTGAGGATAGGTATCAAATTCATCTTTCTCAAGGTCTTGAGCTGGTTCATGATAGACGTTTCTCCAACTTGTGATCTTGACATCATGTTGAAGGACTTGAGGGAGGGAGATTAGGAAGAGTTTATACATGCATAGGAAGAGTTCCTTGAGGATGGATGTGTTACTTTCTAAATGAAATAGGATGACTTATTTCAAAGGAAGGCTCACAATATAAGGAATTGAAATAGTTAGTTTCCATACAAGGTTGTCCTAATGTCCTTTGGTGTTGGATTACTAAGTGCAAAGGATTAACAATAAGAGTAGTTAATACACTAGATGGGTTAGAAGGTTGGCTCATTTTGTTTTGGTGAGTAAGTGTTATTTGATATAAAGGATTTGATGTAAAAGAGGAGGATTTCTTTTGAATAGGAGATGGCTACTTTGGGATGGAAAAAGGTATACAAGGTTGATTGCCTTGAATGGATTTACTCCTCCATCTTACTAGTTTCTCTTTCATGGATTGCATGGCTTGAGATTTCCTAAACAAGCACTCTTCCTTGTACATAATCTCTTTCTAATAACTATTATACTCATTCAACCTATCTATTTACAACATTTGCTTCTTAAACTCCAAGATTATTTACCTAGCACTCTTGGAATCGCTAGGAGAATGACAATTAGGAGGGTTGTTGGAGTGATTCCATGAACAACATGAGCTTGATCAAAACTATATGAAGGAAGACAAGATCCATACTACTTATAAATGGGATTATACATACCAAATATGATTTCTTGATGTACTAGGGATACTTGACCAGTTGATTTAACTCAGCATTACTATTGGTGTTGATTGAAATGCCTCTAAAAGGCAAATTGATTGAAGAACACACCAAGAATTCTTCAACTCCTTAGACAAATTTTCCCATTGAGCGTGCCAAAAATTGGTGACACTTGGATTTTCACCATTGAGGAGATGCTTATCTCTTCTCATCCAAGTGATAAAATAGAATCATCTCTCTTGCTGTGGGTGACAATTTCATTGAGATGAATCTCTAGATTAGAGGATATCTCCCCTTGATACACCTTTAAATCTCTCTCTAATCTATCAATTTTATATGAAAAGGGTTAAGAAAAACAACAACAAAAAAAATGGTGATGCACCAATATGTATTATCCTCCTATTTGACTTAAAATACACTACTTAAAGGTAAACAAGGATGTTTCACATAAAATTACAACAAAAGACATTGTTGCATCATTATTTTTTAAGTTAGATTTAGGAAGGTAATTGACACTTATGAGGGTGATGAAATATTCTATGAAGAAAATAAACACATACCACTTCTAAGACTCTTATACACTTAGTAAAGAATACTAACAGAGACCTGCAACAACACCACTTTTGCATATTGGTAAGTGACCATAGATTAAAATGCTAGAAAGCAACTCTTTCACTAGTATTATCAACAAGATTCAAACCTATACTAAATAATATAATGTGTGAATGGACAAATCACTTTTATATTTGTTTAAGAGTTCTAAAAGTACAAATCTAGCTAGAGTTTTTCTAATAACTAGTGGAGGCTAAAAAATGATCCAAGAGAATGCATATATATAGCATTGAGAGGTAGATAAATAAAAGGAAGTCTAAGGGTCACTTAGACATGTGTCATCTTGAAAGAGTCAGTTCCATTTTCATGGGAGAGAACTGGGAGATCAATGCCATGTCATTGAATGGATCTATTACAATGAGTTATAACTAAACCACAAGTATTAATTACATCTATTAAAACTAAACCAAAGCCTCAGTTACATTTTGTCATTTTTTATCTCTTGTTCACCTTCAGGTTCCCGTCAAGCCTTTTATTTTAAACTCCAATACCTAGTTTCCATAGTTTTAAATTGATATGTTGTGGGATGTCACTCCCTTGATAATTTTAGTTAGAATTTTATGTTTTCCATTTTGCCTCCTTTATATCGAACAAGTTTTCCAAAGGAATTCTTTGGATAATATTTTTGAAAAAATTCTTTCAAACTTTTTGTTTGGCCCTTTTGGTTCTTTAAAATGACCCTTTGACAAAGTGAAAAAGGCCTTTTCTAAAATGAACATACCCTTTGGTTTCTTTCAAGTGACCCTTTGGAAGAGTTGAAAGTGTCTTCAGTTTTTGGAAATGATCTTTCGAAATGAAAAAATACCCTTTAATTTTTTTGAAATGGTCCACCTTCTAGCGGAAATAATCTTTCAGACTTTTCTATTGGGCAATTTCTTTTGGCCTTTTTTCCCAATATAATTCTTTTGGATTTTTTAATGAGTACCCTCCAAAAAAATGAAAGTACCCTTGGCTTGTTGAAAACATCCCTTAAAAAAATTTGTAAGGTACCCTTCAGAAAGGCAAGTGTCCTTTGGAAAAATTTCAAAGTATCCTTTGGCAAAAAAGTAAGTGTCCTTTACAAAAATTGTAGTTGTCCTTTAGAATTTTTGAGAAGCACCTTTCATAAAAATGAAATGATCCTTTGAAAATTCAAATGCCCCTTCAAAAAAAATGCAAGTGACCCTTCAAAAAAATACAAGTGTCCACTTTCCAAAGAAAATACCCTTCGAGAAAGTTGAAGTGCCCTTTCAGAGAATATTTAAAGTACATTTCAAAAAAGTGAAGTGAAAATTTTCCTAAAAAAAGATACCCTTCAAAAAAATGGAACATACCCTTTGAAAAAGTTGTAACATACCCTTAAGAAGAGTTTCCTCAAACAATTTTTTTGAAAGAATTCGGTCGAATGAAAAGTCTGAAAAATAACCCTTCAGGAAAATTACTTCAGACAAGTTATCTAAAATAATTATGACACTTAAACAAAAAAAAAAAAAGACTTCTTAAAGAATTAACACTTAGAAAAAGACTAAAACAAACCATCTAAAATAATTAGACTTGTAAATTTGTTGTGTCTTGTATAGAATACTTCCTCTAAAGAAAACATAAGTATGGGACCTGACCAAAGATATAGACTTAGACAATTTTTCCAAATAGGGGTGCCCAATTTTGGGCTAAAAGGCCAAAATTTGGTCAACAATGACCTCCTAATAATCATCATATCCTACCCCTGCAAGCAACCGTAAAATCCATAAGAATCCTATTATATCAAAACACTTGATCAACATTAGGTAGAAAATATAAACCAACTATCTAACTTACTATCAATAGCCTTTAGGGGCTCTATATCTAATACCTCCTTTTAAATCATTTAATCTCTCAAGAATAGAGGTTCCCACCTATGCTCATTCTACTAGGATGAGGAAACCTCGATCACTCCCACATCATCTGCATCTGGTACTTCAATCTTGAGATCCTTCTCTATCACTGGCATAGAAGCTAACTCAACAATCAATGGCCTTCACCTACTCCTTAGCCTTGTAGGAGCTTGAGAACCCCTCAACTATACTATAGGTACTAGGGGTACATCCTATACAACACCAAACTATCAGGTAACCCTCTCATACTAGAACAACTCATATGTACATTATCCCACCATTCATGTATCTAATAGCTAACTCGAATTTGCCTCTATTGTATGCTATCCTTAGGCCACCCCTGATAGCCCCTATAGAGTCTCCAAATAATGTCCTCTGCTCTCAGGCTATTTAGTAACTATTGATAATATGTATTACTCCTCTTTAGAGAATGCCATATTCCAATCCATCTATCTCCAAATACCTATGAGTGAGACCATCCATCCCACAAATATGCAATTGGTATGCTCATAGCTATGGGCTCATATGCCCAATAATTCAAGGTGTCATTGTATTGATACCCCCACCATTAATTTCCTAGGGAAAATGGTGTAGGCCCCTCTATAAATGAGCTAGTATAGTATGACCCCAAGAATATATAGTGCTATGATGTTTAGTGTCATATACTATCTCATGCATCTTATATGAAATAGAGACACCACTCCCATCCTTGGTAATAAAGGATGGTTGGGACATAACTAAAAATTTATACAATCATATAACATTGGCCATAATAATCAGGTTCAATAATATGTCACTCTAACTACCTATGTGATGAGTTTCCATAGGTATACCAGAAAAGTACCTATATGCTCGATCTATAGCTCATGCACTAGTAAGCTCTTATAATACAGTCATTGCCCAAAAATTGGCAATTGCAGGATCTCATATACATCCTCTAATGTCATCATCATATTTCTCATAGGTATCCAAAATGTACATGTGTCTACATGCCATATCTCACATAATTGAGTGATCATATGCTTATCCTAGGCCATAGGATCTACAAAAGTGACAAGTCTCAAACTTGCTCTCTCAAGCACCTCTATTTTAATAATAGATAAGGGCAAATCTTGAATAGTTTCCATCATTTGACCAATGTGAAACTCCCTCATATAGGCATCAACCTACAAAATTTCAACCACATCTGACATCAGTATAATAAAAACTAATAACAAAAATATAAAACTAGTCAATAATATTGGCCAACATATCTAGGGCCTACTGGATACTATCACTACCCAGAGAATAGTAGTGATGGATAGAAGATCCATACATTAGATAGTAGCACTATAATATAGACACTAGCACCAAGAGTGAGATATTAGTGCCACATTCCCTAAAATAGGCCAAAAAAAGCCTTTCTGTAATAAAATACATAAAACAAATAATAAAAATGATAAAACATAGAACAATTTAGTGTCCCTTACTAGGTGCACCTCTTACTTGACATGAATACGTGCCTCAACCTCCTCATAGAGTGATAACCTAGCATCTCATTTGCTTGACATGTTTTTCTCTCTCAGACTCAAACTTCTTTCCATTCAAATGATGTAAATAAATTGATAATGATTCATAATGACCTATTTAAGTCATCACTTAGTCAATGCCAGCTTATTAAGGCTACCCTTGTGCACTAGTTTTGTTATTTAAGATATCTATCTTATAATTACCATATCTCAAGAATTGTATCTCCAATTCATGAATCATTTCTTGCACATGGAACTTGATACCGATACACTTTGTCCCATATTAGTAAACTTAATCCTCTCATAATTATCAAACCTAAAAATTGATAAAAATAGACTGAGTACCTATACAACTACACACTAAATTATCAAATTCTGAGACAATCAATACATTATTATCAAACCTAATACACCAAGTAACACCAATACAGTTGATCCTTACAAGTTTTGGTCACATGTCCTCATCACAGTCTCGGCTCTCTCACCAAAGGGGAGGGAAAATATGTAGAGATTGCTTTATAAATACAAAGTTGCATTCATATTTTTAGGCACACAATCATTTAGAGTCATCAATTTTTAGATTTTACAAACATACAGGTCTACATAGGTTAACACATGTTTTTATTTGCATGGCTTATTTAGATTATACAGATGCATAGGTCTATAGAGGTTTTACATAGGTTTACACAAACATCTAGAGTTACAAATTTTTAGACTATAAATATGCATAGGTCTACACATGTTTACACAAGCATTCAGAGTTATATATTTTTGGATTATATAAATACACAAATCTACATAGTGTTTACATAGGCATACATAGTTATATATTTTTAGATTATTCAGATGCACAAGTCTACACATGTGTCTAGAGTTAGATATTTTTATATTATATAAATGCCAAAGTATACATAAGTTTTACACAAGCATCCAAAGCTACAAATTTTTAGATTATACACATGCATAAGTCTACACAGGTTTTTCATAGGCATCAAGAGTTAAAGATATTTAGATATACAGACACACATGTCTACATAGGTTATATGCATGTTTACATAGGTATTCAGATGCACACTCTATGTAGATATACATCTTTGACACATGTATGCCATTTTATTTAGATATTCAGATACACACCTATATCACTCAAATATTAGGATTAGGGGGAATGAAGTAGAGTGCACATTTTTTATCCTCATTTTCATATTTATTAGATTACACCAGTATCATCACCAATATCGTCACCAAGTTTTCACCAGTTTTGGTCATATGGCCATCTAAAATTGTTGATCCATAGTAGTACACTAGACTTAGTTTATATTACTCAGATTTAGAGTGGTATCAAGTGAGCCTTGTTTATCCACACCTTTAGTTTACATAGTTAGATTTAGAGTGGGCATAAGTGAGCCTTATTTCTCTAAACATTTTGTTTACACACTCAATTTTAATATAGGGGCATTTACATCATATGTTTGCTTTCACATATTGAACTCTAGTTCTCATCTACTCCTCTGGCTAAGAAGTGGGCCAAATCTAGACTACATTAAGAAAAGTACATCTATGTATGTATATATTATTTTACTCTAGTACTTCCATTTCATTACATTACTATAATAAATGGGGGGAAAATGTAATCACACTAATTTGGTCAAGCAACCATAATTTTTATGTATTTTGTTACCCTTTCACATAAAGGGTCTTAGTGATGGTTATAGTCCTTGTTTGCATGGTCATCTTGAGTATTTTGGTCTTTCTTAATTCTTATTTCTCCTATTTTTAGCACTCCTAGCAGTGACAAGTCATCTTTTTCCAATCCCAGGGGCCCTTAACCTATCATCCCTAATTTTTGATTTATTTTAAGCCTTTAGATATTAGAATCATTTTTAGGATAGTGGTACCACATGGTGATATTATTGAATTTTACCTTTAGTTTTTGATAGACCCTTTCACCTGTGTTTGAGTCATGATCCTGTCGTGACCCTTATCTTATGTTTTTTATATCTTTTTCATAACTTGTCAGTCTAAAAACAAGGTATTATACTCCAAAAACATATCCTCTTATATAAATAGCTTCACAAGGCATTTTACATATAGTGCTTACTAGTTTGGCAAATTAACCAATAGTACAACTCACAAACTCTACATACTTCTCAACATTCACACCTAGACATTTTCATGCTTGATCAAAAAAGGGCCTAGGTGAAATTCATCCTAGCATATTATACATGTTTATGGTGCACATTTCCTAAGGGAGAACTACATGTTATATGGGACCCCTAACATTGGGGTTAATGTAGGCAATGGTTAGGACAAAAGGGGTTCTACTCTGTGTGATTGTAACATCCCATAACCCAATTTTTTATTTCCTTTTACATTTTATTAGTTGATTGATTCATGTGTGCAGGTATTCATTAGGGTTTTGGAGAAAAATACCAAAATAGTGACACAGGTGAACCCTTGCATGATTAGAAATCACCTACATGATTCTCAGGAACTCCCGTATCTCCCTTAAAAGTTATAAACAATCACTATAAGAAGAACACTAGTACTAGGTTTGGACACTAGTATTAGGTTTGGACACTAGTACTACATGGCACTACTATCTGTAGCTAGATCTAAAAAAATAGTCAATAGATGAAGGATTTTTCTATGTCTTCTCAATCATTTCTAGTATTTAGATCCATGATAAACTCTATGTATATCCAAATATGTCCCATTTCTCCTTGTATTTACTATTTTTGTAAAGTTAGAATCAATAAATTACAATTTTATTCCAGGTTAACAACAAAACTATCCCTTTAATCTAAACCTAGTATTTTCATTGTACAACCCTATAAGGTATAAAGTGCATACACATATTGGTTCATAAACATACACAATGTTATAATTTACATGTTTAATGACAAATGGTTTTCATTTCAATTCACACTTATTGACCATAAATTCATGATGGGGGCATAAACATTGCTTATTCCTTTTGAATCATTCATTAAGTTAATATGAGTGAACTTGAGTGAAACTATACACTTGAACCTAAGGTAAAGATGGGGGCATGAACATTTATCATTCCATTTTAATTTTAAAAGGGATTAATTTGGCCCCAATTGCCTCTATGATTGAATAAATCAACTCTTTGGTTCACTATGTGATGAAATTAGGGTTTATTGGGCCCCAAATCACATCTTATAGAGTCAAAATTAGTTTCACATGACTCAACTTAGCCCAAATCATGTCATTGATTACATCAATTAAGTAATTGGCTCAATTAATGATGAAATTTGAGTTATCTTAGCCCCAAAACACATTTTCTTGTTGTAGTTAGGTTCAAGGGTCTCAAGATGGCCCTAATTACATCCTTGATTGAACCAATAAAATTTAATTATATGATGAACTAGCCCCAATTCACATCATATTTCATCAAAATGAGATTCACAGGTCTCAATTTTGTCTACATCATAGATCGTTGATCTCACCAATTAACTAATTCACTCAATCGATGATGAAATTGGGACTGATTAAGCCCCAAATTACATCATATAGTCATAATTGAGTTCAATGGGCTCCGTTTGGCCCCAATGCATCTATGATTAAACCAATCAATTATATGGATCATTCAGTGATGAAATTAAGGTTGATTTATTCTCAAATCACATCATATACATTCAAAATTAGGTTTAAAGGGCTCAATTTGGCCTATATCAGATCATTAATTGCACCAATTGAATAATTAGCTCAATATGTGATAAAATTAAGGTTAATTGATCCCTCAATCACATCTTATATTTAAAATTTAGGTTAAAGGGGCTCAATTTAGCCCTAATTGCCCCCATGATTGAACCAATTTCCCCTTTGGTTCATTCTTAGATGACATGGATTCTAATTGAGCCCCAAATCACATCCTATATATTG
>JARHVA010000312.1:255000-272500 GCA_037957365.1 Torreya grandis
CCCAATAACCAATGTTTGAATAATTTTATATTGGAGGAGTCCTAATCAAATGAGCACTAGGTGGTAGGCAGGATAAGTTCTCCTGAGAAGAGTTGTGTCTTCTAAGTGTTATGGACCAAGTACGTGAAAGTTCTATTCATTTTTCATATTTCATATAGAAATAAGTAGTTAATAATAGAAAATAAGATGAACATGATCTAAGCCAATATATTTCACCTAAATCCATAAATGTAAACTAGGAACACCCTAGATTAGATTTGTCTAAAGTCTATAAGATGAATTTCTTCAAACTGAAGTCTCTTTAAAATAATTTACTCTTAAAGGTTTGATGTTGGTAAATATTGAGGGCAATTATTTTAATATACTAGCTAAGGAACATTTTAAGACATTTTATAAAAAAGGCTATCACTTTTTACACATCAACCAGCTAGAATGTGTAATAATACCTCTTTTCAAGAAAGGCTTAGATGTTCCTATTTTGTCTATTCTTGTTGATAGCAGGCTGAAAAATATTTCCCAAGCTATGCTTGGTGCAATCAATGATAATGTCCATGATGGAAAAGTTGCTTGTTGGGTTTTTCATAGTTTTATGGCTAACCTAGAGGATCCTACTATTTTCAAAATGCTTAAATGTAATTTAAATTTTAAGAACCTTGACATGGATCCTAGATCTATTCCCTTTAATATCATTACCCGAAGGGTCTTTCAATACTGTAAGTATCCTTTGGTACCCTCCAATTATACTAAAATATGCCTAACCAACATGGTGATGGTACCTGGAACAAAAACCATAGGAGATCAGTTCAATATTAGCCAGATAGACTTTGAGACAATCTCCTTACCGAAAGAATCAGTGACTAGCTATATCAAGTGTATCTATAGACCACCTAAGAAAAAAACTAAGAGCACTCCCAGGCTAACTTCTCTTCCTACAAAAGAATATTTTGGAAGATATAAAATATCTTTGATGGAAGAAGAGAAACAAGAAACCCAACAAAGAGAATGCCCTAAAGAGCAAAAACTCAAAAGGTCTGAGTCTATGAAGAAACCCTCTATAACTAATTTAGAGACCCTCAAAACCATAAGATTCCCAAGCTAAAAATCTGCTGCTTCTAAATCAGATTGGTCAAGATACCATAGTTTCCTTGATGAACACAATTCTTATGTAAAACTAGATGAAAATCATTTTGGAAACCATCCTAATTACGATGCATGTATAACTTATACCTAGAGAATACAAAATGATCTACATATTAATATGTTTAGAGGAGAGCCAACTGAAGAAAAAAAATCTCTTCCAAGAGAAGATGAGTTGAAAATCTCAACTACTTAAGACAAAGAATCAAATGGTGTAGATGTCAAATATAATGTTTTATAAAATATGGGAAGATTTCCCCTAAGGCAATTCTATGTAAAATTCACATTTTATGGCCAATTTATTATGCAACATGACCCAATAGAAGTAGTAGGTAGGGGGAAACATAACCCTACTATAAGAATACAACTAAACTAGTGTAATTTGGATTTAATTGAGTTGGGAAAAAATATTGATGAGCTTTACGTGGAAATTATTCAAATGAGAAGCTTTCTAGATCAAAATTTAGAAATACTAGTTAAGAAACCATTGGCCCAAACACAGGGCCTAGTTCCACTAGTCAATACTAGTGACAGGATTCAAGGTGAGATAAACACAGCCAAAGCTAGCCTAGTTGAGCTAAATAAAGGTCAATATTAACAAATAGTAATGTTAGATGAAGCCACTGGCATAGTAACACGTCTAGAAGAAGTCCTTTCAGAACAAAATATATACCTCTCTCTTGAGGCTACAAAGCTTGAAGAAATAAATGAAGATATGAAGAAGATGATTATGATAAATGCACAAGGATATGATATGCTTAATGTAATCCACACTGGAAATTTGGACCTTTTAAGTGTTAATACTAGCAAAAATTTGCAAACTAGAAAACTGGACATTAGCCTTGAACAAATAGAAAAAGTTATCATAAAAATAAATGATCAATAGAGTGTTAGAGTAGAGGAAACTGAAAAGAAAATTCAAGAACTTCAAAGAAAGGTTGATACCTTTATAGGATCATCCTCAATTACTTTCACTCAGATACATGACTTACAAGAAAACATGGAAAGGTCTTATAAAACAAACCCTTTGAGTATGGTAAAAATAGGAGAAATCACCCCTTCTAAGATCATCCCATTAAGACAACCTACTACAAAGTAAGTGTCTGATCATGCTAAAATAATTAGATAATTAAGATCATTTATAAACATTGAGTCATTAAGCATAAGTGATTTTATAAAAAAAAATTATGATACCTATAAAAGGATTGAAAGGCTTAATAACAATACTAAAATTTTCAAAGAATTAGTTAATCTATCTAAACAAATAAACCAAAAAAAAACATTGAAGAAAATTTTACTACCACCTACCTATATTTAAATGAACTTAGTGAATTAGATTTGAACCTTGATAATACATAAGTCTTAGATCCCTTGGATGATTCATAGGATTGGGCCGAGTCCCTGCTCATTAGCCTAACAGGTGTACAAGAGGAAAAGGTTATACTTACTAATACACCTAGATGGTTGGAAGAAGTATACTCCTCTAAAACTGAGTCATCTAGCTTGTCTATAGTCACACCTAGGATTAGAGCAACCTTTCCCCAAGGAAATTTTAGTAGTTTTGAATCCCTTGATCTGGATATACAACAAAATCAAGGAAGATAGCTAGATGATCTAACTCAGGTTCCTATACTTCCATATTCACTCAATATTGATGGTTGGTGTGGAGTAGGTAATAGTATAAGATATAGAATCCAGAGTCTCACTGAAAGGTTCCACGGATGGGCAGAAAATCAACAACTTATATTTGGGAAGATTGAGGAAGAAAGCATGGACCTTATAATAGTTAAGCTAGATGGTAGCATAAAAGGATGGTGGTTATCCCTTATAGAAGATGAAAGGGTTGTGGCAGGATCCATGGTAGATAACTTTATTGAAGCAGTTATTCATGAGTATGTTAGAGACATGGCAAATGTTAATGCTATTGAATATAATAAATTGTTCAAGATGAAGTTTTTAACATGAAATATTCAAATAGATTCAAATGTGATTTTTCTCTTTTGGTAAGAAAAACAAAACAGAGATAAAAGACTGAAACTAAACACTTGTTTATTAATTCACTTCCTATCAAAATCTTAGATAGAGTATTAACCTACATAGAAACTAAAAAGGAAGCCATGATAGGAGAAATGGCCACAGTTTAAAAAATGACCTTAGGCCAAATTATCAAGTCTATAGAAGAATATATTTACAATCAATGTAAGGATAAAGTTGTAGCCAAATTTTTTTTTAAATAAATGAAAACCATTTATAATAGTATGTACAAATATTGTAGATATAGTGCACCATGCTATTATGGTTTTGAGAATTCTCATTGTAAATGCCACAAAGAAAAGAGTAGATCCCAAAAATGGAAAACTGGAGACAAGCCCAAGTATAAGAGGATGTTCTCTAAAAGAAAAACTTATGTTAATCCAAAAAGAACCATCTCAAGAAACTATAAAATGTTATATATGTGGTCAGGAATGTCATATAGCTCCTAAGTGCCCAAATAAGAAAAGGTATCCTAAAAAGATGAAAAATATTTGAGCTATACTTCCTAATGAAGAAATGCATGTTATTTTTGAATTCAACTCAAATGATGATGTCTATTCAATACCTACTAAAGATGATATTTCTTATAATGAAAATGAAAATCAAGTAAATTAATTTGAAGAACTATGTTCTTCTGATAACTTTGAGACTGAACTCTACTATTGTAATATGATGTCTAGATTTGATCTTGAAGCCCAAATGAAACATGTGGAATATCTAATCTAGAAATAGAAGCTCCTTCTTCACCTCATCCCTATCTATTAATATGATCTTAATCAATTACGAAGCACACATAGTGACTCTAAGGGTAAAACAGAGCAACAAGTTGAATTTCATGACAACCCAATGTTATATCCATAATAGGAATGAAATAAAAATTAAAAATCTAATCCTAAGAATCCAAGCACAAAAAGCTTGATAAAATTCCAAAAGCCTCTTGTTGAAATCCTCAGAGCTATAAAATCAAAAATATAATTTGGTTCTCAAGATATTAATCAATTAATAAAATGTTCTAAAGATTCTATGGAAGAAAAAAACCTTGAAGAATTTCCTCCTAACCAAGGATGTTTCTATGTCAAAGAACAAAAGGAAATCATTATCTTAGTAAACATCATTGATTCAAACAATGACTTATTGACCCGATATTATTTAATTGATACTGGAGCAAATATGAGTATTGAAAAGCATGGATCTATCCTAGAGTACATGTGGCAAGATGCTTCATTAGATTTTGTTACTGTCAATGGGTCAAGGACTACTATAAACAAAGTTTCTCCTTGGGTACTACTTGAAGCACATGGAATTAAGTCATATGTAAAATTATGGATGTTCGATAAGATGTTGATAGATATTATTTTAGGAATGAACTTCTTAAATAAATTAATGTCTTATACTGTTCACAAAAAATACTTGTCTTTAAGCTTCTTTGGTAATGAACACCAGATTCATAGAAAGACCCATGCAACTGTAATAGTTACCACAAGACCCAATGAAGAAGAAGACAAAAAACTACAAATGAAGATTTATAGGATAGTACAAGATTTTGAAAAGAGAAAAGATATCTTGAATACTATCATAACAAATATCAAATTATTTTATGATAATGATCACAAAAGGTTTTGGGATAAGTGTAAATATACTATTTCTCTTGATCTAAAACCTAGCATTGATCATACCTGAGGTATCAAATCTAACACTATCCCTTTCTCCCCATCTCAAGTTAAAATGGGAGAAGAAGAGATCAAAGAATTATTGCTGAAGGATTTGATATAGAAAAGCCATAGTGAATGGGCTTCTGCTACATTCTATGTAAATAAACACTCAAAATAAAAAAGAGGGAAAATGAGATTGGTAATAAATTATAAAAAGCTCAATGATTGGCTTATACCTGTCAGACATCCAATTCCTAATAAGACTATTCTTATTAACAAACTGAAGGAATGTTGTGTTTTTTCTAAGATTGATTTGAAAAGTGGATTTTGGAAAATTATAGTAGAACCTAAAAATACTTATAAAACTGTATTTGTCTCACCAGTCTTAGATAGGCATCATGCATGAAAGGTTATGCCTTTTGGCTGCAAAAATGCTCCCTCAAAATTTTAAAAAAAGGATGGATGGGATATTTGGCCATGCTAAGAATTTTAATATCTATATTGATGATATATTAGTTCTTTCAAAAAAATTAAATAGTCATCTTATACATTTGAAAGAATTTGATGATTTTTGTAACCAGAATGGGTTGGTTTTAAGTGATAAGAAAACGGGGATAGGCAAAACATAGATTGAATTTCTTGGGTTAAATATATGTCAAAATAAAATTGCATTACAACCACATATTTTAAAATCTTTATAAATATTCCCAGATGAAATAAAAGACAAAACCGTAATCACAAATATTCCTTGGATCTTTGAATTACTACTCTCCATTCTATAAAGATTAGGCCAAAGATAGGAAAATACTACACAAAAGGTTAAAAAAAAACTAAAGCAAATGGACTACTGAAATGACACAAGCAATCAAAAGAATCAAGGAAAAAGTTAAAGGACTACCAAATCTTAAACTACCAAGAGAAGGTTTAATAATTTTTGAAACAGATGCTTTATATAAAGCATATGGTGGAATACTTCTAGAGAAAACTAAATATGATAGAGAAGAAGTATGTTATTACTACAGTGGAACATGGAACCCATCTCAAAAGAATTACCATTCCACTAAAAAAGAAATATTAGCAACAAAACTATGCATGTTCAAACTAAGGATCTTTTTTCTCTCAAATAAATTCCTCTTAATGATAGATCTATTACAGTTTGAGTCTATCATTATAAAATCGCACACCCAATAAGTTGGAAACTAGCTAATGACTAGATGACCAATATGGTTTTCTAACTTTGAGTTTGATGTTCAATATAAGAAAGGAACTACTAATTGTTTAGTTGATTTGATGTCTAGAGAAGGATCAAAATGGTATTATGATAAGTTTTATACTAATCATGTTTTTATGTTTCAGGGTGATGAAGGATCTGATAATTTTGATTATGATACTATTCTAGAAAATCTTACTCAGCAAGAAAAATAAAAAATGGAAGAATGGCTTCCTATCCCTATATAGACCTAGATCAAAGAACTTCTTGGGCTTGCTATTGGAAAGATTTTGTCAAAATATCTCTTAGTTAATGCCTAAAGTAACTTTCTTGATGCTGATGGAAGAAGTTGGACTAGATTATGTGACATGGATAACAAAAATATCAAGATACTTGGAGGACAATTGTCAATTGCAGAGTTCCAGCTGATCAAAGCATACAAAATTTTCTATGGAGAATTCTATATCCATATGAGTACCAATCTACTTACGAATAGCTTTCATGATAGACTAGTTGATGTACCGTATGATCAATGAGAAAAGTTAACTTGGGATCAATGGCTTGAAGAATATGCACCAACCTATTTAAGCCCCTAGTTCAAGATTCTTGTCATTCATGAAGAATTAGGTGTTTATGATACCAATACGTTGTTCAAATTTACCAAAGATCACCTGTATGATGAAATGGAATTTAAGTTCAATTTCAAAGATTATATATATATAACCACAAGAACAAGAAAATTAGATATACATTTCAAAGAAAGTTTTGTGAACTTATAGAAGATGTTGATACCATATAAAGCAATGAATTTTTCATAACAAATCCTAGGCACCTTGATAAAATTCAAAGACTAATCCTTGATCTTCATGAAACACATACATACTCATGGCATGACTATGTCCATGACACCTATCATAGGTATGAAGATTCAGATGACTTAAGCATTGACATGTCCATTGAAAGCCCTTATGGGAGTCCTTAGCAAGAAGCATGGATGGGCCCTTTCAAGGTTTGTTCACTATCCCTTTAATATGGTGACATAGATGATTTAACTACAAAAATAAATCTTGGAGTCTGATCCAACTATATCACACCATGTGACCCATGGTAAGGTCTCATCTTGGCTAGTAGAGTGAGCTTGTCCTCTACCATTTGTAGCTATGAGATGTTGTTTGATTTTTATAAAGGTTTTGATCTAATAGGATCATGTGCTCATATTACTTCATGATTCGAGTAGGGAATCCCAATAAAGTGGGAATTAATACATGTGGTGTGGGTGGCTTGAAACCCTCTTAGATTTTATTAGATGTTCCCTTGCTAGTACGCCTTTTGGCATGACACAACTAAAACATCTTTGCTTTTGTCACTTCTCCTAGTTGGATGGGGCTATCATCCAAAAAACCTAGGTTTTTGGTTGTTTGTAACCAGCCTTGAATCAATAGAAAACCTCTCCAAATTCTTTATTTAATAAGATTTTGGGGTTAATTCATAACCATCGAATGATTGAAGAGGAAAGGAGAGAGCTCTGCAAGTCTGTAAGCTCTGCAAGACTTAGGATAGCTCTATTAAGTATTGGTTCAGATAGCTACTTAGGGTCGAATAGTTTTCAACCTGTTTGGCCTTCTAAACTATGCATAGCCCATGAAACTAATGTATGGTATTTTTTTATTGTTGATCCTGAAGAGTCAACATGATTATGACTATGTATGGTTGGAATCTTGGTGGCTCTAAGCATTTGTGACATCCCTCAATAATTTATAACTTGCATGGTGGTGATGGTTTTAATCATTAAAACCCTATTGGTTAGAGGGTCCACAACAAGATAGATTCCCTTAATTGGATCTTTTAATTTTTCCAGCCATGTAAGGCTTTACTAAATATGAAAACAAAGACAAAGTAAATGATAACTGCAAACAAATGCCTGATTCTATAGATTTTCCCATTGTAAGTGGTTGGTGGAGTTGGTATGTATATTTGATCAGGATGCTATTAATTTCACTTTAATATAAAGCAATAAATATTATAATAAGTAGGGGAAAGGGATCAATCATTGGATAGGGTCCAATAGTTGTGAACCCTTTCCCTATTAATAATATAATAAGATTTGTATAATTTTTGTAAAAGCTACCTATACACTTAACAAAAGTCTTTTCATTATTTAAAAATAATAATATTAAATATATGAACCCCTATATATAATTATATGTACATATTCATCAATGTTTTACTACAATTAAGAATAAAATGTACATCATATCATAAAAAATGAATATGATATTTATGAAAATGAATATCATATTTAAAATTGAATGCACTTTTGAAAAGATACATCCTTTTATATACATTAATAGGTGCCAATAATATTTAAATGTCAACTTTTGGTTCCAATTTTTAGGTTTAAATTATTCAAATTTTAATTTTTTGGCTTGAAGTTTTTAAAAATTCAATTTTTTAGCTCTAACTTTTGGCTCCAAACTCTTCAAATTTCAACCTTTTGGCTCCAAAAGACAAGTTCTCACTTCCATTTTTATTTTCATTTCTCAACAAACTAATTTTTTTCATTGGGATTTTAACAGTCCAATTTATTTCCATGGATACTATAATTTTCAACACCAACTTGAATAGAAAGCATGCCATGAATGCTAGCTTTTTGGCCCTGAAGATTGTAGTAGTGAGAATCATCATTCAGTCAGGTCATATAGTGGTGGTTGTGATTGATGATGAGAACTCTCTAAATATATTTTTTTTAAACTATGGACATTAAATCTAGGATTTTTTGAAGTCTGTAGACTGTATACAATTAGTTCTATTCCTTTTATATATTTTTATTGTTAAAATGTTGGTACATTATTTTGCCTGCATTGTTTGACTATATTTTATCCTCTAGTTTTCTAATGTAGTTATGGTTGTTCATCCATAGATTACATGGAAATTATATATTCTATAGGGAAAAGGACTAAGGAGATCAAGATTTGAAACAAAGAGTCAGTCATCTAATTCAGATTGTCAACATCTTTAAACTATGATGCATACATCAAATTTAAAATCCTATACCTCTTACAAACTATGGTATCTCTTTTCAGATGTGAAATATGAAAAACTATGTGGTGCACCTGCTATGTATTATTGAATTCACATTCTATGTGGAATTTTCTCATAATTTCCTACCTTATTTTACAAACCAATTGAATCAAGTAATGATTCACCTATTGTCCATTCTCTTCCACGTATATATATATATATATATATATATATATATATATATATATATATATATATATATATATATATATATATATATATATCAGTTTTTAAACAAAATACCAAGGGAACTAAAACTGGTCAATTTTACGGCCTTCCAACTTGAAAGCAAATTTCAGCAATACAAAAAAATTTTGCTTTCTCCAACTGAATGTTGATTCAATTTCTTGATATCAAATATTTATAGATAACCTCATCATATACAAGAATAACATGGTGTATTAAAACAAAAAATTTAATTTTAGAATAAAAAACTTTTTATTTTTAGAAAAGATTCAATAGCCTAGAAACATCTAGAACATGAATACAAATCAAAACTGCTATTTTTAGAAGTGGAAGAAATTAAATTTCCCAACATTCCCCCTTGATTTATTCCATTAGTTATTATAACATCCATTACTCCTAACTGTCTCAAATACTCAGAGTTATCCTTTGCTAGTGCATTCATGAAGGTGTGTTCTAATTGATCTTCAAATCTATAAAATGCTAATTTGATTTTATGATATTCAACTAATTATCTTATGAAGTGATACTAAATTTTTATGTGCTTTCTTCATCCATGAAACACTAAATTCTTCATCAAGTCTATTGAAGACATGTTATCACAAAATAGGATTATGCCATATATTTGTTTCTTCTTCAAATCTTCTAATACTCTCCTTAAACAAATAGCTTGGCATGCTGCTACATTTTCTACAATGTATTAAGCTTATGCTATGGAAATAAAAACTATGGGTTGCTTCTTGGATGCCCAAGAAATGGCTCCTGAACCCATGTGAAACACATAACTTGACATATTTTTCCTGTCATCTATACTACCTACCTAATCATTATCTGTATAGCCAACTAGATCGAAATCACTTGATGAAGTATAAAGAATTCCATAGTCCTTGATTCTATTGACATATAATTATCTTACCTTCTTGCCAAAGTGTATCCTTAGGTGGTTCTATAAATATAAAAATCAAATTTACTGCATACACTATATAAGGCCAAGATGTTTTGAAATGCATGAGGCTACCTACCATGCTCTTATATAAAGTTGAATTCATCTTATTGCTGCAATCTTCCTTACTCAATTTAAGACCTGTAGTGGTTGGTGTTGGCTCAAAATTGCTATTCAACATTTTGAACCTCTTCAAGATTTGTGAATCATATTTATACTAAGAGATGAATATGCCATGATATATTTATTATACTTTTATACCAATAAAATACCTTAACAAACCCAACTCTATAATTTAAAATTCCCTTACCATTACTTCTTTGAACTCAACAATAAAAGCATCATCGTTTCATGTGAAGATTAAATCATCTACATATAACATAGTAATCAAAATCTTACCATGGCTCTCTTTGATGTAAATTGTAGGCTTGCTACTACTTTTTCTAAAACCATTGATAGTAAAGTATGAATTAATTCTACTATACCAAGTCCTTGGTGTTTGTTTAAGCCTATAGAGTGATTTCTTAAGTCTATACACCTTTTTTTTTCCTAGTACTTCATATTTAGGTGGTTGATCAACATAGACTTATTCTTTGAGTACTCAATTTAAAAAATCAAATTTCACATCCACTTGATGTACCTTCCACTTGTGTTGGGAAACTATTACTAAGATAGTCCTCACATTTTCCACTCTTACAATGACATCATAAGTCTCATCGAAATGTCTACCTAGTTGATGTTTGTATCTATAAACAACCAATCTTGCTTTTTACCTATAAATTTTGCCTTCTATTGTGCTCTTGTCCTTGTATAACGATTTCACTCCAATCACTTGTTTACCCTTTGGTAAATCAACTAACTCCCATGTTTTGTTTCTTTATATTGCATCTATTTCCTCATCTATGTCTTTACACCATTTCTCTTCTTTCACTACTTCTTTAAAACATGTAGGTTTATCTAGAGAAAATAAATCAAAATTGAATTTTTTATTAGTATCATTAGACCTTGAGTAATCATAGATCTCCCTCAACTTCCTCATCTTTCTAGGCATAATAGAAGTAAGAGTTGGATCTGAACTACTATTGGAGTTGCTTGATTGAAGAAAATGATCTAAAGTTGATGGAGGTGTTGCAAATGGTTCAACTTTCTAATATATAACTTGTTCAATTTGAGCATCTTCATTTCCATAATCTATTAGTATTGATTCTGAGATACTTGATGCAGTGTCACTAGTGCCATCCCATGATTCATTTCTAATGAGTTTGATATCCATACTAATCACAACATTATTTTTAATAGGGTTAAAAAATATATATGGTTTACTGTGTTCATAATATCCAATGAAGATATATATGTTTCTCCTATATCATCAAATTTATGCCTCTTTTCCTTTAGTACATGTGTATATGTTAAACACCCAAATATGCTTAGATGCTCAACACTATACTTTCTATTTGTCCATGCTTCTTAAGGAGTCATGTTTCAAATAACCTTTATGGGAAACATGTTAAAAAAATACATTGTTGTTGATATAGCTTCACCCCAATATTCTTTTGAAAGTCCCTTGGATTTCAACATGCTTGCAGCCATCTCTTGGATGGTCATATTTTTTGTTTCTAGCACTCCATTTTGTTGTGACTTGTATATAGCTGTGACCTTTTTTTTCAATTTCTCCATTATTAAAAAAAATCAAAAAAATTATTAGAAACATACTCTCTTCCTCTATCTAGTCTCAAAGCATTCATTAAATATCAACTATATTTCTCAGCCAATGCCTTAAACCACTTGAATTTCTCAAAGTCTCAAACTTATTGTTTAAGAAATAAATGCAAGTTTTCCTAATATAATCATCTATGAAGATTAATAAATATGCATTCATAGAGTGGGTGAGAGTTTTCATTGGCCCACACAAATATGAGTGCACCAATTTCATAGGTGTTTTTAACCTTCTGAACATTCCTGATTGAGATGGCTACCTATGTTGTTTTCCAAGAATGTATGTCTCACATTTTCTTTCAGCTTTTACTATTCTTAGTAGACCTATAACCATATTCTTCTTAAATAAAAGATCTAATCCAGAAAAACTTAAATGCCCATACCTCAAATGCTAAAGTCTAGATGTGTCTTTGATGACTATTTTGAAAGCTGCTTGACGTAGTACTATTTTACTCTTGAGAGTATCAATTTACATTTTGAAAGGAAACATGCAGTTCCTTGTCATTTGGATTGTATCTATAATGTTATTGCTTCCTTCCTTATCAAATATTTTGCACTCTTCATTCTCCATTGGGACTCTATATCCTTTTTGAACTAATTGTCTATTACTTAATAGATTATGTTTTAGATTTGGAGCATAATAGGCATCTTATATTTCTCTCATTTCACATTGCTTGGTGTAGATAATGATGGTCCCTCTGCCAACAATAGGAACTTTTTCATTGTTCCCCATCTTAATATCTAACTAAATATTCTAATTAATGAAGGAAAATAGGTTTTCATTACCACTCATGTAGTTACTACATGCACTATCCAAATACCATATTTCAACACTTCTTTGCTCAACAACATTGCATACAATGAACATGTTTGGAAAATGTTTAAGTTCACTTACATTCTCAGTGGCTACGTTTGCACTTTGCTTTGATTGGTTATATTGCCTCTTTCTGAATTCACTAGTAAAATAACCATACTTAACACAATAATAGCATTGAATATTACTTTTGGGGTTTTTTTGTCTCTATTTTTAGGTGATGCAAGAGTATCTATTGTCATCCTTTTAATCCTCCTACAACACTTGATAACAAATGTTTCTTTGGATCATTCAAAGCCGCAAAACAAACACTAACCAACGTGTCTAATGATTATTAATCTCTTTAGAGTACACACTCATAAATGATCCTCATTATACCTACAACAAAACCTAAACATAAACTTTTTCTCCAAACAAACAGAGCATAAAACACATGTTTTTTCTAATCAAGTATCGATCAATTTACATCAAAATTATAGTTACCCACTCTAAAAGATTAGAATGTTGGTTGGTTGTATGAATCCATAGAAAATGCTTGGGGATCATAAAATCTCTTGTCTTTCCTCAATCAACCTCTAGCTACTTTACTTGATTAAAAAAACTAGAACAAAAATATGACTAAATGCTCAATGTCATCCGTTTAATGATAGACACTTATGTCTATATGAACCAAAAAAAACTCTTTTTTCATAAAATATCAACCAAACTATGCCACACCAAAATACTTATTCTCTAACTATCAAAAATCAATTTATTTCATTCAATCTTGACATAATCATAGCAAAATAGGGGACAATTGGTATAAGGCACTAAGCATTTGGGGATTTCGTAGGAAATCCACAGCGGTAAATTGGGATAGGCTCATCTAGTAAATATTTGGGGATTTCATACAAAATCCCTAACTTTAGAAAGGCATGTCTGAATGAAGATATATGCCCTAGTTGTAGCATCTTGGACAAAGATACCTCCCCACCATGGTTTAAAAGAGGGCAATTTACCAATAGAAAAACATAATCACAACAAAAACATAACAATGATAGGAATTTTGTGAAAATTATATGTAAGATAGTGTTCACAAGAAGAACCCTCCCCACTCAACCTAGGGGAGTTTGAATAGATTCAAGTAGAATTGGCATTATTTTTCAGATTTTGAATATATTCAAGTAGAATTGGCATTGTTTTTCAAAGGCAAATTTAAGAGTATCAACACACATGAATCGTTTAGGAAATATCTCTCATGTAACCCTATTTTAAGATTGATGAAACTCTTCTATTTCTTGGGGTAATACAAAATACATTTATGATCTTTCCATAATAAAGGAAAAAATAATCAAAGAAAAACCAAGTCATTTCCATCAAGCAAACACTCTTTTCCTACCATAAAAAACATCAAAGAATTTTTTGACTGCTTTGCATGCATACCTTTGATAGTTCAAAATTGCCACCCTAATATTCTTTTAAAAACACTCTCAATATCTTTGTACACACATCCTGCAAAAACCAAAAAAGGTAAAAAGTGAAACTTACATGCATAACTATTCTTTTAATTGGTAATAGGTATGATTTTCCAAACTTCCCTTCTAGTTCTTCTACGAGGCCAATTAATATTTGTTTTACATCTCTCACTTCATTTGACATAATGGATGGATCGTTGATAACAAAATGTCTATGAAAACCGTGTTTTATATAATTTTTTTTAATACTTAAAAACCATTTTTCAATAATATTTTATGTAAAAATATTCAATATATTTTTAAAGAATAAATACCTGATTCATGAAAAAAAGAATATCATATGTTTTTACCAACTATTATTTCAAAATTTAAAGATTAAAAAGATTAATGATATGAGATTATATGTGAAACAAAAGGTCCAAGAAAAATAATTTTAAATTACTTTTTAAAAAAAATTATAAATATATTTTATTTGATAGTTTTTAGATTTTATAGTCTCATTCATTATTGTTATAGAGAGACTTTAATGTTTTGTTGATTCTTGTTTGATATTGGTTTTATTTACTATTGTGGTAGATTTTAAGCATAAGTCTATAGTTTTGTGGATATTTTAGAATTATATAACCAAAAGTAGCACATCAAATAAAAATAAAATATTTATGATTATAATGACATTTATTTAGTTACACTTTTTATTATTTGAAATAATATTTCCTATATTATAATTATTATATTGAATTTTTTGTTAAATTAAAATAGTAATTATTTTATTATAAAACCAATTTAATTTTGAAGAGTGTGATCTCATATACTCACTTTTATATATAACGATGTGATATAAATTCCATAAAAATGAAAAAAATAAAAACAAAATAATTAAAGAAACTAAATTTTGCCATGAAAAATGTGAAAATACTAAAAGGGTTGTAGTTTGATTAATGAGGATGATGGTTTCTTATATGAAGATGATGATTAATTATATCCATCTATCAGGGTACAAATCTATTTAAATACCTGATATCTATTTTTGAAATATAAACTAAGACATACATTCTATATAATTGAATAATTCTATGTAAATACTACATATTATGATATATAATAAATTTTAAAAACATAGAAAAAAAAGTTTAAAGAAAAGAGAAAGAAAATAAAATGCTAGAATAGAAGGGTTATGGAAAAGTAAGAATGCTTTGTTTTCATATTTCAAACAAGCACTGCATTGAAGCTAGAGTACTTGCCTTTTGCAAGATAGAAGAACTTGTTTGTTATGATACATGGCAGGTGATCAGAGCTCTTTATGCTTCTTTAAAATGTCAATGTTAGACTTGGACTCATGATCCTGCTTGCATGAATCAATCATGCTCATGCACTCTCTCACATGTTCCTTTCCTGAGTTTTGATCATTCCCCATTGGATGTTATGTTCAGTCTCTAGGATCATGCCACTTGACATATCAAGTACGTGAGTTAGCATGCATCATTAGATCTTGGTGCTTTGAAACATAATTTTGTAGGGTCATTTTTATCAAGAAAAGTGGTGATAATAAAAATGCTAAAAAACACTTTCAAAAAAGCTAAAGGGCACTTCATGGTAAAAAGGGCTCAGGATAAAAGTCCCAAAGGGTAATCTCAAATAGGCTGAAGGGAAAATCCCTAGGACCCCCCGTGATAGAAAATTCAAAGGGCACTTTCAAAAAGTCTAAAAAAGTTATGACTATGTAAATGACATTGATTTGGATGTGCTATTTTTTGGCTAGATGCATATATTACATATTTACCATATATAATACAAAGATAGAAATAATTATTACACAATTACCAATGAGATAATTTGAATCATCCTATCTGATGAGGTAGTTAGCAATGGTCTAAACATTCAATATCTAGGATATCTTCAATGATTCTTGATATCATTATCCTCAATTGATGGATAACAACGAGTTGGAGCACTTGTTATTGTGCAATCAAGGTAGACCAATGCATGGATGTGCTAAAGTTGGGCACAAAGGAGATGATGAGTCCATGAGTAAGAACCGATGAAATATGTAGGGATGTGTAGTGTGGAGGGTGCACTAAGGATGTTAAAATATGATTTGAGGTGATTATTACATGAAATTCTATGAACATGTGGAAGATTTGTGTGTAAGATTATATGCAAGCTTCAGGTAAAGGAGTTCACAAGTTGTGTGATAAGTGTGAGATTTACTTAGAGGCTACACCTAAATCATCTAACCATCCTAGACCTCCTACATATCCATATGACCTCCTAAACATTCAGGAGGATTTAGTTTCACATAGTGAAAAAACCAAATATAAATTAAACAAATAAGTAGTAGAATGAAGGACCCCACTTCCACCAACTCCCATTGAACCTATTTTCCTAATACCATAGAGTTAGTATTAAGTCAATATAATTTGAGAACAAGTCAAATTGATAGATGATCATCATATAGGGATGGATGTAGGGCTTACTATGTTAAAAAATTGTTATCATGTGATGTGAAGGATAAAAAATATCAAAATACCTAATTTGTGTCTTATTCATCGACCCAACAACCAATGCATCCTTTCCACTATCCACAAAACACTTTTTGATCCACCAATGCTATCACAATTTGATTAGAAACAATTTTTTGGACCAATGATGGATGGTGTTTGATTACCTACCATGTAACAACCATGAGATCTCATTGTATTGTTTGAGGAAACTCTATTATGAGTTTATCATTTTGATTTTTAATCTCAAGATAATTTTTGAATGCAAATTAGCTATATTTTTTAACTTATCTTCATGAATATATTATTATTATATTATTTTTTTCTCATATATAAATTAATGAAAATCATAAAATAAGGAGAATAAAAAATCACACAAATACCTTTAAATAATAATAATATTTTTAAAAAAAAGATAATGCTAACATATTAAAAGTTGATTTATGATTTCTACTTGAAATCATGTTCTCTAAATCACAATAATTGAAAAATGTTCACTAAATCTAATATTATTCAAATACCCTTACTTAAATATAAGCTGGAATAGGAGGAGTTCAAATGATTTAGTAATGTTTACAGCATTAGTAATTTAACATCAATATTAATGAAATATATTTTCTTTTACTTGTGAGTCAAATGAATGATATGTTCATATATATCAACCATGGCTATATGGGTGATATTATAACTTTGGTTAATTTAACTTTATAATGTTTTTATCATAGCTAGGACTATATCATAATCTATTCAATATTTTTATTTTATAGGTTAAGGGAGC
>JARHVA010000312.1:287500-317500 GCA_037957365.1 Torreya grandis
TAAGAGACCATTCCTTTTAAATAGATAGAATGAACCTTCAACATGCTCCTATATATAATTTAGATAAGAGGACCTCAACCATCCCTTCTAAATAGATAGAGTGGACTTTCGACATACTCTGATATATAAATCAGAATAGGAGACCTCAACCATTCCTTAGAAAATATGAAACCCCAAAATTAAAGGTCCCAAATATAATTTCCTTCCCCAAAATTTGGTTTTAAATTTTAACAAATTCCACCTATCATACATCTTATATAACATTTGATGTATTTTGATTTTGATCTCTAAAAGTACATGTTTGTTGTTTTGAATATTTTCTCTTATGACCATTTGATAATTATGAAGTGGCTAGTGGTTTAAAATTAATTTGTATGTTGGTTTTGAGGATGCCATGGCATCCCATTAATTGAAATGGTTGATAACACATGATGCTCACCAGAAGTCAAGGGGACGTAAATGGACTTGTTGGTTCTAGAGGAATTAGTATGCTTTTGTAAGCTTCCCTCCTAGTCTTTATTCAAGGCAAATTAATATTCACTACATATCTCTTACTTCATTTGACATAATGGATGGATTCTTGGTAACAGAATGTAAAACTAATCTTTTTTTAAGAGAATATTTTAATTAAATTCCTGATGAAAATGGTTGGCATGAGAGTATAGTTTGAATAAAAAGTACATTAAGGTTATATATATATATATATATATATATATATATATATATATATATATATATATATATATATATATATATAATTTTTGGTATTGTAAATAATATATTTTTAAATATTGAAAATATTAATGATATGAAATTATATCCAGAATAAAAAGTACATTAAGGTTTTATTTGAATTAATTTTATGAAAAATTTACAAATATATTTTATTTGATAGTTTTTTTCTCCATTTTATGTGGTAATTTGTTGTTTTTGTAGAGACTTTAGTGTTTTATTGATTCTTGTTCAATGTTGGCTTTCTATGATGTTTTAGATTATGTCTATTTTATTATTTTCAGCCTCGTGATAGATGTAGTTTTATTTAATCTGGTTGATGTTTAACTAACTTTGTACTGGGTTAAGTGTTTTTGTCAAAACCATTATTTTCACCACATCAAATTTTTTTAAAAAAAAGTAACACCAACCAAAACAAAAATCATCATTTTTTTTTTAAATTAGAATATTTTTTCTTTCTTTCCATTAACCTTTGGTAAAAATAACTCTTCACACACTAACCCCAAATCCAATCGTATTTAATAATTAAATCTTTGTAATGACTTTTTTTCTGAAATTAGACATTAGGATAATATAATTGAAAGTATTATAAAGAAGAAATAAATAAAATATTTATGATTCTAATGACATTAATACAATTATTAATTATTTTAGTATGAAAATAATTTATTTTTTTATTAAATTAAATTCATGTAACTACATTTAACTCACTTTTATCTATAAATATGTTATTAAAAAAAATATGATTAAAACTAAAAGATTAAAAATGAAAAACAAATCAAAATATCTAAAAAGCCAAACCTTATCATAAAATAATAGGAAAATAAGGTGTATGAAGGAAATATAGAAAAGCAAATAAGCTAAGAAACCAAATGAAATCTTATTCTAAACTAACTTAACTTATGAAAGAACTACAAATGAAAGAAACAAAACTAAGTTATACCTTAGCATAAAATGAAGCTTTCTCCATTGTGATTGTGATTTGCTCTCAAAAATGTGGTTGTTCACTCTTCCAACACAAGGGGAAAATGGCCAGGATTGTGGTATGCGATCTCTTATAATCTCAGCATCATAAACTTGTAATGAAGAATATTGGAGATATAATGGTAGAATAACTTTGGGATGAAGAAGGTCGACTAAATTAAATGAATAACCTCTAATTTATATAATTTAGAAATATATTGGAACCATCCTTCTTGAGATGAAGATCAAGGAATGGGAATAAAAGGTAATTTTAATTTCATATTGGGAATCTTGAATTAAAAATTAGAGTGGAGAACATGCAGGACTCACAAGTGAATCTAAAATTCATTTGGTAGAAAGATATGGTATAAAATTAGCAAGTGGATGTGATGTGGATTATTAAATTGGAAAAAATAAGATCATGGAAGATAATAGGAATAAAAGTGGATTATTAAATTAGATCAGGGAGGGTAATGTAAATAAAGATGGATTATTAAATTAAATCATTGAAGACAATGGGAATAAAGGTGGATTATTAAATTAGAGTGTTGGGGGATAAGTGAATCCTTTGGGCATGTGAGGATAATTTTGATTTTTTAGATTTATGACAATTATAAATTTCCAAAATGTTTGCAATTTTTAATTAGAGAAAGAATAGTTAATTAACTTTGGATTAATTTAGGGATATTAAAATGGTGATTAATGATGATGAATAGTGAATAGTGAAAATTAAAGATGATTAGAGAGGATTAAAAATGATTGGGTATATAGTGAAAATAAGGTTAAAATAAACAAAAAATATTTGAATTCAAGTATCTACATTTTACCCCTCTTTGAGAATTCATTGTGAGACATTATCGAAGTAATGACTTTTCGAACAATAAAAAGTTGATGAAAAGGTGAAAAAATATTTTAAAAATGGATGTTATGATTTTATCCTTTTCTAACTGATAGGTGAAGTATTTTAGATAGAAAAATAAGATAATGATTGGAATGGAAAATGAGGGACCCATGATGATGCCCCCTTGAGTGTTTGTGTATTAAAATGAATGAACTCTCGAATTAAGGTATGAGGAAAAATGATGAAGTGGTGAGATTGAACGATGTTTTGAAATTGAAGCACTATGAATCAATATCATACTTGAATTATTAAAGTTGATGTAAAATGATTTTCTCTTGGCTAAAAAATAGAGAATAAATAGGAAAAAGAGTATTTATTACTCAAAAATTGCACACTTGGATGGTGCTGAGGATGTAGGGATCACATGAGTAGATTTGAGAATGATATATACCAATAAGTTATGGGCCTTAAAACAAAAAATATAAATTTTTGAGTTTGAGATGAAGATTTTAAAGAATTAATAGTTGTAAGTACTTGATTAAGATTGATAGAATTTTAATTAATTGGGGCTTCAATTTTTGGGAAAAACTTGTTGCCAAATATGAAAAGGATGGGTTGGAGGGAGAAAATATTGAAATGGGAGGGGATAGGTTATAGAGAGATGATGAATTGGAAAGTGTAACCATATGGAGATTATATGGATGGTTAGACACATGCCTTGTGTTTTTTTGTGCCTTGCTTTGGAATTCCAACATGAATATGTCAGTAAGAGTGGAACAACCTAATTTTTAATTTAGCATAAAATAATAATCACCAATGATATGAAATAACCATGATGAATATATGTGTTTGATGCATAAGGACTAAAAATATTATAATTTGTGAAAAATGGAGTGCATCATGATATGTAAAACTCATAATCACAATATCATTTAATACACAAAAGAATCTTTACTTAAAAGATGATAAAAGGAAATAAAAACAAATAAGTAGAAATAATATGAACATAATAAAAAAGAAAAAAAGAAAATTATAGACAAACAAAATGACAAGCGTAAGATAAAATAAGTAAATCACAAGAACACATGATAATAAAATCATGAGTAAATAAATTTAATGAAGAAAAGTCCATCAGAATCACAACAAAACATAGGTGTAAACAAAAACTAAATCAATCGACATCGAAAAAGGAAGTAAATGATAGGACTAACTTCTAAGTCCACGGTTGAGACTTTTGCTAGCCATAATCATTCAATGGCAGATGAGGACACTTAGAGATAACCATGTAGTCTTGGATATAAATAAGGATAAGTGAAATCATAAGTTGGATGAATGGAGATGATGGAGAGAGTGGTTGAATTGAACCCATGTGGCCCATGCCCCTGAGTGTTGCCTACATAGTCCAAACATTTTTACCATTGAAAATGATGTGAATGCCCATGATAATAAGGATAGACTTCAGGACACATGTAGTTCTCCCAGAACGAGGGAGAAGAAAAAGGAAAGAGGGAATGATAAGAAGAAACAAATAGAGGTGTTTTAGATGGAAATGTACCCATACAACAATAAGATCATGGATAATAATACTCATAAAAGGATGGGAATATGATGGAGAGAGAAGGAGAGAAGATGAGTGTTCATCTAGTTAGTGATGAGATAATCACAATGTCCACGTCATCTAAGTCAAGAGAGAGATAATAGATGAGTGAGAACTAATATAGTGATAGATATAATCATGATGTTTACCTCATCTAAGGTAAGAGAAATAATAGATGAGTGGGCACTCATATAGTGATGTATACAGTCATAGTGTCCATGTCATCTAAGGTAAGAGAGGGATAATAGATGAGTTTAAACTTAGATAGTGATGTATATAGTCACAGTGTCCACATCATTGAAGGTAAGAGAGGGATAATATATGAGAGGGTACTCAAATAGTGACATATACAATCATAGTGGCCATGGTATCTAAGGGCAGAAAAGGACACACTTAGAAAATGAAGGAAAATAGGTGCACTAGCATCAAAAGGGAAGAAAATATGAACCTATAGATTGTATGAATGTAGAGATGAAACATTGGGATGTGGATATTAATACAAAGGCAACTTGTTGCAAGCAATCTTAGGATGGGGTTGGAAAAATGGTTTGATAATGGAAAAAGGGTTGGAAAATGGTTGTGAAGTGAAGGGAATATTTGGAGAGGGACAAGGTACAAAAAGAGTGTTCATGAATAACATACAAAGATATTGAAGGAAGAAATGGATGTTCTTTAAGTAGTGAACCTGATAAGATTTCATGTATTAAAGTAAGAGAGTAGAAGACATGAGGAATCAAACATGGATATGCATGGAGAAACAATACAAATTAACAACCACACTCTAATGAGTGAGAAATTGGAATTCTAATGGGAGAATATGTGGGAGAGCCAACAAGGGATGATGTGAAGGAAGACAAGGAGATGAATGAAGTATGAGTGATAAGACAGTGAGGTCACAGATAAAGATGAATTTGGATAATGATGTAAGATCCTAGACATAGATAAGGAGGGGAAAAAAGATCATGAAGCATAGGTAATGTCATCAAGGAACATGAGAAAAATAAAATGAAACAGAGAAATGAGAAGAAAAAAAATGGTAGAAGATGGTGGTATGAGGAATGTGCTAAAAAAGAATAGATTGGGGAATTGAAAAGTAATGTGATAGAAGGTTATCAAACATGAAGGGTAATGGGATGATGAGAAATATGGTAAGCCAAGAAAGAATTGAAACTAGGTCTAAAAGAGACCAAGGAGAAAATAGTTTGTTGATGAAAATGAAAAATAAAGAAACACATGAAAGAAAGGGAAACATGAGGAATAAGGATTTGAATAAGGAAACAAAAAGGATGAAAGGAGAGTGAAGAATTAGGTGGTATCATGACCAAGTAAGCATGGTTAGGAAAAATAATGCTAGGCAAGGAGGAACAATGAATCAATTCAAATGGTGGTGTGGGAGATAAGAATGGGATGGAATATGTGAAAGGGGTTTAAAAAAATGAGGGGAAGGAAAAGATGGGTGAATAAGAAGGTGAAGATATAAGGTAGGTGTCAATTATCTTGTTAGAAGAGATTGACAAGCTAAATGGGTGATTAGAAGAGATTGACAAGCTGAAAAGTGGTGAGTTGGTGAAGAGATAGGTAGATAAGTGTTGGAAGAAAAATCAAGTGAGAAAAGAAAATAAAATAAGGGGTGTGGATAAGATAAAATTAGTAATTGAGTGCTAGCTACATAGTCCAAATATACCTCAGACCAATGTAGTTATGCCAAAAATGGGAGGAAAAACAATGAAGAATTAAATAATATTAAAATATAAGGATGCTAAAAAAAATTCAAAGTTTCCCTAATTTAGGACACCCTAAGAAAGAGGGAATTGTTATAAATGGAAATTAGTGAGAATAAAAGGTGAAGAATGAGATATTAATTAGTTGTTAGTGATCAAGCTACCCTTAGAATTTAAGCAGCGCCTACATAGTCTATGGACATCAGGCCAATGTAGTTCAAAACATATGAGAAGTGATGAGAAAATGGGTTGATGGATGAAGGGTAAGATGAACCCATGGATGTTATTAAATCACTTAAGATAAGGATTACACATTGTGATTTTTCAAGATGATGGATTCATTTACCCCCAAGCAACGGTAAATCTCATGGATGAATAATTTTTTTAATTTTTTGTGTTTATTTTATCTTTTGTTTTGTTTTTGTTTTTGTTTATTTTTGATTTTATATGTTTTTTTTTTGCTCTCAATTTTCTTGAATCACATTCCCTCTATAGATGTGGATTATACTAGAGACTTATTATACAAACTCAACATTAGAGGACCAAACATTTATGATAGACAATGCTATGGAAAATGATTATAAATGTGAGAACAAAAAATGTATCAAATGTATGTAACATGATGGATGTGTATTAAACTTTGTGAATGTGCTAAAAAAAAATCAAATGATGACCCAGTTATTTTGTTTACACAACATATAAATTTCAATTTTTAGCAAACAAATGAAAGGGGGAATAGGATAAGTATGAAATGTGGAAGATGAAAATAAAAAATCAAAATTTTGCATGAAGAAAGAAGGTGACCTAATCCTTATGAGCAAAAGGTAAAAAAATTATAATTCTTGATAAACTCACAAAATACTAACTTTATTATCTATGTCTAGAGAGAACTAGCCTTAATACAATTGGTAAATAGGATAAAGTTACCCTTTTCAATATATACATATGGACAATATCTCTCTCTCTCTCTCTTTTTGGACACCTTTTGATTTAATATGCAACACCTTTTTTTGTGTCACCTTACATGCAGTCTTATGTGACTAGGAAGACATATGGGCTCATCACTAAAGACTATACGTAGGTGAGTAAGGGCATCTCTCCTCAATGCTAATCTGACACAACTAGTGAGATGTGAGGGATCAATATCAAAGATCAACAAGGGTGAGAGATGTGAAATTTGAATTTGATGTTGTTTAAGATTTAGATAAGGGTCTCATTTTATTTGAAAGAAATTTATCCTAAATTCTTGACCCCATGCAACTAGTAAGATGTAAGGGTTCTTCACCTAAGACGAAGAGAATCAAGTAAAGTTACCATTTTTTTGGTAACATTCTAATGTTTTCTACATAAAGGGAATTGTAAAAGGAGGCTCTATCATGAACAATTTTCTAGACTAATCTATAGTTAGTATTATCTAAGTCTTGCAAGAATATGCAATAAAAATAGATGTACTATGCTCGTAAGGACTAAGGCAAGAACTAATGTAATGATAATTTTGAAAATATTTTTCATGTCATAATAGGGTGATATAAAAAAGTGAAATGATATGATAAGTTGTACTATGAGTGTTTGTGTTATGTGAACTAACAACTAAAAAATCACCAAACATGACATCTAATATACAAGACAAAATGTAAACAATGAAAAATGCAATGCAACGAGGGAAATGTGAAATGCACCTATAAATGGGCTACCCCCTAGTGTCAAGATACTTGTACAGAAAAAGTTATTGTATTTTTTATTTTTATTTTTGACTTTATATTTTTTTTGGATTTTTGGCATCTAAATTTGATGGAGGGGTAAGAGATGCATAATACATTTATTTTTTGGTTTTTATCCCATACTAATTCTAGATAATCTATGTCATTCTGATTGGATTTCCTCTTCAATCTTAGTTTCAATTCTATCATTTACTTTGAAAAGTACTTGACCAAGATGAGGTTGTTGTGCCCAACAAAAAGTTACTAGTGAACCATCCTAAATATCATTCCCTATCAGGAAATACTTATTGAATAAATAAATTTGGATATAAATTTCTTCAAAAAAAATTTGTGGTAATTTTGGATTTTCTTGGAAAAACACAGTTATCAAACAGACTCAATTTAATATGCCTAATAGTAAAGCTAAACTCTAAAAACCTTCTAAGATTTATTTGAATCATTGCAAAATCTAGATGCCTTTCTCTATATGGGTTACAAGTGATATTGTTAAATATTATCAAGCACCAAAGACTAATGAGCTCTTTATATGTACAAAAACTGACATCTCTTACCCAACCACTATTGACTAACCACTAAATACTATGAAATTCAAAATAGGATAAATTCATATTGACAATCCTTAATTCCTTTAAAAATTGAAAATGTTTAAACTTGCTATGATGCACCTCAAAATTAATCTCAAAATCATGATCCAACTCACTATAATGCCATTCTACCGTATTAACATAATAAGTATGTAAGATAGGAGTTATGATTCATTCTTGGATTATAAATGGAAGATCATTTCTTGTCATTTCTCTCCTAATTGACTTGATGTTTTTATTGTTTATGATGTCATTATCATCAAGCACTAAAGATCCAATTTGTTCATCAGTTGGTGTATTGTGATTGATTTTTGGAGCTTTAAGTAATGGGTGGTGTAGTATTGCTTCTTCAAATGGGATGCTTTCATGGATTTTTATAGCTATTATAATTGATATGTTTCCATGGGATAAGGCCAACAAGGTCCATTTCTATGGATTCTAGTTGACATGTGTAGGTAGTGTAATGCTAATAGGAAAAGGAAGAATAGTTTTTATGAAGATGCAGCAAACTACTTTGATGTTACTAAGAGGATTTATCTTGATGTTGGATGGGGTTTTTTCATTATCTTAACATTATCACAATCATTTTTAAACTTGTCTACTAATAAAACTAATGTTGGGACCAATGTGAATATTTAATTTTATGTTAATCCTAAAATAAATTGTACCCCTGATTTGGATAATAAATTTGATCTTAACTTGGATGTGGCCATAAAGATGGCCTGCAGAAGTAATTTTTTACCAAATTTATTTTTTATTGGTCTATTATATATATAGGACTTGGGATGAAGAGATTTCTAGAAACATGGAGTCTTAGGCACTGTATTGAAGGCATATGATAATTTGATGATAGGTGGATTAGATGATTTTTAATTCAAGATTAGATGTTTATAAAAAATAGGTATTTGATAAAAAAAAATGGTTATTTGGTGGATAATAGATGATATATTATGATTTTGATTTAGAAATGAGATGGATTAATTTGGTTCAGGAGAGACATCTTGACATACCCATGAAGTAAGATTTTTGAATATAAATAGATGTGGGTTCATTCTAATATATTCTGCATTAGCTAACTCTTGGCTAGTGTATTGAGGGATGTTGAAATTGTAACTAGTGGATAGAAAATTTGATTGATTTTGAAAAAAAGGTACTAGTGATAAGAGGATGTTGTTGAAAGTTTTGGGATCCACTAGTAATGAAATGTGTTGAGAAAGTAGCTTGATTTTAGAAGGATGGGTTTGTGTTGAATTTGGAAGTGTAATTCAAAAAAAAATGATTATTATAACCTAAAAATTGATTTTGTGATATCTATAAATTAAAATTTTGGCATTGTTCTATGGGCAAACATGAATAAGCATTAAAGTTAGAAATGGATTCGTTATGTTTTGGATTGAATTGGTTGGTTTGGAAGATTTAACAATTATCCATGATTTAATTTTATTGGTTGATGTTTGGATATGATTGATTGATGGTTAAACCTGAATAAGCATTCAAATCTAGATTCGATTGATAGATGTTTAGATATGATTCATTGATGGGTAAACTTGAATAAGCATTCAAATTTAGATTCAATTGGTAGATGTTTAGATATGATTGATTGATGGGTGAGGTTGATTACACATTAAAAATTGGATTTGGATTTATTGGATGATTGATTTGATGTTGATTTAAATATGCATTTGAATCAAAATTGATTGGATTGAACACTAGATTAAGATTAGGATTATTTGTATTTGGATTTGTGACTAGATTGATCAAAGGATAGCTCTACAAAGCCATTTATCTATTGATAGGTGATATTTCTTACAAGAAGGGCTTTGACTCAAAAAAGGATTAAAAAATGACTTGACACTAGACTATAGCAAAAAATACCAAAGCATCTAAAAAATGATTGACAACTAAATGCTTTTGAGTTTTAAGAGCAAGGTTAATATTAGATTTTTTTTAATGACTAAAATGAACTCTGTTTTTCATTCAAGATTTATTCATCACATGGAAAAGTACAAACAAACAAAAAAACAAGATCCTAATCTAAACTTTAAAGCAATTACACATTAAAGGTGAAAACATAGGATAAGGGTCATGAACAATGTTTGGGACTTTCGATGTCACTTACTCATCTGTGCTCTCATCTATGACCTAATATTTCAAAGCACTAACCATAGAGGATCATAACATTCCCATAGTCCACTGAGTCTAGTTTCAAGGATGTGTAGAAGGTAAATTCTTGCAACTAATCACTAACTCATGCACCAAAGTCAAATGATAAAAGAGGTGTTCTTAGGCTTAAATTTTAAATAAAATTATTTAAGGAGAGTCCTCTGAGATAAATTGTGGTACATTGAGGTCTAAAATCATTTAATAAATAGATAAAGTGGATACACACTATTGGATCTTATTTCAAAGTGCCCAATACAGTTATAAAGGTTTTAGTGTGTTGATAATCAGTCATACCATATTTTGAGGCAACTGTTAAAACCTTGAGTATTAAAGCATGAAATCCCCTCATGTCACAATATGCTTAAAACACATAACCACCTAGGTACTTAAAATAGTTGGATATTGATTTATATAACCTGTCAGTATATGAGGTTTAGCCTATTGTGTGATGGTAAAAATCTATGGTCAATAGAGCCCCTATAAAAAATTAAAAAAAAAGTGTTTATTTTTTATTTCTAAGTATCATTACTAATATGAATCCAAGGAAAGAACATGCCTAAACACCACTTGGATAACACAAAAATTATAAAATTATTTTTTTATTCCCGAGTATCATCACTACTATGATACCAAAGGAAGAGCATACACAATTCCATAATTAAAAATAAAAATGCCTAAATAAAAATAATTAAATCCAAACCAAATGTGATCTAATTTATAAAACTTGAAAACTTGAATCAAAAGTGTTAGTAGTAAAGGAGAAGAAATATTTTTTTGTTTATCCTTTTTGTAGAGTTTATTTCACAATCATTCTGCAAACAATTTATTAGAGAGTTCTTTTTTTAGTCAAGAAAATCTACATCAAAGTTAGAAAAAACAACAAAAAAAAGAGAAAGCAACACTTGGATAACTGAAATTAAGTGTTTGTTTCTAATCGTCACCAATGTGATGCCAAGGAAAGAGCATATGTAAATATGACTTGGATATCACAAAAAAAGTATGAAATTATATTTTATTCTCGAATATGATCATCAATGTGATGCCAAGGGAAGAGCATACATAATTCCATAAATATAAGTAGAATACTTAAAAATAAATAATTAACTCTAAACTAAAAAGAGCAAAACAAGCAAATTCTAAATGTAACTATGACAAATAAAAGATAAAAGAAAGATAAGGAAAAGTCCCACTGAATGTCCCAAAATGTATCAAAGAAATTTAGAAAAGAAAATAAGTTAAAAAATCAAATGAAATCTTATTCTAAACTAACTTAACCTATAAAAGAGCTACAAATGAAATAAATAAGACTAAATTATACCTTAGCATAAAATGAAGCTTCCTCCACTATGATTTGGATTTGATTTGTTTTTAAAAATGTGGTTGCTCAGTCTTCTAACACAAGGACAAAATGGGCAGCGTCATGGTATGTGATCTCTTATAATCTCAACATCATAAACTTGTATGAAGAAGCTTGGAGATATAATGGCATAATAACTTTGAGATGAAGAAACTTAATTAAATTAGAGGTAGAACCTATAGTTTATTAAATTTGGAAATGGATGTGAATTGTCCATCTTGAGATAAAGATCAAGGGATGGGAGTAAAAGGTAATTTTTAATTCATAATGAGAATCTTGAATTAAAAATTGGAGTGGAAAACATACATGACTCACAAATGAATATAAAATTTATTTAAGAGAAAGATATGATATAAAATTAGTAAGTGGATGTGATGTGAATTATTAAAATGAAGAAAATAAGATCATGAAAGATAATGGGAATAAAGGTGTATTATTAAATTAGATCATGAAGGATGATGAAAATAAAAATAGATTATTAAATTAGATCATGGAAGACAATGAGAATAAAGGTGGATTATTAAATTAGAGTGGTAGAGGACAAATAGAGCCTTTGGGCATAGGAGGATAATTTTGATTTTTTATATATATTAAAATTATGAATTTCTAAAATTCATGATATTTTTAATTAGAGAAAGATTACTTAATTAACTTCAAATTAATTTAGGGATAAAGTAGTGAATAGTGAATAGTGAAAAATAAGGATGATTAAAGAGGATTAAAGATTATTAAAGATGATTAGGTATTTAGTTCATAGAAGGATAAAATCAACACAAAGTGTCTATAGAAGGGTTGTGGAAAAGTGAAAATGCTTTGTTCCTAAATTTGAAACAATTGATATCTCATACCTTTTTTTTATTGTAATTATATTTGATTTTTGAGTCATGAAATTGATTTAATGTTTAGCATGTGATTCCATACCATCATTTTTGTAAGAATGACATAAATATAATAATTATTATTAATGTAAATGGTTTTTCCCATCAAAGAAGGAGAAATGTGGAAATAGAAGGAAAAATGCTTTATCCCTAATGTTTACGTTTGAAACCTTGTTATCGCATACCAAAAAAAGAGTTGGCCTTTTTGAATTTGCTTTTACACTCATCAACACTATTGAGACAAATATTAGAGTCTTGGTGAAAAGAGTATTTAGTAGTCATCCACCATCTGCAATTATCTTAACCATATTTTGTTGAGAGGGACCTAAGCAAATATAGTTTATACAAAACATGACATCGATTGTAATTATGAGTTGGTTGTTCTTTTTCTTCTTATTTATTATTATTAGTGTTGGAATTTAATGCCCACTACGTAAAATAAATTACCTCTTGTAGTTCAAGTCATCTCTTTAAGATAACTCCAACTTTAGAAATTCGTAATCATGGGAGGGGTTCAATTGCTACGAGTGGGAAGGTATTGGTAGCATCCACAATTTGGGTGGCCATGTTACACTACTGGATTTGGAAGATTTCAATCCCAAGTACTTTAGCAAGTTTCCAACTCTTTTACTAACTTTGGTGAGATAATAAACCATATTTTTCCATCCTATCACCAACCAAGTTTAACATCCTATAAATAATTCAGCGTCAAATTTAGATAGCATAAAATCTCAGCATTTAACTTGACTGTACACCCAAATAACTTTTAATCTCCCACCTTGCTAGCTATATTCAGTACCTGCCTCAAACAAAGAGAGAACACCAATAATGTCCCAAATATTTACTTCAATCACAATACAGTAAGTAATATTTTTTTGTGTGGCCCATCAAAGACCTCACACATTGCTCCCTGAAACTTCCATGCATATTTTTTGCACCTATAATAAGGACATATTATTAGCCAATAACCCACCCGCTAATTCCAAGTTAAATCAAATTGAATTTTATAGTTCCCTTCATGACTAATAAATACAAATATATTCAACCACTAGTCCCATTCTTTCTTAAAATGGTCCTTTTATTTTGTATTAATGATAAGTAAATTTTAAAAAAATGAATGTCAATGATAAAATAATATATTAGTTTAGAAATTATTATTGGTCAAATTTTGAAATTAAGTGGTCCCTTAGGTCCCAATGATCGGTTTGTTGGGTTTCTGATCCAATGGATTTTATTTTAAAGTTTTAATTAGCTTTAATTTTAATGTTAAATTATTTTTATTAAATAAAAGTTGGTTTATGAAAAAAGTTATTTTCACCTATGTAACCACCTTGTGAAGCTTTTTAAGCTTTCACATACTTTGTAAATATCATTCAAATGAATACATTAATATATTTTGTGAGAAGTACAATATTCATAATGTAGTTTTTTATTATTTTTCCATTTATCTAGGCTATCAGTGGTATCAGAGCCACAATTTTAGAGGAGCCATAAATCTCTTAAGGAATCTTTGATAGACCTTCATCAACATCAACACTTGACATAAGGTGTTTGGTGCTTAAGAATAGGATTTAACTAGGGAATGTTCTTTCAAAGCGTATTCAAAAGGAAGGAGTGCAATTAAAATTACAATGAATGAAAATAATTCTATTGTGTATTGTACGACATTCAAAATATGGTGTAGAGAATCAGATTTTGTAAAAATATGTTAAGCAATATTGAACTTTGTCATAGAAGTGTAATTCATCTATGCACAAGATCTCAAAGATGCTAAAGAACTTTCCCATTTCAAGAGAAATGAAGCACGACATCAAAAGGTCTGATTGGTCTATTTTGATACGAATTTCTTCAAAAATTAGGCACTTCTATTGAAAGTTTTTAGGCCAAAGCATGAGTAAGTTGGGGCTTGGGAGTGGCCTTTAACAACTCTTTTGTCCTCATAATAACTTGAAGTGGATTTACTCTTATATTTTTTGTGAAAGAAGCCATTAAGATGAACATTACATATCCCCCAAACGGAATTAGTATGGAGACACATCTTTACCCTATGTGGGATTCTCCTACTAGAATACAAAAAACATGTTTGAATAAGGTTTAATTCTTATATCTTATGGGTTCCATAGAAAACCAATGCTATACTTGTGTTTTTACATGCAAAGTAAAAATGTAATTTTCTTTAATTTCTTTAAAATAAAGGATATATAGAAATTTTTAGATGTGTATCCTTGAACGGATTGACGGGAAGGTGGATAGGATGTTTTTGTTAGTTCCTTGGACAATAAGAGTCAAGGGTTCAAATCCATTTTTTGGAAAAAAATATTTTTCATTATTGATTTTTTGAATATGTTGTTTTGAAAAGTGAATAATCTATTTTCAAAAATATTTGTAAAGAGAAGAGGTGACTTATAGATGTAACTCATGTAAACATTTATGACACTTATTATAACTTTTGTGAATAGTCATTTTTTCATGCAAAGGTGGTCATGTGACCAGGTGATCATCATCGTATTTTAACATTTTGAACACAATGTAATGGTCAAATTCATATTTTGGAGCCTTGTTATGTGATTTTTATGCCAAATGTATTGAACATAATGTTTTATGGGTGCATTTTTCAGTGAAATCCAACACCCTATCTTTGAAAATTTTCATCAAATTTATTGTATGCACCAAACTAAGATTTTAAATATGTGTCCCATCACTTGTGTTATCGGTGATGATGGTGTTACATTTCATCTTTTATAGGTCCCTAAGGATCTAACAGGTTAAATAGAGCCAAAAAGAGGTTGGAATATCCATGAAGGTTGGAGCATAATTCCCCTTCTCCAGTTTGCCATTTACTCTGAGTATGGGTTCACTACTAGGATATCAATTTTTGGTTTGTATACTTTGCTTTGAGATTTGATTTTCTTATAGTGAATTAATATGATTGTTGAGGAGAAAACATATTAGTTTGATTTTTTTTTATGATATACTTCTTCTCACCTCTCACATAATAGGGGGAAGATATTGCATAGTGGCCTTCGATCAATTTTTAGTGATTGTACTAGTCAACACTAGATTTGATAGCATTTTGAGTTTTGAATAAAGGCATGCATGTGATGTTGGTGATTTTTAGCATCTAAGAGATGTGCCATAAAATGTAGAAGAGGATCACTTCAACGAGTTCCTGTGTGGGACCTTATGTGGGTTGATGTAGTTGGATAGGATTTGATCAAGTTCTACTATAGTATGGTAAAATGATCATAGAGGATGATCAATCCTTGATCATGTTCATTAGTAGTTTATGCCACAACTCATAGGGCAGGCTTCTATATAGAGTGGCATCAATTTTCATCAATACTATGATGTACAATGTGCTAACTTGTAGATGAAGCAAATATTCATTTATGACTTCACAGTCATAGCTCTAGATCTTCATCATCTATACCCCTTTGGATCAATGGGGAGTATTTTGGGTTTATGATTGAAGGTATTTTATTTTAAAATTTTAATTAGCTTTTATTTTAATGTTAGATTGGTTTATTAAATAAAATTTGATTTATAGGAAAAGTTGGTTTCACTCATATAACCACTATGTGATGCTTTTTAAGATTTCATGTACTTTGTAAATATCACTCCAATGCATACATTAATATATTTTGTATGAAGTAAAATATTCATGATTTAGTTTTCTTTTATTTTTCCATTTATTCAGGCTATCACGATAGGACCAAAAATATACCTTAAAATTCACAAGTCACCAAAAATTTCTTATTTATTATTTATCTAGATAGGATAGGGGTGACAGTGCAAGCCATATATATATATATATATATATATATATATATATATATATATATATATATATATAGGTGACTATCCCTTTCTAATAGATAGAGTCCACTTTCATCATGCTCTTATATATAGTTCAAATAGGAAGACCTCAACCATCCCTTTCAAATAGATAGAATGGACCTTTGACATACTTTGATATATAAATCAGAAAAGGAGAACTCAACCATCCCTTAGAGAATGTGAAAACCCAAAATTAAAGGTCCTAACTATCATCACCTTCCCCAAAATTTGATTGTATATCTTAACAATGTCAACCTATCATACATCTTATATAATATTTGATGTAATTTGATTTCAATCTTTAAAAGTACAAGTTTGTTGTTTTAGATATTTCCTCTTCTTACGAATCGATAATTATGAAGTGGCCAATGGTTTATAATGAATTTGCACATTAGTTTTGAGGATGATATGGCATCCCATTAATTGAAATTATATAGTAACAATTGATGTTCATCGGAAGTCAAGGGGATGTAGCCGGATTCGTTGGTTCTAGAGGAATCGGTATGCTTCTCCAAACATCCCTCCTAGTCTTTCTTCAAGGAAAATTAATATTCACTATATATCTCTTGCTTCATTTGACATAATGGATGGATTTTTGGTAACAAAATGTAAAACTTGTTTTATACCATTTTTAAAAATATTTAAAACCCATTTTTTAAAAGAATCTTTTAATTAAATCCCTGATGAAAAAGGTTGGCATGAGATTATAGTCTCAATAAAAAGTACAATACTTTTTACTCACTATTATATATATATATATATATATATATATATATATATATATGAATTTTTGGTATTGTAAATAATATATTTTTAAAGATTAAAAATATAAATGATATGAAACTATAATCATAATAAAAAGTACATTAAAGTTAATTTGTATTAATTTTAAAAAAAGTTAACAAAGATATTTTATTTGATAGTTTTTTCTAATTTATGGGGCAATTTGTTGTGGTTGTAGAGACTTCAGTGTTTTGTTGATTCTTATTTGATGTTGTCTTTGTTTGATGTTTTGGATTGTGTTTATTTTATCGGTTATGGCTTCGTTGTTGTAGATGTAGTTCAGTTTATTCTAGTTTGTATTTGATTAACTTTGTACCGGGTTTATTGGTCTCCTCAAAACCCTTGTTTTTAACCTATCAAATTAAAAAGAATAACACCAATCAAAACAAAAATCATAATATTTTTTGACAATTAAAAAAAAAAATCATCCTTTTTGTTAACCTTTGGTAAGAAGAACTCTTCACACACTACTAATTTTTTTTGAAATTGGACATTAAGATAATATAATTAAAAGTAATATAAGAAATAAATAAATAAAATATTTAAAATTTTAATAACATTTATTTGGTTATTAACTATTTTAATATGAAAACAATTAAATGTTTTATTAAATTAAAATCGTGTAACTACGTTCATCTCACTTTTATCTATAAAATGTTATTAATAAATATATGATTAAAACTAAAAGAATAAAAACGAAAAACAAATCAAAATATGTAAAAATCCAAACCTTTTTTAAAAAAAAAAGGAATAGAAGTGTTGTGGAAAAGTGAGAATGCTTTGTTCTCAAATTTGAAACAATTGATATCTCGTACTTTTTTTTTCTATTGTAAATATATTTGATTTTTGAGTTATGGAATTGATTTAATGTTTAGCGTGTGATTCCATACCATCATTTTGTATGAATGACATAAATATAATAGTTATTACTAATATAAATGTTTTTTCTCATCAAAGACGGAAAAATGTGAAAATAGAAGGAAAAATGATTTATCTTCGACGTTTACGTTTGAAACTGTTGTTATCGCATTAAAAAAAAGAGTTGGCCTTTTTGAATTTGCTTTTACACTGATAACACTATTGAGATAAATATTAGACTCTCGGTGAAAAGAGTATTTAACAGTCATCCACCATCTGCAATCATCCTAACCAGATTTTGTTGAGAGGGAGCTAAGCGAATACAGTCTATACAAACCATGAGATCTTTTATAATTGTGAGTTTGTTGTTCTTTTTCTTCTTCTCTCTACTAGTAGTGTTGGAATTCAATGCCCACTACATGAAATAAATTACCTCTTGAACTTCAAGGCATATCTCTAAGATAACTCCAACTCCACCAATTTACTATCATGGCAGGGGTTCAATTGCTGCGAGTGCGAAGGTGTTGGTTGCCGCCGCCATTTGGGTGGCCATGTTACACTAGTAGATTTGGAAAATTTAAATGTGAGAGCTGATATCCATTCTTCCTTGTTTAAACTTGAATATTTAGAACATCTGAATCTCGGTTACAATTCCTCTCAACGCATTTCCAGTGGTTTCCATTGTCAAAATCCTGCGAGTTTGGGAAACTTGTGGAATCTTCGCTTTTTGGAGTTGAGCTCGAAGGGGCAATCCAGCAAGGTTGCAGAGTCCCAAGTTGGGGAGTTGGTTAAAAAATCTGACAACATTGGAACACCTCTATCTGGATGGAGTGGACAGCACTTCAACAGCAGAGGAGTGGGGTGACGTTGTCGCCACTCTCTCCCATCTTACGTATCTCTGCCTATCTGATTATGGGCTATCCGAACTGCTTCCTTCATCTATGAAGGGGAGAGGGAGAGGACCAACAAAAGGGAACAACAGAAAACACATAGATAAAAAGAACAACAAAGTATATTTATATATCTCCGACTGACAATGAACTACAAATCTGTTTTTGAATGATCATAACAGTCCCCTGTTTTCAATGAACAACAGTCTCTCTTTCTCTATATTGCATATATATCAACAGTCCTGTTTCTGTTTTTGCGTATATAAAACAACAAACAAAAAGACTTCTAGAAAACTCTTACATACGATGATTGTGCGCAGTTGAAGAGGGAAAGACAAAACAATTCATAGCATTAAACATGATGTCTTTTGGTAGCGTAGAAAATCTAGGAGTGGAGATTTGCAATGGATTTCATATTTTTTTTAATTTGTCCTATAAACATTGAATGAGGAATGGATTAGGTTGAAGAAGTTCTGACATGGCACGTCAGAGCAGCTGGAGAGATACGGATAAGTAGTTGGTGATTAATTCCAACACTCCCCCTTAATCACAACTACTGCCATCTATAATGCCCAATCGATCTCTTTGAAATACAAAACTTTCTTTCCCTAATGCCTTGGTGAAAATGTCTGTACACTGATTTTGAGACCTGCAAAAAATAAAAAATATTTTTCCATTGTTGATTAGTTCTCTAATGAAATGATATCTCATGTCAATATATTTACTTCTTTTATTAAAAATTGGATTCTTGGACAATGCTATAGCTGAATTATTGTCACAATAGATCATTGTTGTCTCTTCTTGCTCTTGCTTAAGGTCCTTTAACATTCTTCTCATCCAAACTGCTTGACATGATGCTCTTGTGGCTACTACATACTCTGCTTTAGCTGATGAAAGAGTGACAATTGGTTGTTTCTTTGAATCCCAGGAAACTACACTTGCTCCATAATGAAAAACATAGCTAGAGTTGCTCTTCTTGTCATCAATGATACCTGTACAATCACTATCTATATATCCTATTAGCTTGAACTCATTTGACCTTGAATACTTAATGTCATAGTTCCTTGTTCCACTCACATACCCTAAAAATTATTTTACCTACTAGCCAATGAGAAACTTTTGGAGACTCCATGAACCTTGAGATAAGACTAATTGCGTACATTATATCTCGTCTTGTGGCTGTTAAATACATGAGGCTACCAACAAGCCTTCTCTACAAAGTTGGATCAATGTTGGCTCCTTTATCATCCTTGCTTAATTTCAATCCTATGATAATTGTTGTTGAAGGTGATTTACAATTTGTCATATTAAACCTTTTCAAAATGTCATTTGCATACTTATATTAGAAGATGAATATACCATTATCACTTTGGTTTACCTCAATGTCAAGAAAATATTTCATGAGGCCTAAATCAGTCATTTCAAACTCCTTTTTCATAGCTCCTTTAAACAAATCAATTTCCAAATCAACCATGAATATCAAATCATCAACATAAAAGCAAATAATTATGATCTCACCTTTCTCATTCATCTTCGTATACAATGTAGGCTCATTGTTGCACCTATTGAAGCCATTTTTCAAAAGATAAGAGTAAATTCTGCTATATCAAGCTCTTGGGGCTTGCTTGAGTCTATAGAGTGCCTTTTTTAGTTTGTATACTTTGACTTCTTGACCCAAAATCTCATACATAATTAGTTGCTCCACATAAACTTCTTATTTAAGATAACCATTCAAAAAAGTTAATTTCACATCCATTTGGTAAACTGGCCATTTGTTTTGAGCTATTATTTTTCATACATCAAAACCATGGCTATATGGGTGCTATTTTAACTTTGGGTAATTTAACTTTATAATGTTTTTTAATCATAGATAAGACTATATAATAGTCTATTCACTTGATTATTCTTTAACTTCATTGTAAATAATTTTATTTTATAGGTTAAGGGGGCTAAGACTATATGGTAGCATATTCAAGGGTAATAATATTGCTATGAAAACTATGCTTATTACAATATGGTGGTAGCATTTATATATTACACAAAACAAGCAAGTAGGTAGCCAAAGATAGGGAAAACAAACCCTGTAATTAAAAAAGGGAAACAAAAAGGATGCAATAAGATCTTCATTATGTATACTTCTACAAAAGGTTCAAAAGCTAGGAAACTAAAGATTTTAAAGTCCATCTTGCATATATTTATATATTTAATGAGTTCTTGAGGAGGTTGGAAGCATTTCTATGTTGTGGTAGTTTGGGAGTTTCTTAATCTTTAGTAAGTAAAGTGATTGTGCATTATAACATATATGATCTGATTTTAATGGTATTTTTTGTTTTTAATTAGATTTATATTTGGTTAAAAATAATGTGTTAGTTTAAAAATTTCTATTACTTAATTTTTAAAATTAAATGTCTCCTTTAATCCCAACAATTGATTAGACCATAAGTATACCTTAAAATTGACATGTTGCCAAAAACTTCTCATCTATCATCTGTCTAGATGAGATAGAGGGTGATGATGCAAAATAAATATATAGGTTTAACCATCCCCAACCATATACATGTATAAGTGACAATCACACAATAGATGTATAGGCAACCATCCCTTCTAAATAGATAGTGGACCTTTGACATGCTTCCATATATAAATCAGATAAAATAACCATGATTTTCCCTTCCAAATACATAGAGTGAAACTTCAACATACTCTTATATATAAATTAGATAGAGGGAATTCAACCATCCCTTAGGAAAATATGATGCAAAAATTAGGATCCCAACTATCATCCCCTTCTTTAAAAATTGGGCTATAATTTTTAATAAAGTCCACTTATCGTAAATCTTATATAATATTGATGTATTTTGATTTTGATCTTTAAAATATATGTTTATTGTTTCCATTTTTTTTACTAACTTTGGTGAGATCATAAACAATATTTTTCCATCCTACCACCAACCAAGTTTAACACCCTGCATTTAACTCACCCTCAAATTCAGACAGCATAAAATCTCAACATTTAACTCAACTATACAACCAGATAACTCATAATCTCCCAACTTATTAGCTACATTCAATACTTGGCTTTGACAGAGAGAGAGAGAGAGAGAGAGAGAGAGAGAGAGAGAGAGAGAGAGAGAGAGAGAGAGAGAGAGAGAGAGAGAGAGAGAGTGCCAATAAATCCACACACACACACACACACACACACACACACACACACACACACACACACACACACAATTAAAATTGTGATAGATTCATCTTATCTTATATATGAATATAATCAATGAGTAGATTTAGGTAAAAATAACATGAACATAAATTCTAGAAGAACACAAAATCTTGTAACTCCAACCATCTAATACCACATAATTAAAGCTCTTCTAAAAGAAAGATTTTTGAAAGATAATATAAAGTAACTATTTGTGATGAGAAAAACATTTATATTATTTAAATATCCTCTAATTTTGTCCAATGAAACTTATAAAATGTAGAAATATTCTATCATGGAAGAAATCCCCATGTCAAATGCTACAAATACTCTACCTACATTTAAAATATGTGCACTGGGTGTACCTATCAATAGAAAATAGAAAATATTTAATTAATAAATTGATTCTCAAAATACCATTTATTAAAACTCTTTGAAAGTAAATTTTAAATGATTGGATTGGTGATTAAGGAATGGGTATCAATATCTCTCTACATTAATGATGATTATTATTGAATTTTTCAAATTAACTTTAAAAAAATTGAAAATAGTGTCATATCAAATCCCTCATATCTCTGGTGCTATATTTGTATATGGAGTGTGATATTTAAAATTTTATGGAAGATGCTTTTAAAAAAAAATGTTAACTATAATAACATTATAGGGAGAAATAAAAATTTATAAAATTTTCTTAAATTTCTCATATTAGTGTTTTTATAACACCAACCTAGAGAAAATCATCATGATTTTTATTTATTTTCTTGAAATTAATTATTAATTATAAGACATCAACTAGTACAAGGACAAGTTAGGATAATAATTGGAAAAAAAATTGTGCGTACCTCAATAGATAGTCTTCACATAAAATCACTAAACTACATAGAATGTCAGCATCTCAGACTATATTTTGAAAATAAATATATAGTAGATTACAATAATGAATTATATATCTTTTTCAGAAATTATGTTAGATGATTTTTTTTTTGTCATTTTGGATGTGTTGAGGAAATGGAGGGCCTCGCCCAAGTTTAAACGATATTATCCATAGAATAAAAATTTAGTAATCCTTAAAATATTATTAAAAAAATGTTAAGAAAAAATACAATAATTGATTGGCTGAGTTTGAAATAATTCAGCCAAAAAGCCTAAAATCTAAAAACAAATTAGAGTAAACTAAGAGATTTAAGTACAAATATATTAGATAAAAACAAATATAAACCCGACTAAAAAATGTTCTAAATTAAGATAAAAAGGATAAGGGTGAGTGCATGGAATTGATCAGCTAAAATGGAGCCTTAAGTGAACCATTTTTTCTTTGAAAACAAGAATCCTCAAATTGTATAGCTTATTTTAGACAACTAGACTTAAAATTTTAATATGATATATATTAAAAAAAAAGGGGATAGTGTGTTTGGCAATGTAATAATAGTTTTAGGAAATATCTAAATGAAATTCATATTACTTATAATGGTGATTTTTTTTTTTTGTTTTGTGTGTCCATATATATATATATATATATATAGAGAGAGAGAGAGAGAGAGAGTTAAACATCATAGTGATAGTTTTAGGAAATATCTCGATGAAATTCATAGTATTTATAATGGTATAAGTTAGATAATTTTTATTTTTAGTTAAAAAATATGGATTCAGTTGTGTGTGTAAGTCCAAGCCTTATGCTCAGGAATTCAAGCCAATTTTTAGCATAAAGGCCTTTGTTTGAAATTATGCAAAGTAAAAGTACAAGCGTGCCTCTATTTGTATTAAACTTATGTGATTTGCAATCACTAAACATTGACATAATTTATACATAAAAATACAATGATTTCATAGTCCATATAGGTAGCTAGTTATTGTCCCTAAATTTGAATAAGAGGTACATTGCGATATCATGAGAGATGTAAAGGGTAAGTGCATTGAGTTGTAGGATAATTCTGTAGACATTTACCCTAATGTGTGCATGTTATAAACATTATGCATATGTGCAATGTCTTTAACACATACATGTTTTTATAACTTATGATTGACAACACTAAACCATAATGTGTAAGCATTATAATTAATTATATTAATGTGAAACAAAAAATAAAAAAGGTCCAAAACCATGGGCATTGTCATTCTGATTTATTTTATTATTTTCTCTGGCTTTCTCTACATGTGCTTGTAGGAGGAAAAACATGCTACGATAGCTTGTTACCTTGACAAAATGTCACTACATAGAGAAGGTAAGTAATCAAAAACCAAACCTATTAATATTATATTTTAGAAACTATTTATGTTCATTATTTTATTATTTAAACCCATTTATTTTAAAACAACACATTCAACTGCAAGATAACGATGTGTTAAATCTCATCCTAACCCTCTGTCTAACGATCTATAATACGAGGCCCAAGACTAGGTGTGTGAGGGATAATTGAGTTTGTTTGTGTAGAGTGAATGTGTATAGAGTATTTAGAAATAACAATCAAACACACTTTCAATGGAACAAAAGTAATACTTGTAGGAAGTTCAACTTATATTTATAAATCAAATAACAGAAGATACAAAGTACAATGTCTACCATGCATGTATATAGATTAGATATGCAGAGTAATCTAACAATGTTATGATTATGTAAATGACACTGAATTCATTATGTTATTTATTGTCTAGATGCATGTGTTACATATTTAACATGAATAATACAAAGACAATCATAATTATTGCACAACTACCAATGATATAATTTGAATCATCCTATCAGATTAGGAAGTTGGAAATGTTTCGAATAATTAATATCATCTAACCCTCTTAGCCCTCCTAAATCTCCATAGGACCTCCTAAATAGTTAGGAGGATTTAGTCTCACATAGTGGAAAATGAAATATGAATTGAATAAACAATTAGGAGAAAGATGGATTCCAATTCAACCAACTCCCATTGCACCTATTTAGCTAATATCATAGAGTTAGTATTAAGTCAATGGATTCGATAACGAGTCAAATTGATACATGAGCATCATATAAGGATATATGTAGGGCTTATTATGTTAAAAAAATTGTTAGCACATGATGTGAAGGACAAAAAAATATCAAAATACGTAATTGTTGCTTTATTCATCGACCAAACAACCAATTCATCCTTTCCACTATCCACAAAACACTTTTTGATCCACCAATGCTAGTAAAATTTTATTAGAAACAATTTTTTATACTGATGGTGGATGGTGTTTGATTACCTATAATGTAACAACCATGAGGTCTCATTGTATTTTTTGAGGAAACTCTATTGTGATTTTATTATTTTGATTTTTAATCTCAAGATAACTTTTGAATGTAAATTAACTATATTATTATTATTATTATTATTATTATTATTATTATTATTATTATTATTATTATTATTATTATTATTATTATTATTATTATATAAACTGATGATAATCACAAAACAAAGAGAATAAAAAATCACACAAATACCTTTAAATAATATTAATGTCCAAAAAAAATAAAATACTAATGTATTAAAAGTTTATTTGTGATTTTTACTTGAAATCATGTTCTCTAAATCACAATAATTGAAAAATATTCACTAAATTAAATATTCTTGAAATAGCCTTACTTAAATACAAGTTGGAATAAGAGGAGTTCCAATGATTTAGTAATGTTTCTAGCATTAGTCATCTAGCATCAATATTACTGAAATATATTATATTTTATTTGTGATTCAAATGAATGATATGTTCATACATCTTATAGATATATGGGTGTTATTCTAACTTTGGGTAATTTAACTTTACAATCTTTTTATCATAGTAATGAAACAAAAAACTATCAAGACACTAAAAATTACAAATAGGCCAAGATTTGAAATGATAAGTTTGATTGATTCATATTAAATTAATTAAATTAATTACAAACCCAAACCATGCTTAAATAAGCCATAACTCAGAATTAGAGTTGACATGCAAAATTTTTTAAAAAATTAAAATCTAAAAAAATGTTATATCAGTAGCTACTATTTTTATAAAGTTTTACATGCAAGAGCGTGCAGCTCTAAAACTCTTTCTAAATATTCTAAACACTAAAATTAGTATATAGGATGAATTTTAACTAAATTTAATGTCTGGTCCTAAAAATATAAAATTTCTAAAAATAAAAATATCCCAAGAAAAATCATTAATAGATAATTCAAGACCCTCAGATGATCACGTATGGACTCCATAAAATATTAAAATCACCTCTAAGTAAAAAGTGTGAATTAGGTATGTAACTAAATTTTTCAGATGATCGTTGTGGTCCACGGAAGCTCAAAAGGAGCTATGGGTCAAAAGTTATGGCCTCCAGAAGGTTGGCCTATTTTTTAGCATCAATCTCCTCTGGTTGAAAATAGCTCAACTCCTATGAGTTACCTTGATTATAATACTACCATTTTTCCATGTCAATCATCTTCAACTCTTATTATATAATATAAGTGTTGTCTTCTTACTAAAATCCTTCCCACTATACCAAATACCTATTATAATTCCCTTTTCTTGTGCTCATTGTCTTCGTATCCAAAACTTGCACTATCTTTTCCTTCTTCTTTAAAACCTACTGCTCCCAATTTACTTTGTCATCATGGTCAACTTCACCATATTATCCATGGAATTCATATAAACCTAAAACATTAAATACTAGAGAGATATCAAAATTTTGTGGGAAACTCACCTCATAAACATTATCATTGATTTTTTCGCAATTCTACATGATGGTATTTTATTATAATTCAACTTGTTGTAAGTGACTTTTAAAAATCTTTATTTCCTCAAGTAAATGATTACCAACTCTCCTTATTCAAATACCTTGGATCTTCTTCTAACATCTGTTGTTGTTATATATTACTCATCACTTTTTTACAATTTTCTTCTTACTCCTTGCAACTGTTGCATATGCTTTGCAAACACTCCTGCATCATCACTAATTCAATCTAAAATTGGTAATTGTACCAAATATAAAATATCCATAAGATTTCTCTTATAAATAATTTGAAATGGTGACTTTCATATTGATCTATTCACTAAAATTTTATATGCAAACCCAACTTTTGGTAAAGCTAAGTCACATTGCTTGGACTTCTCTCCCACTATGCATCTCAAGAAATTTCCTAAGCTCTTATTCACAACTTTTGTCTATCCATCATTTTGTGGCTGATATGTACTGAAAATTTGTATCTTAGTACCCATCTTCTTCCAAAAAGTCTTCCAAAAATGACTTATAAATTTTGTGTTCCTATTTGAATTAATAGTTTTTAGAACACCATACAATTTTAAAATATCCTTAAAAACTAATTCTGTAACTCTAGTGGCATCATTAGTTTTTTTAAATGCAATAAAATTTAAAAATTTAAAAATATATCTACAATAAAAATGTTGAATCATTACCTCTCTGTGTGTTTTATAATCTTAACACAAAGTCCATACTCAAATCTATCCATGGTCCTCTTGACACTAGTAATGGCATGTATAATTCAATATTTTGTACATGTATTTTGGCCACCTAACTTATCCTACACCTTGAAACATACTTTGTCACATCTCTTTTCATCTTTGGCCAGAAAATGTTTCCTCCACCAAATCTAATGTCTTCATCTTACCAAAATGTCTAGCCAAACCACCACTATGTAATTCTCTTATTATATTATCTTGTAGAGACCCAAATAGAATGCATAATTATTTCCCTTTGAAGAGATAACCTTTTTTTTATAAAATACTCATCATGAATAGCATCCATTTTACCTATTAATGGATTCTTACACTACTCAACTACCTTGTCAAAATATGGATCCATGTCATATAATTCTTTGATAGCTTTAAATCTAACTTCTTCCCTCACCATGGTATTTAATAATTCTACCTCCATTCTCAATACATTAGCTACCAAATTTTATTTTCCTAATTTATACTTCAACATAAAATAACACCCCTGTAAGAAATAAACCCACTTTGTATGCCTACTATTCAACTTATTTTGTGTATTCACATACTTCAAAGCTTCATAATCTGTACATAGTATAAACTCCTTAGGCATCAGATAATGCCTCTAATGTTTTAATGTTTATACAATTGCATAAATTTCAACATCATAAGTAGAATACTTTGTTCTTACCTCTCTCAATTTCTCACTGAAATATCTTGTTGGCTTTCCTTCTTGACTCAGCACAACACCAATTCCCATAAATAAAGTATCACAATCAACCTCAAACACTTTGTTAAATTCTGGTAATGCTAAAATTGGTCTTTCTATAATATTTTTCTTCAAAAATTCAAAGCTTTCTATGGCTGCTCTAGTCCATGCAAATTCATTTCATCTCATGCAATCTGTTATTGGTGTCACAATACTACTAAAGTTTTTAATAATTTTTTTGTAAAAAGTTACTAAACTATGGAAACTTCTTACCTCTGTAATGCTTTTTGGAATAGACCACTCAATGATTGACCTTATCATTTTTCCATCCATTCTCACACCATCTGTTGAAATTATAAATCTTAAAAATACCAAATTATTCTACATAAACCTACACTTCTTCAAATTTGCATACTTCTTCTTTCTTAACAAATCTAGTACCATTATCAAACATTGTAAGTGTTCTTCTTTATTCTTATTGAATATCAAAATATCATCAAAATAAATAACCACAAACTTACCAATATATTCTTGTATCACAATATTCATCACCCTCATAAATGTGCTAGGTGTATTAGATAATCTGAGTGGCATCACCATCCACTCATATAATCTATCCTTAGTCTTGAATGTACTTTTTCACTCATCTCCTTTACAAATTTGAATCTAATAATAACCACTCCTTAGATCAATATTGGTAAAATATTTTGCTCTTACCAACACATCCATCATATCATTTAATCAAGGTATAGGAAACATATAAGTAATTGTAATTCTATTAATTACTCGACTATCCACACACATTATCCACCCTCTATCTTTCTTTAGAGTTAGAAATGACAGTGTTACAGATGAACTCATACTCTCCCTTATCACCTTCTTTCTTATCATTTTACTAACTTATTTATTTAATTTAACATGTTCTATTGGACTCATCCTATAAGCTGCTTGATCGGGTAGAGTTGATCCTAGAATCAAATCAATGTGATGTTGAATATCTTTCTTTAGTGGTAAACCATCTAGTAACTCATCAGGCATAACATCTGTATATTATTTCAACACTCTTATTCTTTATGTTGGTATTTATACCACTTACGATTATTCATTATTTACTACTAATACATAACAATAAATTTCCACCTTCATATCTTGGATAAATTCTTTAGTAGAGATCATGATTTTTACCTTATCTTCCTCTTTAATAGGTAACAAAACTACCTTTGTACCACCTTTCCAAAAAGTGTATATGTTTTTTCTCTATCATGAATTACTTTCCTATAAAATTGACATGGTCTTCCTAATAAGATATAGCATGCATCCATCGAAATCACATCACACCATATTTCATCATTATAACTTTTTCCATTAGAAAACTTGATTAAGCACCTTTTATCTATTGTAACTTCATTCCCTTTCTTGAACCATTAAATCTAATAAGGATTAGGATGATTTTCACTTTTCAAGTTTAGTTTCTCTACCATTTATTTAGAAACTATATTTGCTTAACTATCACCATCTATAATTACTTTTCATACATTTCTACCCGAAGTACATCTTATTCAAAAAATATTTGATCACAACCATGTATCACCACCTTCTTTATTCTACACTTGTTCCTTAGAGTGATCATTTTTCTTCTCATCATGAGATTCTCTTCAACATCTACTGCTATAACTTCAATAGTTTTATCTTCTATCTCAACCTCAAATAGATTCACTCTTGGGTAAT
>JARHVA010000312.1:322500-430000 GCA_037957365.1 Torreya grandis
TACAACATGCTTTAGGGAAAATACCTCAGTGTGGATAGTTTATAACTTTTGATGATTCATCTTTCAAAGGCAATGCCCATCTATATGATGTTTCCTTCATGAACATAATCAATGAGTATATTTGTGTAAAAATAACATGAACATAAATTATAGAAGAGCATAAAATCTTGTAACTCCAACCATCTAATACCACATAATTAAATCTCTTGTAAAAGAAATGTTGATGAAAGATAATATAAAGTAATTGGTTGTGATGCGAAAATCATTTGTATTAATTAAATATCCTCTAAATTCAGCCAATGAAACTTCTAAAATGTAGAAGGACGCTATCATTGAAGCAATGCCCATGTCAAATGCTATAAATACTCTACCTACATTAAAAATATGTGAACTGGGTGTACCTTTCAATTAAAAATAGAAAATATTTAATTCATAAATCGATTCTCAAGATAGCATTTGGAAAAACTCTTTTAAAATAAATTGTAAATGATTGGATTGGTGATTAAGTAATGGGGGTCAATAGCTCTCTACACTATGAATGATTATTGTTGGCTATCATGGAAGTAGTGCCCATGTCAAATGCTACAAATACTCTACCTACATTTAAAATATGTGAATTGGGTGTCCCTGTCAATAAAAAATAGAAAAAAAAATCTAATTAATAAATCAATTTTCAAAATACCATTTAGAAAAACTCTTTTAAAATAAATTTTAAATGTTTGGATTGGTGATTAAGTAATGGGGATCAATATCTCTCTACACTATGAATGATTATTGTTTAATTTTTAGATTGACTTTTAAAAAATATAAATAGTGTCTTATCAAATCCCACATATCTTTGGTGCTATATTTGCGTAAGGAATGTGATGTTTAAAAATTTGTGGAAGATACTTTAAAGAAAATTTTAACTATAATAACATTATATGGAGTAATAAAAATTTATAAAATTTTCTTGAATTTCTCATATTATTGTTTTTATAACACCGACTTAGAGAAAAATCATCTTGATTTTTTATTTGTTTTTTTGAAATTAATTAGTAATTATAAGACATCAACAATTACAAGGATAAATTATGATAATAATTTGTTTTTTTGTTTTTTTTTTTGGGTGTACCTCAATAGATAATATTCACATAGAATCACCAAACTACATAGAATGTCAACATCTCAGCCCATATTTCAAAAATAATTATATAGTAGATTACAATAATGAATTCTATATCTTTTTTAGAACTTATGTTGGATGATTTTTTTTTATCCTTTTGGATATGTTGAGAAAATAGAGGGCCTCACCCAAGTTTAAATGATATTATCCATACAATAAAAATTTAATAATCCTATAAATATTATAAATAAGGCTACCAACAAAAAAAATACAATAATTGATTAGTCGAGTTTGAAAGAAATTCAGCCAAAAAGCCTAAAATCTGAAAACAAAATAGAGTAAACCAAGAGTGTGAAGCACAACTATATTAGAAAGAAAAAATATAAACCCAACTAAAAAATGTTCTAAATTAAGATAAAAGGAATAAGGGTAAGTGCATGGAATTGGTCAGCCGAAATGGTATCTTAAGTGAACATTTGTTTTCTTTGAAAATAAGAATCCTAAAATTGTATAGATTATTTCAGACAAGTACACTTAAAATTCAAAGATGATGTATACAAAGAAAGAGGAGAATATGTTTGACATCGTAATAATAGTTTTAGGAAATATATCAATAAAATTCATAATATTTATAATGGTGTGTGTGTGTGTGTGTGTCTAGAGAGAGAGAGAGAGAGAAGAGTGTGTTCGTAGTAATAATTTTAAGAAATCTCTGTTGGTGTAGGATATTCATTATTCCATTTATTTATTTATTAAATGGATAATTCCTACACTTGTAGCTTTAGCTTACTTAGGTGTGATAAGAGGTTAAGTGGTTGAGAGGGTGAGTTCCACCTAGAATTCCACCTTGAGTTTAACTGAGTGTTGCTATGAGTTCTCCTATGAGTTTCATAGTGAGTGACACTTAGTGTAACTGTTAGTTCTCTAGTGAGTTAACTCTCCTACTCCTTTATATTCCTCTTCACCAAGCTATTGTCATTGAGTAGTGCAGCAGATAATTGGTAAGCAAGGCAGTCTAATACAGAAGGCAATTGTTGCACATCTTCTTGCATGTATCTAAATACAATCAAGGTCATCATTGTCGCAGAATACTTGTGTGCTCACTCTACCAAAAGATCACCTAATGGCTTATTCTGATATGGTATCAGAGCTAAAGGTTCTGTTAATGAACTTCAAGGTTATCTATTTGATTTCTATTCTGTATTCTTTTAATTTTTGAAGAAGAATTTGCATATTGCTAGCAATGAAATTTGCTAATTATTTTTATTTGTTCGATTCTATTGTTCCGAGCATTAAAATTTGGGGCAACTGGATCGGTGATCTCCGGATGCAAAATTGAGAGAATTTTGTCTGGAATTTGGAGGCTTTCTTGACTGCCAATGTCAAATCAACTGCCCACCTGAGATATCCAAACATAGAGGACAATCTACAAAGGGATAAGTCTTTTTTTTATTTTATTTTTTGTTTTGGGCGTGGAGTGTGACAGTTTTGTCCAAGCCTACTCTAGTCCGTTTGGTAGATAGAGGCCCTTTTTTTTGGCATCAAGAATCTCAGATCCGTGGTACGAATCTGTGCATGTATTCAAGAAATTAGACATTGCAGGTTTGCCAACCCTGTGCTCTTCACTCTCATAGCACACCAGTCGCTGAGCCACTTCACAGCCATTACTCTCCATCTGGTTAATACTGCTGCCATTCAAATAAATGCCCCGCGCAGTCTCTCGGCAACATAACCCTCATTCTTTACGAGAAACGATGCTAATTTAAGGTCTTTTTGCATCGATAGTAGGGTAGCACGAGTGGTCTAAAGCATTTCTGTTGGTCTTGATCTGGTCTGGATGCCACACAGCCTTCAACAATGCTCTTTGCTCTCAGCGCCATGCTAGGCATCTACAACTCCTTCCAACGGCTTGTACTGCCGTCCTCGTTGGTAGGTGAGATGCCTCCAATCTGGGCGTGAACACCACAAATCCACGCTGCCCATGCCACTACTGCACCATTCTTTTTGGAGTCTGCATTTTTGGGTTACGAAGAGGAGGTCGTGTTGATATTAGCCATGAGCGAGCTTTGGTTCCTCTGCCCCTATTGGATGCCTCTTTCACCGCTAAATCTGCCAGCAGGCATTTAATTCCCAACAATAATCTCCAACAAACCAAAAATTTGTTTTGCACAGCCGTAAGCACCTGATCGCCATCCTCCAGCTTAACGATATCGCAAATACAAACATAGATCCTGCGTTATAAGTGCCATTTGGTGTTAGACTTTTATGGGCGAGCTCTATATTTAGGGATCTATTGTGTGAAGCTTTGATAGCTACAGACTTGTAATCCTTTCTATGGCAACAATCTAAGTCGTTGATCAAAACCCTGATCTAAGCATCCACAGCATGCAAAGGCGTTCTAATCCTGCTGTGAAATTTGTAGCTACAGCAGCATAAATCAACCTGAAAGAAAAAGGAAACAGAGCAGGAAAAAAAAAACACAGAGTAGAAAGAAAAAGAAAAATAGAGCAGGAACGAATTGTAATTTTGTATATTCCTTGAATAATATAATGTTAACAAAAATTACATAGACTAAAACAACCACAGAAAAAGAGAAAATGTGGTGAAAGATGCAGTGAAAACTAAGAGAACTGGCACATTGCATGAACGGACCCTAGGACATTGTATGAACGGATCCAGTTAACTTGTTAGTTAGCTTATTGTTAAAGAGAATAATTAATGCTAATACCCCCCCCCCCCCCTTAAGTCTAACTGAGGAGACAGAAAAGGGAAAGGAAAAGAGGAAAGAGGGAAAACCCTGTGTGAACAAAACCCCCCCTCAAAAGAGACACTAACTACACATGGCAGCTATTGTGTTGTAGTGTTCTTCACACCAAGGTCTCATAGAAAATGAAACTTTTGCTCAATGAATGTCTTTGTGAAGATGTCGGCAATCTGTTCAGAAGTGGCACAGTATTGCAAGTCGATGACTCCATCATGTATCAATTCGCGGACGAAGTGCATGTGGATCTCGATGTGTTTGGTCTGTTGCCGTTGTATGGGATATCTACAAACCTTCAGTGTACTCTGATTGTCACACCAAATGACGGTTGGACGATGAAAGAGGATACCAAGATCAGTTAGGAAGTGTTGCAGCCAAATGACTTGAATGGTAGCATTTACTGCACCTCTATATTCAACCTCTGTTGATGATAAAGCAATGGTAGATTGCTTCTTACTTGACCAACAAATGGGACGTGATCCCAGACTAAGAACATATCCTGAAGTGGACTTGCGATCAATGTTATCACCAGCCCAGTCAGAATTAGTGTAGCCAATGAGATCCAAAACACAACCTGTTGAATAATGAAACCCATAGCAAATGGTTCCCTGGACATAGCAAAGTATACACTTGGCAGCCTTCCAATGTAACTCATGCGACTCTTGCATGTATCTAGAAATAACCCCCACTACATATGAGAGATCTGGATGGGTGTAAGTGAGATAAAGCAGACTCCCCCCAAGTTGACAGTAGTGTGTGCAATCAACCAATGGTGTATCCTTGCCATATTCAAGCTTTACCCCTGATAGGAAAGGTGTGACAGTTGGCTTGCAGTCAGTCATGTGAAACCGAACCAAGAGATCTCGTGCATACTTGGATTGAGCAACTATGATTCCTAATTGATTCTAGTTGATTTCAAGGCCAAGATAAAAATGTAGGAGACCCATGTCTGTCATAGAAAATCTATCATGCAAAACAATTTTAATTGTAGTAATGGTGGTGGCTGAATCACCTGTTATTAGTAGATCATCTACATAGAGTACGATGAGCAACAAAGAGTCAGATGTTCTCAGCATATAAACATTTGGATTAGATTTGCATCATATGAAATTTTGAGACAGAAGATAAGAATCCATTTTAGAATACCAAGCTCTAGGTGCCTGCTTGAGACCATAGAGTGACTTCTTGAGTCTGCATACCAATGAGGAATTTTGTATATACCCCTGTGGCTGCTCCATGTAGATCTCCTCCTTGAGATCACCATGAAGAAATGCATTCTTCACATCCATGTGATGAACCTCCCACCTTCTTGATGCTGCAATGACAAGAGCTAATCGAATGGAGTCCATTTTTGCCACTGAAGCAAAAGTCTCATCATAGTCAATGCCATAAACTTATTGAAAACCTTTGGTGACCAACCGTGCTTTGTATCTGCTCACATGTCCATCGACTGATTTCTTTGTCCTATAGACCCACTTACATTTGACAAGCTTGTGATTGGAAGGAAGTGGAACCAAATCACAAGTTTGGTTTACAATGAGGGAGTTGTACTCCTCATCTATGGTTGCTTCCCAAAGAGGATTCCCTATAGCTTCTGCATAAGTCTGAGGGTCATATGCTAGAACCACATAGGCATGCATCAGCATGATGGGCTCGGTAGCTGAGAGTGCATGAGGGACTTCATATATATCAGCTAAGTTCCTTGTTCTTTGATTTTCCACATAGGATACTGAATCATCACTAGAATCCAAAATCAAGGATTGGTTGTGGATCAGTGTATGCATGCTCATGTTCCTCTGAATCAGATTTTGAAATATCTAAAATAAGATTAGAATGATTGCATGTATCTCTGAGATCTGTAAGACGAGCAAGCATAGAGGTGGTAGCATGTTGTTCCTGAGATGCATGTGGAAGACTTTCATCAAAGTAGACACTCATGTCAATGAAGAGTGTTTCTATGGAAAGATCTAGTAGTATGTATCCCTTTACACCATCTGGATATCCAACAAAGATGCATTCTTTAATTTGAGGCTCCAAAGCTTTCCTCTTGTCTGCAGGAATGTGTGCCCAAGCACATGATTCAAAGATGTATAAACGTGTGACTTCTAGTTGCATGCCTCTCCATGCTTCAAAAGGTGTTTGTCTTGTGACAGATTTGTGAAAAGATCTATTTTGTATGTATGAAGCACAATTGATTACTTTAACCCACAATTTGGAGGGAAGGGACCTAGCATACAACATGCAGTTGACCATCTCTTTCAAAGATCAGTTCTTCCTCTCAGCTACCCCATTTTGATGAGTGTATGGAACTATGTTCTGTAATTGTATTCTTGCTTCATCACAAAGATGTTAGACATCATTGTTGACATACTCCCCTCCATTATCTAGATGGAGGATCTTGATCATTTTCCTAGACTGCTTCTCTGCATGGGCTTTGAAAATCCTGAGATTCTTAAACACCTCATATTTAAATTTGAGAAAATAAACCCATGTGTATCTTGTGCAATCATCAATGAATGTTAGCACATATCTGGGTTTGCTCATGGAAGGTTCAGAAAATGGACCCATAAGATCACTGTGAACAAGCTCTAATGGAGAAGAGGCTCTCCATGCATTCCCCTTTGAAAACTTTTCTTGTGGATGCTTTCCAAGAGGACATACTTCACAAATTCCATTAGAAAATTCTAAGGCTAGCAAGCCTTTAATCATTCCCTATTTGTTAAGTTGTTGCATGTATCTAAAGTTTAAATGACCAAATCTTTCATGCCAAATTCTACTTTCATCATTTGCATGTGTTAGAAGTAAAGTAGAATTTGCTTTAGCAAAAAAATAAAAAAAAAGTGTATAGATGAGATTGATGATTTGCCTTACCAATAGCAATTTTGGAGTTGTCTTGCATGTCAAATATGGTCACGGAATCAGGGGTGAATTCAACTCTCTTGCTAGTTCTAGTATGTGTCATTTGATACACAGAAAGAAGATTAATAGAAAGCTTTGGAATATGTATGACATTCTCAAAACTTCCAATTCCAACATCTACCCTCCCTATTCCAATTGCCTCTATAGGAGAACTATCTCCCATGAGAATAGGAGAACCAGAATATGGTTTCAAAGAAGAAAGAGCATCTTTTGTGGCTGCCATGTGGTGTGAAGCTCTAGAGTCTATGATCCATGCATCTGAAGAAGAATGAATATCAATCAATGCATGAGCATTGTCTCTTGTTTCACAGGATTTTTCTTCCTACTTCTTGGAACTCTCAGGGATAAGGATACCAAGATTATGTTGTTGAAGTGTCTGAGCCATGAGATTAATGGTCTTCTTCACGCATAATGATTTTGGATGGTACCCACAGTTACAATAGCTTCACTTTGATTGGCCCTTTTTGTCCTTTTCTTTTGAGCTAGTAGATCCATCTGGAGGTTTGGGATTGCCTTCCTTTCTTGGATATGAATCTTTTTTCCCTTTGCGTTTCAATTGTTGGTTGGATTTGGAATTGTTCTTCCCACTTGCATGCATAACAAGTGCATGAGCTCTGGAATTCTTTAATGTGCCCATCTTTATAAGTTTATCATGCTCATGTACTAGAGACTCAATGAAGGTATCCAGTGTGGGCATCTTCCAAGTTGCTCCTGTTATGAGCCTAACTATGTGGAAAGCAGAGACAAATATTGCATATTTTGGACCCAGCTTTGATAGAATAGCAAGGATTAATTTGATTTCTTCCTTGGATTTGTCAATACTAGATCCTTTGAGTTGAAGCAATAAAGCCTTGAACTTTGTGAAGAAATCTTGAATATTATCAAAACTCCTTGGATCCAATGAGTTGATCTCATTTTCAAGGATATAACCCCACATTTCATCTTGCTTTCCGAAAAGAGTCTCCAATGTATTCCAAACTTGGGTTGGAGTTGTACATGCCTCAACATGAAACAACAATTTTGGAGAGATGGATAAGCACAACATACCAAATGCTTCATCCATGTGGTTGAATTATTTAGATTTTTCAACTTCTGGATAGGGTTCAACCTCTGCATTCATAACTATTCGATAGAGGCCTCTACTTCTGAGCTAAAGTAGAATCTTTAGCTTCCAATCAAAATAGTTGTATGGTGTGAGAATGGCAGAGGGTGAACATTCCATTTTTCAGCTCTGATCTTCTATATCTATTAATAAAAAAATTGTACCTCTTCTTTCTGGTAACCAAGCTCTGATACCATGTGAAATTTGTAGCTACAGCTACATAAATCAACCTAAAAGAAAAAGGAAATAGAGCAGCAAAAAAAAAAGAGCAGGAACGAATTGTAACTCTATATATTTCTTGAATAATATAATGTTAACAAAAATTACATAGACTAAAATAACCACAGAAAAAGAGAAAATGTGGTGAAAGAAGCAGTAAAAACTAAGAGAACTGGCACATTACATGAACGGATCATGTTAACTCATTACTTAGGTTATTGTTAAAGAGAATAATTAATGCTAACACCTTCAACTACCTGTCCAAATGCATTTCTTGACCTCCATTGTCTATGTATGATGTGCATGATGATGGCATACTTCTGATTTGCTACACTTGTGCATGCAAAAGTGGCAGCATCATACAATCATATCTTCTCATTCTAGCTAGCTCCTTGCATGAATAATGGGGCACCAACTAGCTAAGATCTAAAAGTCAAAAAACTAAATATTTCCTAAAAGAATTAAAGAATTAAAGCATTTTTTATTTCTTTTTAAAATATCTTTGCATAATTTTTTAATTAAAAACCCCTTGTAACAATCTTTTTTAGAAACATCCATGTAAAGGTGATTGGGAAGGCATTTTTTAAACTTTTGTTGATATGACAAAGTTCATGGTTCAATGTCAATTCCAATGGGTGGTTACATGACATGTTTTATTTTTGAACCTAATGAGTATTTAAACTCTAAGTGCAATTTAATTAAACAGGGCATTAATGATGAAAAAAGTATTTTGATATAACTTTTGATTGGTAACTCAGAATTGAGTGACACTTTTTTTAAAAGTGCATTTTTTTCATCCTCTTTTCATTGGTCTAATATTTTTTTATAAAAATCAATAAAGTTATAAAGTGCCATATTCGGTGGTGTTATGGGCCCTACTATTTCTAAAGCATACTTCATGCACTGATTGATCTCATCTATATTGACTCATTTTTGGCTCAATCCAAAGTCCATATCTAAAATTAGTACCATTGTTTACTCACTCTAGCACTTAGTTCTCATTTGGACACATTCTCAATTGTGCCCAATGTCCCTTTCATGAGCATGCTTCAGGAGTTTATTGTAGAGTATTTTTTGGAGTTATGAACTTCTCTGGTGTCTTCTCTCGGTTATATTGACCCCATTTGAGAGATTATAGATGAAGAGAGTTGTTTCATCTCCAGTGATCCTTCTTGAGAAGGACAATTATGTTTCATGGCATGTTTATATGGAACACTTGCTCACATGCAATAATCATATTCCATTTTTATATACCCATATTTCTGCACCCACTGATCCTATTTAGTTTGATAAGTGGGCTAACACTTGTGACAGGGTTTTTCCTAGTCTATTACTACATGTTTCCATGGATCTTCATTTCCATGTGGAATATACAAAGTGTCCATGCACTGTTTGGAGCATACTACAAATTTTTTTCAATGATCCTACTAAGATTTATGTCACACCTCTTCCACTTCTTATAGTCTCTTCTGAGACTGATGTACTCTCTCCTCATTCTTATATTCCTTGTGATGACATATCCATGGTAGATAGTGTTCTTCCTATTATCAAGCCCCCACTACAAGATGAGATTTTATCAAACCTTAGTTGTCTCATTACAGATTCTACATCTATTCCTGTGTAGATTGTTGTTCTTTTAGAGCCTTCACAAACTTGCATTTTAGAGGACTTTTCTAGTGAGAGTATACACATTGATATTATTGATGACTCATATTCCTTATAGACATTCATCTTGTAGATCTGAGTGCTTCATTTATAGATCAATATTTATTTTCGATAATTGTTGAGCCTTGTTCTCTTATTCTCATGGACATTCTTTCATTGAATGTTCCATGTCTATCTTATTCTCTAGTTGTTCTCTCTCATTTATTGTATGCTTCTTCATTTCCATCTTCTATATTTATTCATGTGATATTTTATTAGACTTTGGACATTCGAGCATTAGCAGGGAGACATTTGAGTATTATCTAGAGATATACATCTTGATTCATACATGCATTTCACTTAAGTGGCAATTCAATAGTTTGACAGTGAGTGGTTTCTTTCTTCCAAAAGGAATAGATAGTAGTGCTACAGAGGGACCTACTACATCATTCACCATGCAACATTCTATGCATACATTCTCTCTCTTCTTTGTGAAGACACACATCCTTCATATTTTGTAGGATATTAAGATCATCACTATGTATTCGGTTTCCTCCTCAAATCTCATTGTCGAAACCCAATTTTATATCCCACCTAAGCTATGCTTAAGGGGGGTTTTTAAGTGGGACTTCTAATCCCTTCTTTTTTATCTCTCTTTTAGGGGAGAGTTTTTTTCCACTAGATTTTCTCTTTTTACTCCACTTATTGAGAGTTACGTTGTACATGGGTATCTCATCAAGCTTTGTTGCCAGGACCCATCTTTTATTTTTTGTACACCTAAGCTATTTTTAAGGGGGTGTTGGTGTAGGATATTTATTATTTCATTTACTTATTAAATGGATAACTTTTACACTTGTAGATTTAGCTTACTTAGGTGTGATAATAGGTTAAGTGGGTGAGAGGGTGACTTCCATCTAGAGTATCACTTGGAGTTGAACTGAGTGGCATTGTGAGTTCTCCTATGAGTTCCATAGTGAGTTACACTTAGTCTAACTATGAGATATCTAATGAGTTAACTCCCCTACTCCTTTATATTTCTCTTCACCAAGCTATTTTAATTGAGTAGAGTAGCAAATAATTGGTAAGTAAGGTAATCTAATATAGAAGGCAATTATTGCACATCTTCTTGCATGTTTCTGAATACAAATAAGGTCATGATTATTGCAAAATCTTATGTTCTGACTCTACAAGAAGATTACCTACTGGCTTATTTTGACATTATTACCCTACTTGTTAAATTCATAGTATTTATAATGATATAAGATAGATATTTTTTTATTTTTTGTAAAAAATATGGATTCGGTTGTGTGTGTAAGTACAAACCTTATGCTTGAGAACTCAAGCCACTTTTTATCATAAAGGCCTTTGATTGAAATTATGCAAATTAAAAGTATATACCGGATTCTATTTATATTGAACTCATGATTTGTAATAACTAAAAATTGACAACATTTATACACATAGATAAAATGTTTTCATAGTTCATATAGGTAACTAGCTATTGTCCCTAAAGTTGAATGAGAGATGCATAGAGATACAACGAGAGATGTAAATTATAAGTTCATGGATTTGGGGGAAAATTCTATGCATATTTACCCTAATGCGTATGTGTTATAAATAGTATGCATATGTGCAATGTCTTTAATGCATACATGTTTTTAAAAATTAGGGTTGACAAAACTGAACCATAATGTGTAAGCATTATAATGCATTATATTAACATGAAATAAAATTAAAAGACCCAAACCCACGGACATTATCACTCTGATTTATTTTATTATTTTCTCTAGATTTCTCTACACTAAACCATGTTCACATTATGCTTAAAGGAGGAAAAAACATGCTATGATAGCTTGTTACCTTGACAAAATGTTACCGTACAAGGAAGGTAAGAAATCAAAAACCAAACCTATTAATATTAGATTTTATAAATTATTTATTTTCATTATTTTATTATTAAAATCCATTTATTTTAAAACAACCCATTCAATTGCAAGAAAACAACATGCTAAACCTCATCCTAACCCTCTTAAACCTCCATCTAATGATTCAAACCATGAGGCCCAAGACCAGATGTGTGGGAGATAACTAAGTTTGGTTGTATAGAGTGAATGCATAGAGAGTATTCAAAAAAATCAAACACACATTCAATGGAATAAAATTCTTATTTTTAGGAAATTGAACTTCTACTCATAAATCAAAGAATAGAAGATACAAAGTATAATGTCTACAGTTAATAATGTTAAGACTGTGTAAATAACAATGATTTGGTTGTGTTATTTTTTGGCTAGATGCATAAGTTACATATTTAACATGTAGAATACAAAGACAGTAATAATTGTTACACAACCACCAATGAGATAATTTGAATCATATTATTAGGTGACGTAGTTGGCAACATTTTGACCAGTTAATATCTAGGCTATCTCCTGTTAGGATCCTACTGCCTACTAAGGGCACACTTGATTACCTTTATATTAACAACTAAACACAAAATTTAACCAGAATGAATAAGTAACTAGAAATATGAAACAACACAGGATATGAGAGACAATACACAATCTTGTAATAAATACTCATTCAGAATAAAATACAATAAATAAGATGCCACACTTCTTCTTCCCACACCTCTAGAGCTCCCACACTTCTAGGGTTCACCTGTAATTCTCCTTCTACAGTTCACTCTCTCAATCACGGTCACAACAATCAACTCCAATACAGAGTTGTTATTCACCTCCACCAATTAGTAACAACACTACCAGTACACCAAATACACAACCGTACTCCAAGTAGATCTTCCCTTCTCTTGTTGCCACCTGCAAATCAACAAACCTTACTTACCATGTAGATATCTCTACACCCTAAAGAACCTTTGTCCTTGCCTCACCAAGTCCTCATGATTCTTCAACCAGTACCCCGGTGGATCTCCTAGTAGAAATTGCACAACCTGCAACTCTCCCTGATCATACACACTTAGCACCCCTTTGGAACTAGGAGGAGCTACTCTTGCTCTCTCTTCAAGCATAATGGCTTTCTAGCACACTTTTAAAATACAGCCCATGAGTCTATTATATATATCTCATGCATACAATAATTAGACATTCTTAATTACAATAATTAGACTCGCAACTCAAGACTATAATTAGCCTCTTAACATGCAAACAATCGGTTCGTTAACAAACTGTTCATCAACTCGCAATTCTAGAACCACACATGTGACCGACATCGATCCCTATCTGCCTAGAGATGGCCAACATCGGCCGATCTCTGACCGATGTCGGTAGCTTCCTGTCCACTCCTGACCGACGTTGATTGGCCTGACCGACGTCAGTGTCTGTGACACTTCAGCAACTCCTCCTGTTCACAACTTGGTGAAGCTTTCAGCTCCACAACCTAACAATCTCCCACTTGGAGATAAATAGTTGCACTTGTACCTGTACCTGTACCTTCATCTAATTCATTTTTTGGCTTGTATCCCTCTTCAAGTTCAATCTTGAAGACCAACCACCACACAACTTGTGGTGCACCTCCTGTCATCCAAGTAACCTACCATATCCAAACCTACAACTCCATGTAGTGAAGACCTTGACCCTGCATAACAAGTTAACCTGCTGCTAGTCCCTCTCAAATACCTGAGAATCCACTAAACTACCCTCCAGTGCTCCTTCCATGAATTGGCTATGAACTCTCTGACAACTCCCACTGCTTGGGAAAACTCAGGCCTACACTCGACCTCATGTGATTTCAAACACTATTCTAAGCTCAGCTTGAACTGTCTAGCCCTTGGTGTGCTTACTAGTTCTGCATCCTGTGTATTGAACCCCGCCAACACCTTCTTCACATCAGCTCCCACTGGAGACAAAATCAACCTGTGATCTTCCATGTCTCTTATGCCAAAGAATTTCACTGCTCCCAAATTCTTCATGACATACCTCTGAACTAACTTTACCTTTAACTCAGAAACTCCCTGCATGTGTAACCCTGCAACAAGCAACCACACAACAGTAACAAGATAATGTTGCAATCATCATCCAACCTGGTAAAGAAAACATAATAGTTACATTGACCTTGACCAAAGCCATGCTTTGTCATACACCTATCAAACCTGTACCACTATCTTACAGCTTCCTCAAGACCATATACCTTGGCCTTCCATCTCACGTATCCATCCACTCTCTTCTTTAACTTGGGAATCTATCCGTCTTTTAGTGCTTTCATCCCCGCAGGAAACTCTACCAAATCTCCCACTTGGTTCTCTTCTAAAGAATTCATGCCATGCTCCCATTGTTTCTTGGATTCTACCTGCATTGCCTCTTCACGTCTTCCTGGTTCTTGACCATCAGTAAGCAACAAGTAATATAAAGAAGATGAACATTGAATATGAGGCTCACTTACACTTTCAATCCTCCATATGGGCGTTTAAGACTTCTTGATAGCTTGATGTCTACCTAACATCTGTTCCAGTGACCGATCTCGGCCATCTCCCAATTTGCACCCGACCAACGTCAGTTCCCTATGACTGACCCTGACTGCCGACGTCGATTTCTCCTAACCAATGCTGGTGTACATTTTGCTGATGTTGGTTCATGTATGATCGACGTCGGTCTTCATCTGCCCGACACCACCAACTCTGTTGATCTGCACATGACCGACGTCGGTCTCCCATGACTGATGCCAGTACCTGTGTTTTCTTGTGAGTGATGACTTTTTACCTGTGAGCTCCCCTTGGATCAAAACCCTGTCCAAATTAACACAGCCCTACTCAAAATAATCCAGCCTTCTCCACTGATCTCTGTCCATCATCTCCTCCATGAACACCAAGGCTTTCCAGTTCTTAAGTTTGTCAAAAACATCTGTCTTCTGCTTAAGAACATACATCCCTTCTTACACATGTGACCAAGCCTACAAATCCACATCTCTGCAAAAGAAGGTGAATCAGTAATATATGTAGATAGATAAAGGATACCTACTTTCTTACCACCATCTAATTCAAGTGCATCCACTGTGAGAGTTACTGTGCATCTCTCATCACCCAACTTTTCTAAAGAAATTAGACTCATCTCCAAGACTGGAACCTGCATGACCTTCTTCAACACCTATGTGTTACCCGTTTGTAGTTTCAGCTTCACTTCCCCTTTGCCAACAATCTAACAAGGCTCACCAACCCCTAAATAAATCTCTCCAAAGTCTCCAAAGACATACCCATGAAAAGATGCTCTATTTCGGGCTACATGGAAAGAGGCAACATAATCTATAGACCAAGATTCTACTTTATCCAGAGCAACCTATGCAACAACACCTGCAACATCTACTTCTACACGCTGATCTTGTACCGACCAACAATCTTCCTTTACCTGCTCTTTCTTCCCATCAATCAGACCATTCATATTATTCAGTTTCTCCATTCGTAGCTTACTTTTTTCTACCATTGCTATACTCCCACTCAATTAGAAACCCCTAAGAATGACCTGTAATCAAACAATAATCTGTTCCCTGCAACCTTAGCTCTGATACCAACCGTTAGGATCCTACTGCCCACTAAGGGCACACTTGATTACCTTTGTATTAGCAACTAAACATGGAATTTAACCAGAATGAATAAGTAACTAGAAATATGAAACAACACAAGATATGAGAGACAATACACAATCTTGTATTAAATACTCATTCAAAAGAAAATACAATAAAGAAGATGCCACACTTCTTCTTCCCACACCTCTAGAGCTCCCACACTTCTAGGGTTCACCTGTAATTCTCCTTCTATAGTTCACTCTCTCAATCACGGTCACAACAATCAACTCCAATATAGAGTTGGTGTTCACCTCCACCAGTCAGTAACAACACTGCCAGTACACCAAGTACACAACCGTACTCCAAGTAGATCTTCCCTTCTCTTATTGCCACCTACAAATCAATAGACCTTACTTACCATGTAGATATCTCTACACCCTGAAGAACCCTTGTCCTTGCCTCACCAAGTCATCATGATTCTTCAACTAGTACCCCGGTGGATCTCTTAGTAGAACTTGTACAACCTATAACTCTCTCTGATCATACACACTCAGCACCCCTTTGGAACTAGGAGGACCTACTCTTGCTCTCTCTTCAAGCACAATGGCTTTCTAGCACACTTTTACAATACAGCCCATGAGTCTATTATATAGATATCATACATATAATAATTAGACATTCTTAATTACAATAATTAGACTTGTAACTCAAGACTATAATTAGCCTCTTAACATGCAAACAATCAGTTCATTAACAAACTATTCATCAACTCACATTTCTGGAACCACACAGGCGACCAACGTCAGTCCCTGTCTGCCTAGAGACGGCCAACATCGGCCGATCTCTGATCGATGTCGGTAGCTTCCTGTCCACTCCTGACTGACGTTGATTGGCCTGACTGACGTCAGTGTCTGTGACACTTCAGCAACTCCTCCTGTTCACAACTTGGTGAAGCTTTCAGTTCCACAACCTAACAATTTCCCACTTGGAGATAAATAGTTGCACTTGTACCTGTACCTGTACCTTCATCTAATTCATTTTTTGGCTTGTATCCCTCTTCAAGTTCAATCTTGAAGACCAACCACCACACAACTTGTGGTGCACCTCCTGTCATCCAAGTAACCTACCATATCCAAACCTACAACTCCATGTAGTGAAGACCTTGACCCTGCATAACAAGTTAACCTGCTGCTAGTCCCTCTCAAATACCTGAGAATCCACTAAACTACCCTCCAGTGCTCCTTCCATGAATTGGCTATGAACTCTCTGACAACTCCCACTACTTGAGAAAACTCAGGCCTACACTCGACCTCATGTGATTTCAAACACTATTCTAAGCTCAGCTTGAACTGTCTAGCCCTTGGTGTGCTTACTAGTTCTGCATCCTGCGTATTGAACCCCGCCAACACCTTCTTCACATCAGCTCCCACTGGAGACAAAATCAACCTGTGATCTTCCATGTCTCTTATGCCAAAGAATTTCACTGCTCCCAAATTCTTCATGACATACCTCTGAACTAACTTTACCTTTAGCTCAGAAACTCCCTGCATGTGTAACCCTGCAACAAGCAACCACACAACAGTAACAAGATAATGTTGCAATCATCATCCAACCTGGTAAAGAAAACATAATGGTTACATTGACCTTGACCAAAGCCATGCTTTGTCATACACCTATCAAACCTGTACCACTATCCTGCAGCTTCCTCAAGACCATATACCCTGGCCTTCCGTCTCACGTATCCATCCACTCTCTTCTTTAACTTGGGAATCCATCCGTCTTTCAGTGCTTTCATCCCCGCAGGCAACTCTACCAAATCTACCGCTTGGTTCTCTTCTAAAGAATTCATGCCATGCTCCCATTGTTTCTTGGATTCTACCTGCATTGCCTCTTCACGTCTTCCTGGTTCTTGACCATCAGTAAGCAACAAGTAATATAAAGAAGATGAACAATGAATATGAGGCTCACTTACACTTTCAATCCTCCATATGGGCGTTTGAGACTTCTTGATAGCTTGATGTCTGCCCAACATCTGTTCCAGTGACCGATCTCGACCATCTCCCAATTTGCACCCGACCAACGTCAGTTCCCTATGACTGACCCTGACTGCCGACGTCGATTTCTCCTAACCAATGCTGGTGTACATTTTGCTGATGTTGGTTCATGTATGATCGACGTCGGTCTTCATCTGCCCGACACCACCAACTCTGTTGATCTGCACATGACTGACGTCGGTCTCCCATGACTGATGCCGGTACCTGTGTTTTCTTGTGAGTGATGACTTTTTACCTGTGAGCTCCCCTTGGATCAAAACCCTGTCCAAATTAACACAGCCCTACTCAAAATAATCCAGCCTTCTCCACTGATCTCTATCCATCATCTCCTCCATGAACACCAAGGCTTTCCAGTTCTTAAGTTTGTCAAAAACATCTGTCTTCTGCTTAAGAACATACATCCCTTCTTACACATGTGACCAAGCCTACAAATCCACATCTCTGCAAAAGAAGGTGAATCAGTAATATATGTAGATAGATAAAGGATACCTACTTTCTTACCACCATCTAATTCAAGTGCATCCGCTGTGAGAGTTACTGTGCATCTCTCATCACCCAACTTTTCTAAAGAAATTAGACTCATCTCCAAGACTGGAACCTGCATGACCTTCTTCAACACCTATGTGTTACCCGTTTGTAGTTTCAGCTTCACTTCCCCTTTGCCAACAATCTAACAAGGCTCACCAACCCCTAAATAAATCTCTCCAAAGTCTCCAAAGACATACCCATGAAAAGATGCTCTATTTCGAGCTACATGGAAAGAGGCAACATAATCTATAGACCAAGATTCTACTTTATCCAGAGCAACCTATGCAACAACACCTGCAACATCTACTTCTACACACTGATCTTGTACCAACCAACAATCTTCCTTTACCTGCTCTTTCTTTCCATCAATCAGACCATTCATGTTATTCAGTTTCTCCATTCGTAGCTTACTTTTTTCTACCATTGCTATACTCCCACTCAATTAGAAACCCCTGAGAATGACCTGTAATCAAACAATAACATGTTCCCTGCAACCTTAGCTCTGATACCAACCGTTAGGATCCTACTGCCCACTAAGGGCACACTTGATTACCTTTGTATTAGCAACTAAACATGGAATTTAACCAGAATGAATAAGTAACTAGAAATATGAAACAACACAAGATATGAGAGACAATACACAATCTTGTATTAAATACTCATTCAAAAGAAAATACAATAAAGAAGATGCCACACTTCTTCTTCCCACACCTCTAGAGCTCCCACACTTTTAGGGTTCACCTGTAATTCTCCTTCTACAGTTCACTCTCTCAATCACGGTCACAACAATCAACTCCAATATAGAGTTGGTTTTCACCTCCACCAGTCAGTAACAACACTGCCAGTACACCAAGTACACAACCGTACTCCAAGTAGATCTTCCCTTCTCTTATTGCCACCTGCAAATCAACAGACCTTACTTACCATGTAGATATCTCTACACCCTGAAGAACCCTTGTCCTTGCCTCACCAAGTCATCATGATTCTTCAACTAGTACCCCAGTGGATCTCCTAGTAGAACTTGTACAACCTGTAACTCTCTCTGATCATACACACTCAGCACCCCTTTGGAACTAGGAGGAGCTACTCTTGCTCTCTCTTCAAGCACAATGGCTTTCTAGCACACTTTTACAATACAACCCATGAGTCTATTATATAGATATCATACATATAATAATTAGACATTCTTAATTACAATAATTAGACTTGTAACTCAAGACTATAATTAGCCTCTTAACATGCAAACAATCAGTTCATTAACAAACTATTCATCAACTCACAGTTCTAGAACCACACAGGCGACCAACGTCAGTCCCTGTCTGCCTAGAGATGGCCAACATCAGCCGATCTCTGACCGATGTCAGTAGCTTTCTGTCTACTCCTGACCGACATCGATTGGCCTAATCGACGCCGGTGTCTGTGACACTTCAGCAACTCCTCCTGTTTGCAACTTGGTGAAGCTTTTAGCTCCACAACCTAACATCTCCAATGATTATTAATCTTGTGATCCTCGATTGGTACATGATAGCTAGTTGGACCAATTATTGTTACATAATCAAGGCATGCCAATGTGTGGTTGTGTGAAAGTGGAGCCCAAGGAGATGATTAGTCCATGATTAAGAATAGATGAAATACGTAGGGATGCATAGTGTGGAAGGTGCACTGAGGATCATAAAATATGATTTGAGGTGACCGTTGCATGAAAATTTATGAACATGCACAATATTTATGTGTAAGGTTGTAACAAAGCTTTAGGAAAATGAGTGCACATAGTTGTGTCATAAGTGTGAGCTTGACATAGAGGATACACCGAAATCATCTAACCCTCCTAGCCCTCCTAAAACTCCATAGGACCTCTCAAAAATTTAGGAGGATTTAGTTTCACATAGTGGAAAACAAAATAGAAATTGAACAAACAATTAGGAGAATGAAGGACCCCACTTTGACCAACTCCTATTGCATGTGTTTAGTTAATACCATAGAGTTAGTATTAAGTCAAATTGATAGATGAGCATTTTATAGGGATTGATTTAGGGCTTACTATGCTAAAAACTTGTTAGCACGTGATGTGAAGGACAAAAAAATATCAAAAGACCTAATTTGTGCCTTATTCATCAATCTAACAACCAATGTATCCTTTTCACTATACACAGAACACTTTTTGATCCACCAATACTAGCACAATTTGATTATAAATAATTATTTGGAGTGATGGTAGATGGTGTTTGATAACCTACCCTATAACAACCATGAGGTCTCATTGTATTTTTAGGGAACCTCTATTACGAGTTTATCATTTTGATTTTTAATCTCAAGATAACTTTTGAATGCAAACTAACTATATTTTTGTTAATTAATCTTCATGAATATATTATTATCATATTCCCTTTTTCTCATATATAAACTGATGATAATCAAAAAAATAAGGAAAATAAAAAATCTCACAAATTCCTTTAAATAATATTAATATCAAAAAAAATGCTAATGTATTAAAATTTTATTTATGATTTCTAATTGAAACCATGTTCTCTAAATCACAATAATTGAAAAACATTCACCAAATTAAATATTCTTGAAATATCCTTACTTAAATATACGTTGGAATAGGAGGAGTTCAAATGATTTAGTAATGTTTGTAGCACTAGTCATCTAACATTAATATTAATGAAATATACTTTCTTTTATTTGTGAGTCAAATGAATGATATGTTAATTCAATGAGTTCTTGAGGAGGTTCCAAGCTTTTGTATTTTGTAGTAGTTGGGGAGTTTTTGGATCGTTAGTAAGTAAAGCGATTGTGCATTATAACATGTACGTTCTGATTTTAATGGTAATTTTTGTTTTTAATTATATTCATGTTTGGTTAAAACTAATGTGTTAGTTTAAAAATTACTATTAGTTAATTTTTTAAAACTAATTGGTTTCTTCAATCCCAACAACTGATTAAACCAAAAATATACCTTAAAATTGACATGTTGTCAAAAACTTCTCATCTATCATCTATCTAGATGAGATAGAGGTGGTGATGCTAAATAAATATATAGGCTCGACCATCCCAACCATATAAATCTATAAGTGACAATCCAAGAATAGATGTATAGGCAACCATCCCTTCTAAATAGATAGTGGACCTTTGACATGCTTTCATATATAAATCAGATAAAAGAACCAAGACTATCCCTTGAAAATAGATAGAGTGAAACTTCAACATACTCTTATATATAAATTAGATAGAGGGACTTTGACCATCCCTTAGGAAAATATGATACCAAAATTAGGATCTCAACTATCATCCCCTTCCAAAAAATTGGGCTATAATTTTTAACAAAGTCCACTTATCGTACATCTTATATAATATTGATGTATTTTAATTTTGATCTTTAAAATACATGTTTATTGTTTCCAATTCTTCTATTAACTTTGGTGAGATCATAAACCATATTTTCCCATCCTACCACAAACTAAGTTTAATGCTCTGAATTTAACATGCCCTCAAATTCAGACAACATAAAATCTCAGCATTTGACTCGACTATACAACTAGACAACTCACAATTTCTACCATATTATTTGCATGCAATACTTGACTTTAACAAAGAGAGAGTGCCAATAATGCCCCAAATATTTAATCCAATCATAATGCAACAAATATTATTTTTTTTCTTCAGCCCGTTAAGGACCTCAGACTTTGCTCCCTAAAACTTTCAAGCATATTTTTACACTTAGAATGAGGACATCCTATTAGCCAACAAACCACCTATTATTTCTAAGTTAAATAAAATCAAAAGCTATAGTTCCCTCCAGTACTAATAAATATAAATGTGTTCAACTACTAGTCCCATTCTTTCTTAAAATTGTCCCATTTTTTCTTATTATTGTCCTTTTATTTTGTATTAACGATAAATAGATTTTAAAAAAATGAATGTCAATGATAAAATAATGTATTAGTTTAAAAATCAATATTGGTCAACTTTTAAAATTAACTGGTCCCTTAAGTCCTAATGATCGATCGAACCAAAAATATACCTTAAAATTGACATGTCATGTAAAACTTCTCATTTATCATTTATTTAGATAGGGTGGGGGTGATGATACAAGCTATATATATATATATATAGGCTTGACCATCTCCAATGGGATAGATATATAAACGACTATCCCTTCTAAATAGATAGAGTGAACTTTCAACATGCTCATATATATAGTTCAGATAAAAAGGCCTCAACCATCCCTTATAAATAAATAAAGTTGACTTTCAACATACTCTGATATATAAACCAGAAAAAATATATATAAAAATATAAAAAATAAAAAATAAAAAATAAAAATAAAAATAAAAATAAAAATAAAAATAAAAATAAAAATAAAAATAAAAAAAATAAAATCTCAACCTCAACCTCAACCATCCCTTAGAAAATATAAAACCTGAAAATTAATGGTCCCAACTATCATCTCTTGCCCCAAATTTTGATTATACATTTTAACGAATTCCACCTATCATACATCTTTGTTTATTGTTTCAGATATTTTCTCTTCTAACCATTCGTTAATTACGAAGTGTCCTATGTTTTATAATGAATTTGTACATTGGTTTTGAGGATGATATGGCATCCCATTAATTAAAATGGTACGGTAACAAATGATGCTCATTGGAAGTCAAGGGGATGTAACTGGACTCATTGGTTCCAGAGGAATCGGTATGCTTCTCTAAAATTCCCTCCTAGTCTTTCTTCAAGGCAAATTAATATTCAGTGTATATCTCTTACTTCAATTGACATGATGGATGGATTCTTGGTAACAAAATGTAAAACTTGTTTTATAATTTTTTTTTAAATATTTAGAATTTATTTTTTTTAAATAATCTTGTAATTAAATTTATGATGAAAAAGGTTGACATGAAATTTTAGTCTAAATAAAAAGTACAATAGTTTTTATTCACTATTATATATATGAATTTTTGATATTTGTAAATAATATATTTTTAAAGATTAAAAATACTAATAATATGAAATTATATTTGGAGTAAAAAATAAACTAAATTTATATTTGATTAATTTTAATAATATTTTCCAAAGATATTTTATTTCATAGTTTTTTTCTATTTTATGGGGCAATTTATTGTTATTTAGAGACTTCAGTTTTTGTTGATTCTTGTTCCATGTTGGCTTTCTTTGATGTTTTGGATTGTATTTATTTTGTTGGTTGTGGCCTCATTTTTGTAGATGTAGTTTTGTTTAATATGGTTGATATTTGACTAACATTATACCGGGCTAAGAGGTCTCGTCAAAATCCTTCTTTTTACCCTATCAAATTAAAACAAAAATAACACTAATCGAAATAAAAATAATCATTTTTTTAGAATTAAACTATTTTTTTTCGTTGACCTTTGGTAATAATAATTCTTCACACACTAACCCCAAATCTAATTTATTTAATAACTAACATATCATAGATAAATTTATGTAAAATACACCGATAGATATCATTCTATAAGTGCCTCTAAAATTATATATATCAATGTATTTTACATAGATTTATCTAAAATCTGTATGCTAATTATATTCTATTATATCATTTTTAATGTCAAATATTTTTATCTTAAAATTTAAATTATTATTAATTTTATATGTTTATTTCATTTTTATGTCAAATTTTTATCATTTTAAAAATTAAAAGGATAATGTCATCTCTTTAATGAATGAAGAGATTGACATAAATTAATATATGAAAAGTTGCCAAAAAAAAATTAGTTCTTAATATCCAAGAAATCAAACACTTCATTTTCTTAGATATTAAATAAAATTACCACATAATAAATATGAAATAAATAAATAATTTTTTATTTTAAAGTAAATAAATTAATTAATTTTTAATTTTAAAGTAAATAAAATTACCACAATAACAAATATAAAATAAATAAATGATTTTTTTAATTTTATTTTAAAGTAATAAAATTACCACAATAACAAATATAATAAATAAATAAATTCTTTTATATTAAAGTAAATAAAATCATTATGATAACAAATATAAAATAAATAAATAAATAAATATATTCTTTTATTTTATTTTAAAGTAATAAAATTATCATAATAATAAATATAGTTAGTTTTTAATTAATTATTAATTACTTGTTTTCACACTTTTTCATATTAAATTATTTTATGTCACTTTCAAATAATTAATTGCCAACCCACTTACATCAATAATTTTTATAATAACTAATTTTTCTAAAAATTAAACATTAAAACAATATATTCCAAAATAATATAAAAAACAAATAAATAAAATATTTATAATTATAATAACATTTATTCAATTATTAATTATTTTAATATGAAAACAATTTAATTTTTTATTAATTTAAAATCGTGTAACTACGTTCAGCTCCCTTTTATCTATAAAAAAATATTAATAAAAATACGATTCCAATTAAAAGAATTAAAACGAAAAACAAATCAAAATATCTAAAAAGCCAAACCTTATCATTAAAAAAAGAGAATAGAAGGGTTGTGGAAAAGTAAAAATGGTTTGTTCCCAAATTTGAAACAATTGATATCTCGTACCTTTTTTTTTCTATTGTAATTATATTTGATTTAATGTTTAGCTTGCGATTCCAATATCGTCATTTTTATATGAATGATTATTAATATATGTTTTTTCCCATCAAAGAAGGAAAATTTTGGAAATAGAAGGAAAAACACTTTATCCCCGACGTTTACACTATCAACTCTATTGACACAAATATTAGAGTCTCGGTGAAAAGAGTATTTAACAGTCATCCACCATCTGCAATCATCCTAAGCAGATTTTGTTGAGAGGGAGCTAAGCGAATACAGTCTATACAAACCATGACATCGATTGTAATTATGAATTTGTTGTTCTTTTTATTCTTCAGTGTTGAAATTACCTCTTCAAGATGTTGGAAGGTGTTCAATTGCTGCGAGTGGGAAGGTGTTGATTGCAGCCGCCATTTGGGTGGCCATGTTACACAATTGGATTTAGCAGATTTATCAATCGGAGAGGTGAGATCCATTCATCATCATTTAAACTTGAATATTCAGAACATCTGAATCTCGGTTACAATTCCTCTCAACGCATTTCCAGTGGCTTCCATGGTCAAATTCCTGCGAGTTTGGGAAACTTGTTGAATCTCCGCTTCTTGGAGTTCAGCTCGAGGGGCAATCCAGCAAGGTTGAAGAGTCCCAGGTTAGCAAGTTGGTTGAAAAATCTGACGAGATTGGAACACCTCTCTCCGGATGGAGTGGACGGCATTTCAACAGCAGAGGATTTGGGGGACGTTGTCGCCACTCTTTCCAATCTTACATATCTCCGCCTATCGGATTCTGGGCTATCCGGACTCTTATAAAACAAATTGTAAATGTTTGGCAATAAAAAATAAAAAATATTTAATTAATAAATCGATTTTCCAAATACCATTTCAAAAAACTTATTAAAAATAAATTGTAAATGTTTGGATTGGTAATTAAAGCATGGGGATCAATATCTCTTTACATTACAAGTGAGTATTGTTGAATTTTTGAGATCTATCCCTTAAAAAATCAAAATAATGTCTTATCAAATCCCTCATATTTTTAGTGTTATATTTGTATCAAGAATGTAATGTTTAAACATTTGTGGAAGATACTTCAAAAAAATATTAATTATAATAATTTTATATGGAATAATAAAAATTTATAAAACTTTCTTAAATTTCTCATATTAGTGTTTTTATAACACTAACTTAGAGAAAAATCATCTTGATTTTTATTTACCTTCTTGAAATTAATTATTAATTATAAGATACCAATAATTGGAATTTCTTTTTTTGTGCGTGTCTCAATAGACAATATTCACATAGAATCACTGAACTACTTAAAATGTCAGCATCTCAGCGCATATTTCGAAACTAAATATACAGCTGATTACAATAATAAATTATATATCTTTTCAAAACTTATGTTGGATGATTTTTTTATCATTTTGGATTTGGGTTAGGGGTTTTTATTGTTATTGGACTACTCTCATTTAATCTTAAGATTAAAAAAAGTTGTCTTTCATGTATATAATGATATTATTGTGACTATATTTCATTTTTCATAGACAATGAAAAATTTATGTAAAATAAATAATATATTAAATTTATTAAGGCAAGTGAAATAGGGGAAAAGGATTTAGATGCTGAAAATATATGTTGGGAAATGGCAGTGGGGTTATGTTATAAGTTATGATTTTCCATTATTATTAGATTATTTTTAATCAATGTCAAGATAAGAAAGGTTGTCTTTTATTTATATAAAAATATCATTAAAGCCATATAAATAATATTAAAATCATGGAAAGAAATTAAATTTACTATTTAATCTTTTTTGTTTCATTGTAATATATGATAAAAATAATTATTAAAAATTATAAATTTAATTTTCTTTACTAATATTAAGTAAAGATAGTATTTATAAATATAAGCATACAAAGAAACCTTGTAAAGGTATCAATTAAAAATTGATCATTAAATTTTAAATAATGAAATTTAATATATTTTGTAACAAATTTTTTCTAATTTAATATATCAAAAATACATATATTATTAAAATTATATAAAAAATGATATAAAATCTTATATTGATGATGATGATAATAATAATAATAATAATAATAATAATAATAATAATAATAATAATAATAATAATAATAATAATAATTCATTTCAAAACCTCCACCCTTCATCTAGGCTCCACTAATTCTTTTGTTATTTGAATTTCACTGTAAACATTTTTTGATTGGTATATCTTATTTATAATTGTGATAGCTTCATTCTCTCTTATATCTAAATACAATCAATGAATAAATATAGGTAAAAATAACATGAGCACAAATTATAAAAGAGCACAAAATCCATCTAATGTCACATAATTAAAGCTCTTGTCCAAGAAAGATTGATGAGACATAATAAAAAGTGGCTATGTGTGATGAGAAGATCATTTGTATTAATTAAATATCCTCTAATTTTAGCCAATGAAACTTCTAGAAAGGTGTTGTCATGGAAGCAATGACCATGTCAAATAATACAAATACTCTATGTGAACTGGGTGTATCTACCATAAAATAGGTTCCAATAAAAAATAGAAAATATTTAATTAATAAATCATTTCTTAAAATATTGTGAATGTTTAGATTGGTGATTAAGACATGGAGATTAATATATCTCTACACTATGAGTGAGTATTTTTGAATTCTTCAAATCAACCAAAAAAATGTCCAAATACCTCATATTTATGACAAGAATGTGATGTTTAAAAATTTACCTAAGAAACATTAAAAAAAAAAAAAATTAACCATAATAACATTACATGGAGCAATAAATATTTATAAAACTCTCTTGAATTTCTCATATTAGTGCTTCTATAACATCGAACCTAAAAAAAATCATCTTAATTTTTATTCACGTTTTTAAAATTAATTGTTTAGTACAAGACATTAACCATTACAAGTATAAATTAAGACTAGTTGGAATTGAAATATGTACCTTTTCAAAACCTGTTGGATGGATTCTTTTTTTTGTTTTGGACAATTGAGGAAATGGAGGGCCTCCCCTGAGTTTAAACGATATTATTCATAGAATAAAAAATTAATGTTTTAAGAAATATTATAAAAAAAATATTACTAATTAAAAAAAATACAATAATTAGTTAGTCAATTGCAAAAGAAATTTAAACCAAAAAAAATTAAAATCTAAAAGTCAAATAGAGTAAATTATAAGTGTAAAGTAAAAATATATTAAAAAGAAATAAATATAAATCCAATTAAAAAAATCTTTTAAATTAAAATAAAAGGAATAAGGGTAAGTGCATGGAATTGGTTAGTTAAAATAGAGTTTTAAGTGAACATTTTTTTCTTAAAAAACAAGAATCATCAAATTTATTAGATTATTTAAGATGATTATACTCAAAATTTGAAAATGATATAAAAATATGAATTGTAACCTTTCAAGTATAGTTTCTAAAGCACTATTTATTATTTTAAATGATCAAATATAAGTTAAATATCTAAAATTCAAAGAGGAACTTCTGATTTTTAGAAAATACATATTAAAAGTCGTCCATGTGTCCCGTCATTTTTTTAGCATCTTTTTTTTTTTTTTTTTAATTTTTGGTAAACATTTTTGAAAAATACATCTAATTTACAACTTATTTTTTTTAATTAGTTATTAATTTTTTAATTAATGTAACAAGTAAGAAGACCCTGAAAATAATTTTAAAAATAGATAATTGATTGCTACTTAAAAAAGGTGTTTTTTTATTTGTAATAAAATATGCATATGATTAGGCCTAGTTTGAAATTGTATAATTCTTTTTGCATTTGGATGAATAAAACAAAAGATACATTACAAAATGTAGATATTTATAGTTACAACATATAATGGCATAAAAAATATACTTAGAAAGTAATATAGATAGAAAACTTAAAGTAGTCAAAACTTTATATGTATATGTATATGTATATATAGAAAGAGGAGAGTGTGTTCAACGTCATAGTAATAGTTTTAGAAAATATCTTGATAAAATTCATAGTATTTATAATGGTAGAAGCTGGATTTTTATTTTATTATCAATAGAAAAAAGTTAGATTCAATTGTGTGTGTAAGTCTAAAGTCCAAGCCTTATGCTTGGGAACTCAAGCCATTTCTAATCATAGAGGAATTTGTTCAAAATTATGTAAAGCAAAACTACATACATGTTTTTTTTTTTTTTGTATTTAATTTGTGTGATTTGAAATCATTAAGAATTGACAACATTCATACAGAGATACAATGTTTTCATAGTCCATATAAGTAACTTACCATTATCACTAAAGTTGAACAAGAGATACACATAGATACCATGAGGGATGTAAAGTGTAAGTGCATAGAGTTGGAGGATAATTCCATGGACATTTACCCTAACATATATGTGTTATAATCATTATGCATATGCACAATATCTATAACAAATACATGTTATGAAAATTTAGGATTGACAACACTAAACTATAATATGTAGGCATTATAACATGTTATATTAATAATGAATAAAAAATTATAAGGGCCCAAACCCATGGGAATTATCATTCTCATTCATTTTACTATTTTCTCTAGCTTTTTCTATGCTAAACCACATTTGCATTGTGGTTGGAGGAGGAGAAAACATGCTACTATCTCTCAGTACCTCAATGATTCGATAATGTCACCACAGAGGGGAGTTAAGAAATAAAAAACCAAACCTATTAATACCAAATTCTATAATTTTTTTGTTTTCATTATTTTATTATTGAAATACATTTATTTTAAAATAACCCATTTAATTGCAAGACAGCAACCTGCTAATCCTCATCATAACCCTCTTAACCCTTTGTCTAATGATCCACACCATGGATACCAGGATAAGTTGTATGGAGTACAACCAAGTTTGGTTATATAGAGTGAATGTACTGAGAGTATTTAGATAGAATAATCAAACACACATTCAATGGAGTGAAAGTCTTACTTCTAAGAAATGCAACTTCTATTCATGAATCAAAGAATAGGGGATATGGAGTGCAATGTCTAAACTACGTATATATAGAGTAGATGTGTAGGATAATCTAATGGTGTTACGACTATGTAAATGACATTGATCTAGCCTTGTTATTATTTTTTTGTCAAATGTGTATGTTACATATTTGACATGTATAATACAAAGACTAATAATCATTATACAACTACCAACGAGATAATTTGAAACTTCTTGTCAGATGAGCTAGTTGGAAATGGTCTAAATAGTTAATATCTAGACTACCGTCAATGATTCCCAACCTTGTGATCCTCAATTGGTAGTTAAAAATGAGTTAAACCACTTGTTATGTCACGTGGTTGGGGTAGAATGAGGTGTGGTTGTGTTAAAGTGGGGCCTAAAGGATCCAACAAGTCTATGAGCACAAATTGATAAAGTGTATAGGGCTATGCAATGTGGAGGGCACACAGAGTATCATAGGCTATGATATGATGTGACCATTACATTAAAGTTTGTGAACATATGTGAGACTTGTGTGTAAGGTTGTGAGGAAACATTGAGCAAAGGAGTGTGTAGGGCTATGTTATAAGTGTGAGTTTGATGTAGATGCTACACATGGATCATCTAACCCTCATATCCCTCCTAAAACTCCACAAGGCCTCCTAGACAATTAGAATAATTTGGTTGCACATAGTGGAAAACAAAATATAAATAGAATAAATAATTAGGATAATGAGGGACCCCACTTCAACCAACACCCACTGCATCTATTTAGCCAATAACATAGAGTCAATATTAATTCAAATTGACTTGGTTATGAGTCACATTGATATATGAGCATCATATAAGGATCGATGCAGGGATAATTATGCTAAAAAATTATTAGCACACAAAGTGAAGGAAAAAAAAATATCAAAATATCTAATTTATCCCTTATTCATCAACTCAACAACTAATGTACCCTTTTCACTATCTAAAAAATACTTCTCTATCCACTGATACTAACACAATTTGATTATAAATAATTTTTAGGATCTATAATAAATGGTGTTTGATTACCTACAATGTAACCACCTCAAAATCCCATTATATTTTTTGAGGAAACTCTACTACAAATTTATTTGTTTAATTTTTAAACTCAAAGAAAATTTTGAACATAAATTAATTATATTTTTGTTAATTAATTTTTTTAAATATATTATTAAATTACCTTTTTATCATATATAAAATAATAATAATCATAAGATAAAAAAATAAAAAACTATACACATACTTCAAAATAATGTTAGCATCCAAAAAGATGAATATCTAACTTATTAAAAGTTAATTTGTGGTTTCTATCTAAAATCATATACTCTTTATCACAATAATTGAAAAACATTCACTAAATTAAATATTGTTGAAATAGACTTGCTTAAATATAAGTTGGAATAGAAGGAGTTCAAATGATTAAGTAATGTTTGTAGCATTAGTCATCTCAACATCAATATTAATGAAATAAATTTTCTTTTATTTGTATGTTTATACATCTCAATCATGGTCATATGAGTGGTATTTTATCTTTGGGTGATTTAATTTTGCAATGTTTTTATATAAGGACTATATGGTAGCCTATTCACTATTATTTTTGAACTTCATTGTAAATATTTTATTTTATAGTTCAAGGGAGCAAGACTTAAACTTCGTTTATCTTTAAAAAAAATTCTTAAGATATATATAGTTGAGAGGTTTAGTCCCAATGGTGGTTATGCGAGCTTTTATTAATGTTAAATAATCAATTAAGAAATTATGAAAATATATATAAATAAATAATTAAATTTATTATATTTTATTATATTTAATTGATGTAGAAAAAATAGGTTTTTTGGAGGTCATAATTTTTTATCTGTAGTTTTGTTTGAGTTCTTCCATATATTAAAAAAATTATTTTAAAAATTTTGATGATGTTTTAAGTTGTCCTATCTGCTTAGAGTTAATTTTGATATTTTTTGGAGACCATATGTGATCATTTGAGTGTCTGAAATTACTGTTTTATAATTTTTTCAAAAAAAATTTGTTTTTAAAAATTATACATTTTAAGGTTCGGATATCAACTTCAATAGAATTTCGTCCGAGAAATTAATTTTAGCATTTAAGTAATTTTATAATATTTTTAGAATTGTGCGCACTTTCATACAAAACTTATTATAAATAATAAATGCTAAAATAGATATTTTTTTAGATTAGTTTTTTCTTGAATTTTTGCATGTAATTCGAATTCTCAATTGAATATTATTTAAGCATGGTTTGGGGTTGTAAATATTTTCAAATCATTCAATATGAATCAATTATGAATATTGTTTCAAATCTTAGCTTATTAGCAATTTTATTGTCTTGATAGTTTCTTGCTTCATTATTAATCTTTTCAAATGTCAAAACAAATCCAATTTAACATAAGACTTTATAGGTGTAATTGTTTGAAGTGTTGATCAAAAAGTGAAATGATTTTATCTTTTTTGAAAAACTATTCTTCATATATAATAAGAGTCGTGATGTGATTTTATTATATGTTATTTGGGGAAACAAAACCACCATGCACTAAATCTCTATAATGATCATAAGAGACAAATTTTCAAAAGAAAATAAAATAAACAATTTGAAGGAAAAAACATACATTTAAATGAGATTTTGTGAAGGTTTGACATATATATACTTCTACGTAATCTAAAACCAAAAAGAGACATTTTCACATATAATACATATGAGGATGAAGTATTTGTAACCTCACCACCCCCCTCATTTTCTCGTAGTGAAAGAAATTCAAATTTAATACCTCGCTATAGAGAATGGCTTGGATATAATGTGAGAGTTTACAATCAAAGACCATGGATTCTTAAACAAGCTCAAAATTAAAAATGAGAATATGATCCCCGGAAAATTGACAATCGTCACTCATTCAACTTCTTAAAATATCGAACATTCAAAATAACATGGTCCCTGCTTTGACTCATGCTTATTAATGTCACCAATACCATTAATTTGAGGGGAATGGTGTGAGGTTTCTTTTAATTATTTGGATTTGATATATTTTCCAATGTCATCCACATGGAAAGGATGTATAAATTTTTGGCAGTAGCAACAACTCCGACTATACCAGTGAAACTACTTTCCAAACCCCTTCCTACAGCTCAAGCAGATCAGGTGAACGGGAGTGGCAGAAGTGAGGCAAGGGAAAGTGTTAGTGTCTTTCCATTAGGGAGTCCAAAGGGAAGAAGGTTGAATCTACGACCACAGAATGGTGGCCCTTTGAAATCGATGGTTTGGGCACATAATGTTATTGATACAGATGGCACTTTGGGGTGAGACCCGGTGGTGGATGGTATAGAGAGGTGGTTTCGGCAACAGATACAAGTGAAAGCAAATTATTTTTGGATTGCCCAAATGTCCACAACCCTTTCCATGGATGCAGTGAATTTTGCAGGATGGAAATTATTCTTTTTAACCCTCTTTTATCCGTTGTATTGATTATGCGCAAGCCCTAAATGGAAGGGAACGATGGTGCAACTATAACGGATTCCACCGAGACTCAAAACATGGCCTCTCTTTCAATGAGGCCATCCAATTTGGGTTTTGGCTCACAGATAGGTGCGTTGGGTGGGGAGACACATAAGGGTTCTTCCTTTACTCATCTTCAAGGAGACCATGGTGTTGGATTAGAGCTTCATTTAGGGGATATCCCATTTCAGATGGTGAAAGAGGCGTTTAGATTTTTGGGAATGGAGGAATGCTCTCTTGTGGGAAGTTTTTTTTTTTTTTTTTTTTGGACAAACGACCAATTTTACCAGAAATATCTAGCTAGATGAAAAGCATTCCCTCTTGTGGGAAGATTTTTGGGAATTGAGGAATGCTCTTTTGTAGGAAGTTTTTACTAGAAATATCTAGTTAGATGAAAAGCATGTGGAAGGGCATTGACTGCCCTAGCTTATCAATGCTTCATAAAGGGAAGTTTTTTTGTAAGGAAGATCTTGATTTTGTTTGTGTTGAGAGCCCTTCGTTCCACAACATAATTAGACCAATTTTTTTGCCTTTTGAAACTTTTTTAAGATCTTTTAATTGGAAAATTTGATAGGATTTTCATTTGGATTCAATTGTATCACCTTCCTTTGGGATTGAGAATCGATGTCCATCGAAACGATAGCAGAAAAGGTGGGCAAGCTTGTCAAAATTGATCCAACAACAACGGTTCATGTTCTAATTTTGCTACAGTTTACTTTTTTTAAACCCTTCACAATTAGTTTTTAATTCAGTTCGGATCTCCTCTAAGCATGGGTAGTGGCTTCAACATGTGGATCTTGAAGGGTTTCCCTTGAAATGTTTTTTTTGTAATAGGTTATGACAAAATTGCAGCTTTCTCCTTCCACAAAACTCAATTTTAGTTTTATGTAAACTTGTGGAAATGGATTCTATAGCAGAGAAAATTACTCCTAGGGAGGTTTTGAGCAATGATGCTTGTTTGAAGGTTGGTTTACCTGCTCCCATGATGGAGAACATGAAGGGATTGAATTTTGGAGCACATCAAGAGACTATTTGAGCAAAAGAGGCGAGCTTAGAGCAAAGCAAAGCTATGGTTTTTTTGTTTGAAGAAGAGTTACATATGGATGAAGGGAAAGCACCCCAACAAGTGGAAGAAGAGGTTTTGAAACCCATGGTTTTTGGGGTATAATTTTCTATAGGCAAAGGAAATCTATGTTTACTTAGTCATGGGAGTAATGGAACTCGAACTTCTTGCAAGAGAAGGATACTTCTTATTCTCCAACAAGTGAAGAAGAGATTGCTTCCAGGGGTTGCTCACCATCAAGTAGACAACTTATTTATTGACTAAACCAAATTATGGAAAGAAAATTCATAAAGGAGGAAAGATAGAAGTAGAAAAATTACATCAAGACACTATGAATTCAACTGATGATGGCACTCAATGGACCATGGAGGGGCTTCTCTCCCGTAGTTGAAGGAGGGTGCTCTCCCTTCATGATTGAATTTCCATACCTTGATGACATTGATGTTTTTTAGAATTGTAGTGTTAATTATTAGTAGATTTTGGGTTCTTTAGTTTCTTTAGGTATTTGGCACATGTTTGGTTCTCTAGTTTTTTTATGATAATTTATTTATGTGGTTTCTATAAAACTTGTCTTCTTTTAATGAGTTTAATTCATATTTTTAATCATCAATGGTTGTCATTTATGATGGATTATTGGTTCTTGGAAATTGTGCCCTAGTTGTGTCCTAGATATGGTTTTAGCTCTAGTCAAAAGCAATAATTAATTAAAAAAGAATGGCACTATACTACGCCCTTTTTTAATGTGATGGATAGGTCGTTCACTTAGTCAACATCCTTAACTTGCCCTATCCCACAAGTATTACTCAACTAAGATTTTTCTAACCAAATAACATCTTCCATCTATGCTCAACTTTAGTGTTTTTTTCTTCCTTGCATTATTCATGTGATTGTTGAAAATGTTAAACACCGAGCACTATACAAAAATATATATTCTCAGGTTCCATAAATAGTGATTTTTTCCAAGAATTTAGTCCCATTCCTTGAGTTCAGTGAATAGAAAGGAAATAGTTATATCATATATATTTCAAAGCTAATGTTAAATTTAATAAAAAAATATTACGTACATTGATTGATAATTTTCCTTGATGCAAATCAATAATTTCAACTGATTGTGATAGGTACTTGTGCAACAGGTATTAATAATTCTTTAGTAAGGTAAAAATTAAAACATCAATGTATACAAGTTGCTAAACAACACAAATATAGGGAAAAAAATATTCTCATGCCATAATGAATGAATGAAATATTTCAAGTAGAGTGTGGGAACATGAGTAATAATAATAATGTTCCATACAAAAATAACATCTTGAAATAATGCTTGTTTTATTTGTTTTATTAGTTTTATAAAATGTCCATTCTTTTTTTGATGTTGGCTTTTTTTTTGTGGTTCTTGTTCAAAATATTTGTTGTTTTATCTAACCTTGCCTCCTCAAATAAGGCAGTTAAATTGTCTATTTTCAGGTTATTATTATACTTGATTCAAATATCACTATAGGCTATGCACTCCATGATATAGTAATATTTTAACTCAACCACCCACTCAATACAAAATATGCTTGTTCTCTTTTTCCAATCTTCATTAACCATTGTCTACATGTCAGTTTCATAGCGGAAATGATGAGTTATTCCTTTGCTAAACCATCAACATTTTCATCTTTCAATTAATTTATGCTCCTATATAGGTCTATGTTGGATTAAATTCTTAGACATAGTATTCTTTCTTATGCCCAATTTACTTTGTATAGATGGCTAGGCTAAAGTTTTCTCTCGCATAAATTTTAATTTCTCTGTTAAGAGTATAGACACTCTTGTATGTTAATGCCTCATTTCTGCATCCACTTATTATTTTGTTTCATCTACATGTTGTGAACCCTATTGAATTCTCCCTCTACAATCATTTTGGGCCACTAATAAGTCTCCATAATTTTGGTCTTCTTTAAATAATTTAACATTTGAATCATAATCAATGCCTCCAATAAAAAAGTACTTGTTTCAACGAATAATATCTTATAGAACTAATGTTTTAATTTTGAAATTATTTATGATTGGATATTTTTACATTATTTTTATTTATATAATATAATGTTACCTCAAATTTCAATTCTGTAAAAAAACGTTTTATGTAACAAACAACTAAACAAAATTTTCTTAATTTTCTAATCCCATAATTCTACTTTCATACATCTATTTTAGTAAACACCTAATTTTTTATTTTTTCCCATTTATAATATCTATTTTTAAAAAAATAAAATGTCCTTTGAAAGTCAACTTCTACTTCCCAATTCGCTGCCAAGTTCACCATTGAGTTCATGGCTCTCCTTATATGTTGATATAACCTAGCATCCATATCCAAAGTTCTCCACGTTAACTATGGGATGGTGTTCACGTATATATTTATCCCATAGGAAAAGACCCATCTCAGTATTGATTGACGGCTAACAATACATGCATATGAACTTGTATATAAATAGATACCTAAGATATTAAAAGTAGTCATGTTATGGAGAATTACAGGCATGTATATGTGGCGGTCCATTGTATGGTACGGGATACAGTTGGCACGCTCTGTTTCACATTTTGATTGTTAACAAAATCAGAGTTGCTGCGTCTCCGCCAATCAAGTAACGTCAAATTAATTTTTTACGAAGATTTAAAAAAAAATCTTCACCCTCAGAGTTTTGACTTTCTTTTAATCTGCTGGATGGAGATGACAACATGTGAACTAGAGGAGATGATTAGAGATTCGAGGGCAATGAGCAGAAGTGCAATGGTAATATAGATGAATTAAAAAATTTAGTATTTAGTATGAAACGTAATGGTATAAGGTGATGGTTGGGGTTGGAGATCTCTTCTCTTATTTTACAAGGTGGTGGTGATAGAGGTTGGATTCTGCGTTCGTAAGATAAATTTTTATGTTTGATTTTGGTTATTTTTCTTGAAAGAAATTAGAATGAGACTTTGAAAGAGCAGTGAAACTCTGATTGGGAGCCCTTACTCACTGACGGAGATCCTCCTACCATGGGAGGATGGAGTGATAAGCTTTTGGGTTTGCAGTCTGCCCCACTTCCCTCAATGTCCATGTTTGTTATTGCTGCTTAAATATTCTCATTAATATTATTTGTACTTTGGTTTCTCTCTTTCGTTGGCCACTGATGTCATGTAATTTTTTTGGTGAGATCATTTTGTGTCCACTTTCTATGACTTTTCCTTAGGTGTTTTCTTTAACTTTTGGTGTGACTTTACTCGTGAGGTGTGACTTTTCCACTCATTTTTTTATATGATTAGCATTGTACCATATCTTGCTTTATATTAATATATAGATACTTCTTAAACACCATGTACGTGCAGTGAAATTTTAGACTTGAGCATGCTTGAAAACACCCTAACCCTGTCCGTATTAAGGTTTGAAGTAGGTTCGCTGCTGTGTAGGCCTAAGAAAAGTTCATAAATATTTTTTTAATTTTCTTACATTTTTAACAAATTTTCAGACATCCCTTGACAAATTACTGTTGGTTTCCAATTGTTTACAAATAAATTGATACCATGTGACAAGTACGATACAAAATTTAATTTAAAAAAGTTTTCACTGAACATAAAGTTTAAACTTCATGTACGCACTAAAGGAAAAAAACGCTGGTTCTCTGTACGGATTAAAAACTGCAGTGCACACTCACCTATTGATTTAAAACGCCATGTACGTGACATTTCAATTTTTGAAAAACATAATGATATAGAAAGCAGTATAAACGATATAATTTATGAGCATCATCGACACTGGGATCAATTTCGCGTAAGGTAATGTTTCAATTCTCTATACACCTTTTTTTTAATTTTTTGATGTCCAGAAAAATAAGTAACATATTTAAAGAAAAGGGGGACCTCGGTTTGAAACTGGGCACTCACGGGTTCCCTCGCACTTCTATGTCAATAATATCAATTGAAATTTATCTATTCTTTTTATAAATTGTCCAAATTAACCAAAACCTCAACATGAAAATCAAAATTTAAAAAAATAATAAATTGTACCAATTTATTTAATATTTGTGTCGTCAAAAAGGAAAAACTACAATAACACTGAAAAATACGAGGTTGATAACCACATCTCAGCTCCACCGAACAAAAAATTGGCCACTTTTTTTCTCAATAAAATATTTTCACTATGCGATTCCAATGTCAACCTGTAAAGCGGAGCTCCGTCAGCGCAGAATCATCCACATCCAACTCAGACAAGACACTCTGCAAATTGCACGCACCAACTGCAATTCAAGGGATTTCTTGTTAATTGAAAATCTCACTTATTTCGCCAGAATGGGAAACCATCTGTGGCGCGTTTGGCATGGAATTCTTTAGAGGAAAGTGTAATGTAGATAAAGACGTGCGGCTAAGGCTTCTGCAGGAGCGCAGGATGAATGCAACTGAAATTATGCAGAGGTACCCACAAAATGTTGAAGCCCATGCTGATTCCTTTTACATTGGACAAAAAGTCCCCATTTTATCCTTAGGGGGCAAATTTGAAGATGGGCAGAGCTATTTTCTTTTACCAGAGAAGATGAGGGTCTAAAGTGGCCATAACTTTGTGTTCGCAACTTTGTTTCTTAATTTGTTGCACTCGTTGGCAGTAATTTTTGTTGATTCATCTTATTTTGTCCTACGGATTGTTCAAGTTTAGTTAAGTATACCATCGGAAAAGATTAATTTTAGCCCAAAATATTTGATCAAATTTATGCCCAAGTTTATAAGGTGAGATCGTTTTTTATTCTACCCATTTATTTAATTAGAAGATCAATCCGATCAGCGTTCAGGTTTAAATCACTTGTTTTACATGTTTGTACTTTTTATTGTGGCAGCAAATGTCTGTATAGTTGTGCTTGTTTGGGGCAATCTTCAATGATGTTTCTATGGAAATTTGATAAAATACGGCGTTACATTTTATACCAATACTTGTGCCTCGTCAAGAACACCCCTTTATGGACTACAATCATCCATATTCTATGAGATCACATTTCTTTGAGCTCAAGAGACTATTTTAATCATAAATTATAGACATAACATGTATTTATACAATTATTTACAATTTCTAATAGTTTAGCTTGCATCTATATCTCTCTCTATATATATGATATTAGAAATAATTATAAAAACCATATAACTATCAAATTAAACTTCTATTTCTCATGAATTTACCATGACACTTACAATTACATTGTGTGTTAAAAATTGACTAAAGGAACTTCGAGCTCCATACTCTTGTTACATTAAAAATTAGAGACAATTGTTTCAAACCATTTAAAATCTTAAGAAAAAGCTTTAAAAATGCTAAAGACCATTAAAAATGACCCTGTTAGAAGGTGTCTATTAGATTCCATGTATGCATGTGGTGTTCATATGTTGACATAACAAAGAAGTTCTTTCAAATTAAAATTAAAAAAACATTTGATAAATATAAAATGAGAGAAGATTAAACACTCTATATTTAGGGAGTATGAAATGCATTCAAACCACCTTAAATTGAGGAGTTCAAATTTTTAGTCATTGATGAGAACTAATGGAAGACTAGGTGACTGCATGATTGGGTGAGTGCAAGAAGTAATAGAACACTCTCACAAGATTACTACTTGCAAATCTATAAAATTCTGATATCGTGTTACATAAATAGATAAATAAATATAATTAGATGATATGATTTTAAATTAAAGAAAGTGTAATGAGGTGGCATGATATTACATGAAATGCATTCAAACCACCCTAAATCAAAGAGTTCAAAATTTTAGCCATTGATGTGAACCAATGAAAGATTGGTTGAGTATGAGAAGCAATAGAAAACTCTCACAATATTACTATTTTTGAATACATTAAGTTATGATATGGAGTTACATAAATAGATAAAGAAATCTAATTGGATGAATTAATAAAGGTGTAATGGGGTGATATGATGTTACATAAATACATAGAGAAATGAAATGATATGTAGTTTATTCATTAAGAGTTGAGAAGAAGGTTAGAGAGTGAAAATTTTAAATAAATATGTTTTTTTTTCTAATCTTAATAAATATTTGTGTATTTTTATTAAATTAATTTTATTTATCAAAATGATTAAAATTTTAGATACTCAAATTTGGTATTAGATATTTGATAATATTACTTTTGACCTATCTTCACCTTATGATTTTTACATACATATATGGCTCTCGTACAATCTTTTCTTTTGTTCGCTTGCTTTATATAGACTCGACCTTTCTGATTAGCTATAAGTCATCGATAGCAATTTCCTAGTCTATATTTAACTTTTCTAAATATGACATTCAAATTGTCTCTAGATCATCACATCAATATTTTTTTGTTTCGGACAAGACTATCAAAACTTAGATGCTTACATAATTTTGGAGGCATCCACTCTAGCGGAGATGTTCATATGCCAAGTAATGATCATTTATTAAATTAAAATTATATTTATGAGTTGACTTGTATATTTCGCATATCAGTGACATGATAAATTACCCAAAGAGTCGTCTATTTATACATAATAGATTTAAGCATATTTTCTCACCTAGAGTATACATATTTATACATTTAAATTGACTGCCCTAAACTTGAAAAATAAAAAATTATTGACAAGGTGCAAGCTCTATCCAAGTCTAAAGCACCTAATCCAAGTCAATTTTTCTATTATCAAGCATAGAAAGTTATATTATAGGTTGCATTCATAAAAGGACCACCATTACACACATAAACTTAATGCAAAGAACTATTGTAACTTAATTCCCCTCATTGTAATATTGAACATGTAGGCAATACTCAACCACTCATTAGGGAATGATTGAGGTTAGCTCAACCCACCTCTCTTTAATTTTATAGGTTAACGTAGAGTCAAAAGTGGAACTATGACTTTGAAGTGAAAGAGATGGGTTTTTTGGATTTACACACATTAGAGATATGATATTACATAGGAAGACATTTTTCAAGCAAGCACAAAGACTTCTACCAAAAAAAAGGCACAACTTAATAGGATGAATTTCGTAGAAGAAAACCCCTACATTAGACAAAGGAATTTAGAGGTTGATTGAATCCTCTAGTATACCCAATTACTCAGTGTGTTGATTTGAGCAGATGTTGGTCCATTTAGAGTCTTTTCAATCATTTGTATTTAGTCATAGAACTACATAAACCAAAAACAAACTAACTATCTTAATTCATTAAGTCATTTCCATTTATATTATGTTGCAATTATTCAATCATACTCTATTGTAGCATTTGGAGTTATATTTTATTGTTTTATATTATACAATTTGAATACTTCAAAGGTTATATCATATTAAATCACACTAATTAAAAAAAAAAGGTAAAACATGTGGGTGAACCCATTTCTTGATTAAAACATAGCAAAACCCTAGGTTTTCCCTTAAGCTTTTATCCTTCTTTCTACAGTTTTAGATTTCTAAATTAATTTTTTATTTTTATACCCAATTTTTTTTATCCATTCACAAATTTAAAATGGTTATAATAGATATATACTATTTATATTTTCTAAGTCAAGTTATGATTGTAAACATTACATGTTATTTCCATTTAATGTGTATAATTTGTAACGATCATATAATTCCATGGGTCAAGTATTTATGTAATAATTCTAAGGCAGAAATTGAAAATAATTTTTATAGCTTTAATTCATATTTTTTAAATATCTAATCCTAGTTCATATTTGTTATTACCATGCATCAAAAAGTATGCATAACTCCTTTTGTTCTTTCTCCTCCTAGACCTTAAGGTTGTGTTAGTTACTATCCAAACCCCATTATTCACCCAAAGTTTATATTGGATGTTGTTGTCCACATTGTTACTACTTGAAGAGGTGGGATACCACACCATCCACAATAGAAAGGAGGTAGTCAATATGTTCCGCCTCATCCCCCTCCACCTCCCTCAAGGCCAATTAATCAAAGAAAAGGGTATGATATCATTGATCAACTTTTAAATACCCAAGCTAAGATTTATATCTTTGGATTATAAAGAGATCGAATATTTAAAAGAACATCTTATATTTAGGCATTATGTGAGACAAATTTGTCAAATGATACGGGACCTACATATTTTTATTTTATTATGAATGCATTAAATATGGTGAAGAAGTTATTTCCTTTGAAAATAAATATTTTCCCACTAAACGCATAATAAATAAATTTTTCCCATTATACATTCAATCTCAAATTAAAAGTACAAGAGTCAAAAGTGTATTGATATATAATTGATCAACAATGAATTTATGTAACTTAACTTTATTGCAACAATTTGGAGGAGTTGTCACCAATGCACCCCTATTTTTTATTAAAATAAAACCCCCCTTTAATTTAAATGAATTTATTTTTGCAAGTACATCCTTATTGAAATTTGATTTAGAAAATGATTAATTTTTAATTAGTATTTGAAGTTAATATATTAATCACACTTTTCTTCTTTATTTTGACTTCTAATATAGTGTTTAAGTGTTTTGATGCAAGACTCATACCCATTAATAGAAAGACTTCAGACATCATTCCATAATCTTGAGATCAAAGATAAAAGAGGATTTGTTGAAACTTTGTTCTAATAACTTGATTTGCTAAATACCCTTTGAAATATTTAATATAGGTTTACCTTATTTGTAGGTAGATTCGTGCTCATTCGCACCTAGTCACAAACACTCACATGTAATTGCATCAGACTTCATTTTGTGAAAAGTTACACATTCCACGTGTTACATTTTCTGAGTGTTTGCATCACATGGAGTATTACTTGAAGCCTCTAAGTGAGAACATTGTTCAACATGGTTTTTATGTATGCAGTCACATTATCTTAGAAATCCGTGATCACCACAGTCGTATTGTGAAATTATTAACTACGAAGGTTCAAGTCATCAGAGTAGTGTTAGGTGTCAACATATTTCATAATCAAAGAATTTTCAACAAAGCTACAGTTTGTAGGAGTGAAATCTATCGCATGAAACCACATTTCATGACCTTGCATCTTCGAAACACAGAGCTACATTGCCGGAGTGAGACCCTATCACACACTATCACTCGGCATAATTTTTCAACATTGAAACACTATATAATTCAAAAGAAACATAATGGGGTTACTATTCACACCTTTACAAACTGTGACCCAATAGATAAGTGTGACTTTTTATTGTCACACTAGCTCAAAAAAATTGAAAATCTATATTCAAGCTCTCCACATTGCAAAATCATAAAACAAAAGTGACACCATGACATTCAGCTCTCAAATGTCGAAATATCCAAATATATGACTCAACATAATACAAAATAGAAACACAAAGGGTTGCATTTATCATAAAAGTTTTTCAAAGAATCTCAATGACCCCATTGAAATGTGAAGTGAATACATGTGTCTGATTTAGATTTCTTCCTCTAGAAGTAAAATTCAAATGGTGTGAGTAGGCAAAAGAATGTTCAATTTCTTTAAACTCTACAAGGGAATTGGAATTTTTAAATCATTCAAAGCTATTGAGACATTATTATATAGCCAAAAACATTCAAAATAACTAAATAAACTCATAAATCACTTTTTATTTGATTTTATATCCCTGTAATTCCAAAACGAGCCTAGAATATTACATTCAAGTGAAAATAAAAACTATTATAACTGTTAAACAATTCAAATTAATAATGTAGGACAACATGGAGTATATTTGCTCATTCAGTACATAACATATTTTCATAGACACAACATTTGATTTCAATGGATTGGGAATGAGCTTGAAGCATTACAATGTCATTTTTGATGAAGTTGAACATCACAATGTTGAAAGTGACAATGTCAATATTCCATTGGCTCTATGGGAGTATTTTTTTAGACTTTACAACCATTAAAGCAACTAGTCTACACTGTGCAACAGTGAAATCTATGGTATATCATTATGTAGACCTAATTTATAATGTTTTCTGCATTATAACCTGTAATAATGGCATAATGGAAGCACTAAAAAAGATGAATATAGTTGCATACATTTTTGGTGTTACTTATGAGGGATATTATGGGTTACCAAGACCATAAATTGTTTACGATCAAGAGGTATCCCTAAATGGCTAAAAAACAATGACATTAGAGAGGTTCTTAGAGATTGGGCTACGACACTAATCTCTTTGTCTATAAACATGAGATTAACTTCATTCCTATTAAGTAATTTAGACAAGGAGTTTGACTCGGGATGGATTTGATGAAAAATGCATTTGGATTTATGGGTATAACATGGGTAGATGAAATACGTATACCCTTAATTTATATGATAATAAATGATAGAAAAATCCCTGCCTTGGGAGAAATTATCTTCTATAATTTGACACAATAGGTTTTGAGGATTAAGCAATAAGTAATTTTATATTTGTTATCATATTTAATTCATGCAATTTATGCAATAGTGGATTTTCCAAAAATTATTTCATGGAATCTTGACTCTAAAGTACTAGCCCACTCAATTTTTTCAATGCTATATATTCATAAATACATGAAGAACATTCAAACTATGGATAACCTATTTTATCCACCAAGTTATATAATAATTAATGAAACACCCATGCCTAAGTTATCAGAAAAGATAATAAGATCGTTAGAAACTATTAGTGCTTATTGGTATTTTCCACCTCCGAGTCTGCAGTCTCCTCCACCTCCCCCAACGTCCATGTTTTTTATTGTTGATTAAATATTCTTGTTAATGTAATTTATACTTTGTTTCTCTACTTTGCTAGCCATTGATGTGATGTAACTTTTTTGGTATGATCATTTTGTGACCACTTTTTATCACTTTCTTTGAGGGGTTTTCTTTTAACCTTTCGTGTGACTTTATCCGTGAGGTGTGACTTTTCGACCCATTTTTTTGTATGATTATCATTGTACCATATCTTACTTTATATTAATATATAGATACTTCTCAAATGCCATGCACATGTAGTAAAATTTTGACCCTAAGCACACTCGAGGGTGCCCTGGGCCTGCCCGTATTGGACTTTATAGCAAGCTTCACTGCTGCCTAGGCCCGGGGAAAGGTCATGAACATTTTTTTAATTTTCTAACATTTCTGATAGATTTTTGGACATCCCTGATAGAGTGCCGTAGGTTTCCAATTGTTTATAAATAAATTGATGCCATGTAGCAAGTATGGTATAGGATTTAATTTTAAAAAGTTTTTGTTGAGCATGAAGTTTAAACTTCGTGTGTACAGATTAAAAACTACACAGTGCACGCTCACTTGTTGATTTAAAACGTCATATACACGACACTTCAATTTTTCAAAAAAGTAATAAGATAAAACATAGTATAGATGATATAATTTATGAACAACATCGAAACTGGTGTCAATTTCATGCCAAGTAAGATTTCAATTCTCCATACACCTTTTTTTCTTAATTTTTTAATGTCCAAAAAAATTAGTAACATCTTTAACGAAACGGACAAGACCTCGATTGAAAACCGGGGCACTCACGGGTTCCCCTCGCACTTTTATGTCAATAATATCAATTGCAATTTATCTATTCTTTTATAAATGGTCCAAATTAACCGAAAGTCAACATGAAAATCAAAATTTTAAAAAATAATAAATTGTACCAATTTATTTAATATTTGTGTCGTTGAAAAGTAAAAATCACAATAACCGTGAAAAATACGAGCTTGATAACCACATCTCAGCTCCACCAAGCAAAAAATTGGCCACTTTTTTCTCAACAAAATATTTTCACTATGCGATTCCAATGTCAACCATGTAAAGCAGAGCTCCGTCAGGGCAGAATCATCCACATCCAACTCAGACAAGACACACTCAAATTTCACGCACGAACCGCAATTCAAGGGATTTCTTGTTAATTGAAAATCTCACTTATATATTGCTGCCCTCTGCCAACCACCCAAAAACTTTTTCTCTCGTATATTTCGCCAGAATTGAAAACCATCTGTGGCGCGTTTGGCATGGGATTCTTGAGAGGAAAGTGTAATGTCGATAAAACTTGATGATTCAGACGGGCGGCTAAGGCTTCTGCAGGAGCGCAGGATGAATTCAAGTTAAATTATGCAGAGGTAGCCCCAAAATGCTGAAACCCATGCCGATTCCTTTTACATTGGACAAAAAGTCCCCATTTTATCTTCAGCGGGCAAATTGGAGGGTGGACAGAGCTATTTTCCTTTACCAGAAAAGATGAGGGTCTAAAGTGGCCATAACTTTGTGTCCGCAACTTTGTTTCCTTTGTTGCACTCGTTGGCAGTAATTTTTGTTGATTCATGTTATTTTGTCCCACCGATTGTTCAAGTTTAGTTTAGTTCAGAAAAGATTGTTTTAGCCCAAAATATTTGATCAAATTTAGTTTATAAGGTGAGATCACTTTTTATTCTACCTATTTATTTGATTAGAAGATCAATCCCATCAGCGTTCAGGTTTAACTCACTTGTTTTACATGTTTGTACTTTTTAATGTGGCAGCAAATATCTGTATAGTTGTGCTTTTTTGGGGCAATCTTCAATGATGTTTCTATCGAAATTTGATAAAGTATGGTATTACATTTTATATAAATAGTTGTGCCTCATCAAGAACACCCCTTTATGGACTACAATCATCCATATTCTATGAGATCACATTTCTTTGAGCTCAAGACACTATTTTAATTGTAGACATCACATATGTTTATATAATTATTTACAATTTCTATCAAACTAAACTTTTACTTCTCATGAATTTATTATGACATTTACAATTACATTATGTGCTAAAAATTAACCAAAGGGACTTTGAGCTCCACACTCTTGTTACACTAAAAATTAGAGCTAATTGCTTCAAACCATTTAAAATATTTAGAAAAAGCTTTAGAAGTGCTAAAGACCATTGAAAAATGACCCTCTCAAAAGATGTCTATTAGATTCCATGTATGCATGTGGTGTTAATATGTGGATATAACAAAGAGGTTCTTTCAAATTAAAATTAAAATGTGTTTGGTAAGCATCAAATGAGAGAAGATTAAACACTCTACACTTAGGGAGTATATGAAATGCATTAAAACCACCTTAGATCAAGGAGTTCAAAATTGTAGTCATTGAAGAGAACCAGTGGAAGACCAGGTGAGTACAAGATGCAATAGAAAAGTCTCACCATATTACTACTTGTGAATGCATAAAGTTATGATATAATATTATATAAACATATAAAAAAATATATAATTGGATGATAAGATTTTACAATAAAATTTTTGTAATGGGGTGATATGATGTTATATGAAATGCATTCAAATCATCCTAAATCAAGGAGTTTAAAATTTTAGCCATTGATGAGAATTAATGGAAAACAAGGTGAGTACGAGAAGTGATATAAAACTCTCACAATATTACTACCTATGAATGCATAAAGTTATGATACAGTGTTATATAAATAGATAAGGAAATATAATTAGATGATATAGTTTTACATTAAAAAAAGTGTAATGGGGTGATATGATGTTATATGAAATGCATTCAAAGCACCCTAAATCAAGAAGTTTAAAATTTTAGCCATTGATGAGAACCAATGGAAGACTAGGTGAGTATTGGAAGTAATATATAACTCTCACAATATTACTATTTTTGAATGCATAAAGTTATGATATGGTGTTATATAAATAGATAAAGAAATGTAATTGAATGAATTAAAAAAGGTATAATGGGGTGATATGATTTTACATAAATACATAGCGAAATGAAATGATATGTAGTTTATTCATTAAAAGTTGAGAAGAAGGTTAGAGGGTGAAAATTTTAAATAAATACCTTTTTTCTATTGCCACTTCTTAATAAATGTTTGTGTATTTTTATTAAAGTGATATTTATTTATCAAAATAATTAAAATTTAGATACTAAAATTTTATATTAAACATTTGATAATGTTAATCTTGTTTCATCTTCACCTTACATGATTTTTACATACACATATGACTCCCATACAATCTTCTCTCTTATTCACCTGCCTTTTATAGACTCGAGCTTTTTTATGAGCTATAAGTCATCGATAGTAATTGCCTAGTCTATATTTAACTTTTCTAAAAAAACTTATTCAAACTATGTCCAGATCATCATATCAATGTTCTTATGTTTCACACAAGACTATCAAAAATCATATGATTACATAATTTTTGAGGTTTCCTAGTCTATTAGACTTGTTTCTGTGCCAAGTAACAATCATTTATTAAATTAAAATTATCTTTATGAGTTGACTTGTATATTTCACATGTCAGTGGCATGATAAGTTACCCAAAGAGTCATTAATTTATACATGTAATAGGTTTAAACATATTTTCCCACCTAAGACTCATTTAAAAAAATCTATACACATTTGTATATTTAAATGGACTGCCCTAAATTATAAAAATAAAAAATCAATGACAAGGTGTAGGCTCTAGCCAAGTCTGAAGCACCTAATTCAAGTCAATTTTTCCATTATCAATTGTAATAACCGAAAAGTGGTATTTGGATGCTAAGAGTGTTTCTTGAGACAACATATTCCTAGCATATCCCTAGACCTATCCTATAGCCTTTATCACATTTTTTTAGCCCTTGTGAAAACCACAGATATCTTCAATTAGCCAAAACACAGTCTCAAACCTACATTCCTGAATCTTGACCCTTCATTCCCAATAGCTTACCAACTGGATGCTAGTGCCACATTAAAGACACTAGAGCCACATGGCACTAGTGTCTCGAACATGGTGATAGTGTCCCTTTCCCTAACTCTCATGAACATATATATTTTCAAATGTGTTACCCTTCTAACGTCGGCCTAAGCAAATTTTATTATCCACATAGGCTACGAAACACTATAAATATAAGACTCTTAGACCTATATCCACTAGATGGAAAATATATGAAAAAAGCCTATCCAAACAAGAAATAAGTTATGAAAAATCAAAGTCATTAATCCCTATTCTACCCTTTTTTTGCATACTACCATTTGCAACCACCCTAAGCCTAAATTTCAAAGATTTCCAATATCAAGAACATTCAAGGCATTCATGACCACTATCATTCTAGCATTCACTTCCACTTGTACCAAGCATTAGGTGGGAGAACTACATCAGGATTGATCCCTCCTTAGAGTATTGGTATGTAGGCAACTCTCTTCACAGCAAGGTGTTGAAGATGTCTAGCCTATCCTACTAACGAACACATATTTTCATCTCATACGATACTTGTAAGGAGGATTAGGGTTTATAACTAAAATTAATTATTCTAAGTAAAATACAAAGTTCCATATTTCGTATGTGCAATAATAAAACCCAAAAACACAGTTGTAGGTGCACCCAAAATTTAGGAATAATCCTGCAAATAAGACACTAGAGCCACATGGTGCTACTATCTAAGTGGGGAGATACTATCTAGGAAAGTATCCAACTTGAGGATCCTATTGATGACACTCAGACCTATCCATAACCCAATTTTTAGCACTTTGATCTTCCACAATAGTTATTTTCTAGATAACTCTCTATTTGCACATATTTATTACTATTTTTAGAAAGTCAAAGCAAGTCAAATTTTGTAAAAAAATTAGTGGTTATTTATTTCATATTATTTCACTAATTTAGACAATTCAAACCTTTAATCTAACATAATATTTACATCAAGTATAACCCTAAAAGGTTAAAACATTTGGTGAGCCTGACGTACTTTGAATATTGTTAAAACCCCTAGTTTGAACTAAATTAGGTTTACATATATTTTTCTTATTTTTTAGCATAAAATATCTCATCAAATCAATCTCAAATTAGGGTTTCATTTATTTAAATATAATTTAAATTTTCTCAGAGAAACCCTAATTCACAAACCCTAATCCTAGATGTTCTTATTTTTTGTATCCTTCTTTTTCCTATTTTCATTAGTTACTTTGAAATTTTAAAATTTCATATATTCTATTTCAGCAGCTCTATTCAAATTTGTTTACTATATGGCATCTAAAAATTTTATCTCTCTTCTCTTAAGAAGTGATAGACTAGGTGGTAATCTTATAGAGCATATCTAAATTTTTGTTATTTGAGCCTATAATATGGATAAGAGACCTATCATAACTCTAGTTATTCATCCTTCATACCATGATTATGTGGACTTAAATGATAATGCATCTAAATATGAACAATACAACTAAGATCAAGATGATATACACATTGAAAATCAGGACACCCTCCCTCCACTTAACAATGATGACATAATTATCAACAAAGAAGAGATATTATAGGGATTCATAGATGAAATTTTGGAACAACCCAATGATAATACATAAATCCTACATGACATATTGGAAATCATGAATAAAATAAATAATGGTCAATATTCAACTCCTCCAGTAAATAATGTTGTTACACCTATAGTGGGGCCAACATAGCCAACTTAGCTAGCACAACCTAAAATTATAATTCACCAACCATTAGTGATAGCTACAACCACTTGTGACTAGTTCCTCCACTCCAAATTTACAATACCTTATGCACAAGATTCATACTCTACATTCTAAGGTGTTATATTTTGAGAAGGGAACCACTAGGCCATCATATGACTTGGATTCTAATATTATCTTACATACACTCTGACACATCACATAGAGGAAACTCCATTTCCATCTAATTTTGTAGCACCTAAGCTTACATTGTATGATGTTAAGGGTAACCCAAAGTACCATCTCAATGTTTTTCACACAACATGTTTAGACTGCGTGTCCAATGATTGGCTTCACATGAAGTTATTTCCATGTAGTTTAAAGGATTATGCACTAAAATGGTTTTATGATTTACCAAATCAATCTATCATATAATTCAATACTTTGGTCAACATGTTATTATCACATTTATCCTTTAACATCAGTGACAAAATATCACATGCACAAATAACATAGTTGAAATAAAAGTCAAACAAGCCTATCACAAATTATGTCTTAAGATATAAGACTATACTACCCAAATTTACTAGTCCTATGGAAGATAGGAAGCTTCAAGACATATTTAAACAAAGTCTATTACTATCATTACATGAAGCTATCTTATTCAATAAGTTTCTTAAATTTACAAATTTATGCCACACAGTCAAAGAAAGAGAGGTTATGATCCTATCAATGGGAAAACTCAAGTATACCAATGGATTAGAATTAACTATTAAGAGTTAAAACAAAACTCCATATAGGTAAGGGCCACTGAGAACAAGAATGATCAAAATGCCACAGTCAATGTAGTTTCTAAACCATCTCATAGTTGGTTTTATCCACTCCTTAATGTTGAATCTTTACTAACCTTCCAAAATCACCAACACGAGTTTTACAACAGATCTTAGAATGCAATGTCATATCTCTCCCTCCCATTAAAGAGGTTGATATGACATGAACTATTCAAAAGAAATAAAATTATAATGCATTATGCAAGTACCATAGGGCACCAAACCATACAAAAAAAGATGTATAAGCCTAAAGCACAAGATACAAGATATGATTGAGGTTAATATTATTGATGTGGGCACACCCAGGGAGGCACCAAAAGCATAAAAAACAAAATATAAGGCAATAATTATATTATTAGATCCAATTCCAAAGCATATAATGAATGAGGTATGAGGCACATCATGTGTTCACTACATATATCAGGTGCATCCACCACTAGCTTCATATCATACTATTATAGAGGAGGAACATCCATTGCATAACATTATTGGCATGTACCATTCTAAAATTTCACCTATACCACTCATCAAATTCTTAGAGTAAGATATTGTTGATGATGATATAGATTTACGTACACACTTTATATGAGCATACATAGATCATCATCTTATTTAGAGTGTTATGGTTGACAACAAGTCAAACATTAGCATATGCACTATGAAACTCTTATAGCATTTGGGGTACTCAGAGCAGGATATATTCCTCAAAAACATAGTCATTAGTGTTTTTAGTGGTCACATTCAAAGCTCCATCAGGTAGATTGTGCTTCCATTATAGGTTGGACCAACACATATAGCCACTCGATTCCTACTAGTACATAGTGTAGGTGTGTTGGATATGTTATTGGGTAGGTCATGGTTACTATAGATTAAATCCATACCATCTATAGTGGACATATTCCTAAAGCACATACATGTGAATCAGGTGGTCAAAGTTGAGGATCTCCTAGATGAGTATTTTCTACCCATCCCATAGGCAATTCTAGCATAGTGATCAGTTACAGTTCCACCACCATTACCATATATTATAAATTTATCAGTTACAAATCAAAGTAAAGTTCCTATGCATACATCAAAGAGTTTAGTATATTCACCAGTGTAGGCAATGTATACTCATACAATATTGACACATACACATACTCTCCCATAGAGACCATTAATAGAGAGACCCCTATGTCAGAGATATGTCATAGATTTTAGAGGTCCTTCCTCCACTTAGTTTATTCCATGATTAGTATAATTAGGCTCTTAGGGTTCTTATCATAAGGCACCTATGTCACCTACAAGTTCTTCTATCAGATGGGTTCCTAATATCTCTATAAATCATAGGGCATCATGGTCAATGCCATAGTTTCATAAAACCACTTCATAGGCAAATACAAACATGGATTACTCCACACAAAATATGATGAGATCACAATTTCCCTTTCACATAACAAGCATGATCATAGTTCCTTTATTTGACATAGGTCATGGTGATAATGAATCTCCCATGAGATTGGTCGGTTAGTATAGTTCCTACCTTCTTGTATATACTTTCTTCTCTCTTGCTCTTTGTCCATTGTTTATTTTTTATTTGCTTATATATAGATTATAAATAGAAAAAATAAAAATAATATAATATGTCAAAACACAAAAACATTTAAATATGACTCAAAAATAGAAAATTTACATATTGTGTGAATTTCTATGTTTACATTTCTTCTATTTTCCATACATTACATATGCTAGCTATCTTAGTATAGTTGGTTTTATCATACATGTATGCTTCACTTGTTCTTGTTGAGTGCTTATAGACTACATACATGACTCAAGTCCACTGCACTGATCTAGACTTACTATCATCTACCTACTAGGGGCATATACACCAATATAGGCTTATTCATTTAATACATATGGCGACTTAGGGGCATCTCATACATAATTTATATTACCAGGTTCTATCATTACATTCTTTACATTCCATTTTGGCACATTTATATATCTTGATATTGATCATTGCTACTCATACTCATATTTTTTTAATGACTATCAATAGTTAGACTCAACTTATGTACATCCTAGAATTTACATAGATTTTTACTACATTCATACATACTTTTATTTCTAGCTTCCCTAGTTTAGACTTGATTATGTTTCCTATGCTTCTATTTGAGGGCATTTGAATATGCCATTATTCTTTATCTCTATGATACTTCTATTCATGCATGCCTTAGACATGTGCTCATGTCCTTTATTTGTGGTTACCTAATAGTATATATGGATATTTGAATATGTCATTGTATGTGTCTCTAAGCCAACATAATTTTTGATTGTGTATGTGGACATTTTAATATGTCCTTTTATGTCTTCTATTTTCAAATTTAGTGACATGTACTCATCTCCCTTTTATTGTGGCCCTTTTTCCTATTTTGTGTGCCTAATGTGTTTTTTGTGTATTCTTTCTTATATGCATTATGGCCATGAGACTTGTCTTTGCTTATTACACACACCAATTTTTGTTGTCATGAGGGACCTCATGCATTTACCCTTCCTACTTATGTTTTGTGATGGACATCATGCCAGATCTCCCTAGGTAGCTACTTAAATTTACTATTATACACATTGATTAAATCTAGCTTGACATCCTTATGAAATGATATATACAACTTAAATCCTACACTACATACTTATGCTCAAGTTCTTTTACATTTCAATGTTATGTTTGCACATTATATTGGATTATCACATAGTTATTATATATGCTTTGGATAACACATTTATAGAGCTATTTATTTTGAGAATAATTCTTACACTAGTCAAAACAAACCCTCAAAATATGGGGAATTTTCAAGTGTTTGTCACAAAGATCAAGCTCCTACATTGCATCCACGGATCATTTTTAACACACTAGCTCAGTTTCAAGAAATCAAACAAAAGAAAGACACAAGAAAAAACAAAGACTCAAAAAGCAATTTAAAGACTCAGATTTCAGACTAGACAGACATTTAACCCAGATTGGGATAATAATGCCACATGGTGCTACTCTCCAGAGAAGATGAGGGTTTTAAATGGCCATAACATTTTGTTCACAACATTTTTTCCTTCGTTGCATTCATTGGTAATAATTTTTGTTGATTCATCCTATTTTATCCCATAGATTGTTCAATATTAGTTAAGCATACCATCAAAAAAGATTAATTTTAGCCCAAAATATTTGATCAAATTCATGCCCAAGTTTATAAGTGGAAATAACTTTTTATTCTACCCATTTATTTGATTAGAAGATCAATCCCATTAGCATTTAGGTTTAAATCACTTGTTTTACATGTTTATACATTTTATGTGGCAGTAAATATCTATATAGTTGTGCTTTTTTGGGTTAATCTTCATTGTTATTTCTATGTAGATTTGATAAAGTATGGCATTACATCTATACAATTAGTTGTGCCTCATCAAGAACACTCCTTTGTGGAATACAATCATCCATATTCTATGATATCACATTCATTTCAGATCAACACACTATTTTAATTATAAATTATATACATAACATATATTTATATCATCATTTACAATTTTTGACAGTGTAGTTCACACACACACACACACACACACACACACACACACACACACACACACACACACACACACACACACACACACACACACACACACACACACACACACACACACACAGAGAGAGAGAGAGAGAGAGAGAGAGAGAGAGAGAGAGAGAGAGAGAGAGAGAGAGAGAGAGAGAGAGAGAGAGAGAGAGAGAGAGAGAGAGAGAGAGAGAGATACATATATCACATTCATTTCAGATCAAGACACTATTTTAATTATAAATCATATACATAACATATATTTATATCATCATATACAATTATTGAGTGTAGTTCACACACACACACTTGTGTGCGTGTGTGTGTGTGTGTATATACACACATACATACATAACATATATTTATATCATCATTTACAATTTCTGACAGTGTAGTGTACACACAAACACACACACACACACACACACACACACACACACACACACACACACACACGGATGTATGTATGTATGTATACACACATATACACATACATACATGTGTGTGTGTGTGTGTGTGTATACACACACACACACACATATGGATGTATGTATGTATGTATAGACACATGTACACATACATACATACATGTGTGTGTGTGTGTACACACACACACACACACACACACACATATAGAGAGAGATTATATTTGATATTATAAATAATTACAAATAATCATATTACTATCACATTAAACTTCTGATTCTCATGAATTTATCATAACACTTACAACTACACTATGTGCCAAAATTGTAAGTGCCATGGTAAATTCATGAGAAGTAGAATTTTATTTTGATAGTTATGATTATTTGTAATTATTTTTAATATCAAATATAATCTCTCTCTCTCTCTCTCTCTCTCTCTATATATATATATATATATATATATATATATATATATATATATATATATATATATATATAGAGAGAGAGAGAGAGAGAGAGAGAGAGATATTATATTTGATATTAAAAAGAATTAAAAATAATCATATAATTATCAAATTAAACATTTACTTCTCATGAATTTACCATGACACAACTACATTATGTGCCAAAAATTGACCGAAGGGACTTTGAGTTCCATACTCTTGTTACTTTAAAAATTAGAGCCAATTGCTTCAAACCATTTAAAATCTTAAGAAAAAGTTTTAGAAGTGCCAAAGACCATTAATAAATGACCCTCTAAGAAGGTGTCTATTAGATTCCATGTATGCATGTGGTGTTAATATGTGGACATAACAGGGAGGTTCTTTCAAATTAAAATTAAAAATCATTTGGTAAATATTAAATGAGAGAAGATTAAACACTCTACACTTAAGGAGTATATGAAATGCATTCAAAACACCCTAGATTGAGGAGATCAAAATTTTATCCATTGATGAGAACTAATAGAAGACTAGGAGAGTACAAGAAGTAATAGAAAACTCTCATAATATTACTACTTGTGAATGCATAAAGTATGATATAGTATTATATAAATAGATAAGTAAATATAATTTTATGATATGATCTTAAAAAAAAAAAATTGTAATGGGGTGATATGATGTTATATAAAATGCATTCAAATCATCCTAAATCAAGGAGTTCAAAATTGTAGCCATTGATGAGAACGAACGAAAGAATAGGTGATTAAGGGAACTAATATAAAACTCTCACAAAGTTATGGTACATTGTTACATAAATATATAAATAAATGTAATTAGATGATATGATTTTACATTAAAAATTTGTAATGGGGTGATATGATGTTACATAAAATACATTCAAACCACCCTAAATTGAGGAGTTCAAAATTTTAGACATTTATGAGAACCAATGGAAGACTGGGTGAGTACGAGAAGTAATAGAAATCTCTAACAATGTTACTATTTGTGAATGCCTAAGGTTATGATATGGTGTTACATAAATAGATAAATAAATGTAATTGAATGAATTAAAAAAGGTCTATTGGGGTGATATGATGTTACATAAATACATAGAGAAATGAAATGATATGTAGTTTATTCATTAAAAGTTGAGAAGAAGGTTAGAGTGTGAAAATTTTAAATAAATACATTTTTTCTATTGACTCTTTGTAATAATTTTTTGTTTATTTTTATTAAATTAATATTTATTTATCAAAATAATTAATATTTAAATCTAAAAATTTGTTATTAGATACTCAATAATATTAATCTTGATTTATCTTCACCTGACATGATTTCAACATACACATATGACTCTCATACAATCTTATTCCCTATTCACTTGCCTTCTATGGACATGTCCTTTCTGATTAGTTATAAGTCATGAATAGCAATTGCCTAGTTTATATTTATTTTTTCTAAAAATTATATTCAAACTATCTCCAGATCATCATATCAAGAATCTTCTGTTTTAGACAAGACTATCAAAACTTGTATGCTTGCATAATTTTAAAGGTATCCCAATCTATCAAACTTGTTCCTGTGCCAAGTAACAATCATTTATTAAATTAAAATTATCTTTATGAGTTGACTTTCATATTTCACATATCAGTGGAATGATAAGTTACCCAAAGAGTCATCAATTTATACATGTAATAGGTTTAAGCATATTTTCCCACCTAGGACTCATTAAAAAAACATATATACACATTTGCACATTTAAATGGACTTCCCTAAACTTCAAAAATTAAAAAATCAATGATAAGGTGCATGCTCTAGCCATGTCTGAAGTACCTAATTCAAGTCAGTTTTTACATTATTAAGTGTAATCACCTAAAAGTGATATTTGAATGATAAGAGTGTTGTTTGAGACAACCTATTCCTAGTTTATCCCTAGACCTATCCTAGAGCTTTTATGACATTTTTCCATCCATTATGTAGATGATAGACATCTCTAATCAACTAAAACATAATATTAGACTTGCATTCCTAAATCCTAACCCTTCATTCCTAATAGTCAGCCAAATGGACACTACATCCACATGGCGCTAGTGTACCCAACATGGCACTAGTGTCCCTTGCCCTAACTCTCTTTCATAGATATATTTTCTAATGTGTGACCCTCCTAAGGTCAGCCTAAGCACATTTTATTATCCACATAAGCTACAAAACACCATAAATATAAGACTTTTAGACCTATATCTACTAGATGAAAAATAAATGCAAAAAGCCAATTCTAACAAGAAATAAGTTGAGCAAAATCAAGGTTATTAATCCATATTCTACCCTAATTTTGTAAATTACCATCTACAAATGCCTTAAGCCTACATTTAAAATATTTCCAATCTTATGCACACTCAAGGCATTCAAAACCACTATCATTTTAGCATTCACTTTCATTTGCACCAAGCACTAGGTGGGAGAATTACATTAGGCTCGGTCCCTCCTTGGAGTATTGGTATTTAAAAAACTCTATTCACAGTGGGGTTTTGAGGATGTCCAACCTATCCTACTAATAACACAAATTTTCATCTCATTTCATACTTGTAAGGAGGATTAGGGTTTGTAATTTAAATCAATTATTATAGGCACAATACAAAGTTCTAAATTTCATGTGCACAGGAACAAAACTTAGAAACAGAGGCACAAGTGCATCCAAAATTTAGGAACAGTATTGTAAAGAGGACACTAGCACCATTTTTAGGACATTATAACCAATGACACTACTGCCAAAGTGGGGAGATACTATCCATGAGAGGATCTAACTTAGGGATCTTGTTGATGACACACAAGCCTATCGATAACCTAGTTTTTAGCACCCATATTTTTGGTGGTAGTAGTTTTTGAGATAAGTCTCTATTTGCACATATTTATTACTATTTTTAGAAATTTAAATCAAGTCAAATTTTGTAATAAATCAATGGTTATTTATTACATATTATTTCACTGATTTAGACAACTTGGCCCTTTAATCTAACATAGCATTTACATCAAGTATAACCCTAAAAGGTTAAAACATTTGGTGAACCTGACTTATTTTGAATATTGTTAAAAACTCTAGTTTGCATTCTCTAAAATTTTGTGCACTAGATTAGGGGTACATACTTCTATTTTTATAAACATTTTGCATAACATATCTCATTAAATCAGTCTCACATTAGGGTTTCATTTATTTAAATATAATTTTTTTTATTTCAAATCAACCCTAATCCTAGAGGCTAGTAGGGTTTGTTTCTTTCTTTTTCCTATTTTCATTAGCTACTTTAAATTTTTTAGATTTCTTATATTTAATTTATTAGATCTATTCAATTTTTTTTACTATATGCCATCTTAAAAATCTATCTCTCTTCTATTAAGAAGTGATATACTAGGTGGTAATCCTTAGAGCATATTCAGATTCTTGCTATTTGAGTCTATAATATGGATAAGAGTCTTATCATAAATCTAGATATGTATCCTTCACACCCTAATTATGTGGATTCAATGATAATGCATCTGAAGATGAAAAATATAACCAAGAGAAAGATGATATACATAACTAAAATTGGGACACTCTCCCTCCACTTAACATTGATGACATAATTATCAACAAAGATAAGATATTACATGGTTTTAGAGATAGAATTTAGGAACAACCCCTTAATCATACACAAATCTTACAAGACATATTAGAAATCAATAAATAAATAAATAATGGTCAATCTTTAACTCCCCCAGTAAATAATGTTTTTACACCTATAGTGGGTCCAAGTCAGCCAACTCAGATAACATAACCTTAAATTATAATTCAAAAACCATCAGTAATAGCTACACCTCTTATGTCTAGTTTCTCCACTCCATATTTATAATCCCTTATGCATAACATTCATACTTTGTAGTCTAAGGTATTACATCTAGAGAAGGGAGCCACTAGGCCATCACATGCCTTGGATTATAATATTCTCTTACATATACCTTTGGCACATCACATACTAACAACTCCCTTTCCATCCAATTTCATATCACCTAAGCTTACATTTTATGATGGAAAGTATGACCCAGAGCATCATCTTAGATTTTTCCATGCAACATGTTTAGACTACGTGTCCAATGATTGGCTTCTCATGAAGTTGTTGCCATGTAATTTAAAGGATTATGCCCTATAATGGCTTTATGATTTACCAAATCAATCTGTCATAAAATTTAATCCTCTAGCTGACATGTTATTAAGACATTTATCCATCAACATTAGTGACAAGATAATATATGCACAAGTAGCACAGTTGAAACAAAAGTCAAATGAGCCTATTTGAGATTATGTCTTATGATACAAGATTATACTAGCCAAATTAACTAGCCCCATGACAAAAAGAGAGATTCAGGTCATATTTAAATAATGTCTCTTACCATCATTACACAAAGCTATCTTGCTCAAAAAAATCTTACATTTTGTTTTATTATTTGTGGGAATCTAGTGCTCAGATCCTTAATAATAAGGGTCTAGAATAATAGGAAAATTCTAGTTTAATGGGGAAAATATGATTTTAAATAGGTAATTTTGCAAGAGGAAGAATAATAAACTTATCTTAAATTGGGTTGAAATGAATAATTCTAGAGTTGGTAATTGAAAATAAGGATTGAGACACTATTAGGAATATGAACCTGGCTTTTATTTTTTGATTGGATAGGAGTGCTAGAATAGGACACCCTAGTGTCTAGTGCTTTAGTCCTTCTTAACACTCTTGTCTTGAGGATATAAGCTTTTTGGGTTTTGCTCACCTAGTTAATATGATGATGTGAACCATATTTTGGGGGTTAAAAATGAACATAGATCATTATAGTTCCATTTTAGACTTCAATATGTGTATCCATCTACACACATGCAAACAATGAATACATCAAAAATAAAAGGGGGAAACTAGGTTAAGGGAAGAATGATTGCACATTTTAGAACCCTTGGTGTTCTGACCACTACCTACAATAACCCTCAATCTATGGTCTCAGATCAAATGTAGTTCTCCCTTAGGGAATGTGCATAATCAATGAATATGATAGATGTAAGAATTACTTTCACCTAGGCCCTTCCTTGATCAAGCATTCAAGTCTATGTGTGATGTAGAAAAGTTGAGCTATACTATTGATTGATTTTTATTATGTCTAATATGCCAAATTAGTAAGTGCTAGATATAAAATGACTTGTGTAGTCCTTTATGTAGGAGACTCATTATTTTGAATTTGGGAGCTTAATTTGCATTAAGTTTTCATTGGAAAACTTAGGAATGAAGAAAAGAAAATGGGTTTCATTGGAAAACTTAGGAATGAAGAAAAGAAAATGGGTAAGACTCATCTTATAGAATAAACTGACCATTAGAGTATAATTTGACTTTAGATAGGAGTACTAAAAACTAGACACCCTAGATTCCAAAACTATAGTCCAATCCCAATGCTCCTATCTTATAGGTTGGGGGCCAGAGGGGATAGAACAAGCATGTAAAACCTAACTTGGATGAGGTGGAATGACCATTTAAAAGGCTCAGGATGACTGGGAATGGGTAAAAATATGGCTTAAGCTTAGAACAAGACCCAAATAGATAAAATTAAAGATAGCTAAATGTGTAAAAAGCTCATATTTTCTAGTCAGAGTCTCCTATGAAAATACATGATATGTGTGGTTGCTTAACCAATTTAGGGTGTATACATTCCCCCCCCCTTTTAATCTAGTGATGCAATGAAATGAAGTACTAGAGTAAAAGAAAGAACTAATATGTGTACCTAAACTTACCTGTGTGGAGATAAGTGTGTTGAAAAAGGTCCAACTTCCTGAATAGGGAAGTGGATATAGAACTAAATAGTGCCTAGAGAAAAAAGGAATCATTGAAATTGATACCCCCTGTACTAAATCTGAATAGTTCTTGGAGAAAGAAGGAATCCCTAAAATAGATGCCTCCTGTACTTAATTTGAATGAAAAATGAGAAATGCTCAGAGGCCCAAAACTAATGTCTACCCTCTATCCCACATAAACTCATGTAATATAGAAAGTGTGCATAGAATTTGTATGTTATGAAGATAAAAATCTGTCATTCCCCGACTCTTAATAATTTGAACTAGAACTAATAAGTGCTAAAAAGTCCAAAACTAATATTTTCCCTTTGTCCCACACAAACTCCTAGGTCTAGGTGATGGTATGGACCAACTATTGTAGATGATCATACGGTCCAACTTGGTGACAATTGTTAGGTTGTGGAGCTAAAAGCTTCAACTATGCAGACGAAGAGGAGGTTGCTGAAGCTCCAGAAGAACTGGCGTCGGTAGTATGACTGACGTCGGTCATGATCAATGCAGAAGGAAATCGACGTCGACAGGGAGTCGGTCGACGTCGGTCAGGACTAGTTAGATAGGGACCAACATCGGTCGCCTGTGTGTTCCAGAACTATTTGTTGCATGAATAGTTAGTTAGTTGAACTGAGTGTTTGCATGTAAAGGCTATTTTGAGTCTTGAGCTACGTGTCTTTTATTAGTAAAATAAGAGTCTAAGTTATTTTTTAAGTCTGGGATCTATTTATAGACCCATTGGCCTGTATTGTAATTATGAGCTAGAAAGGAAGGCAAGGAAGATCCTTCCATTGGAAGATCATTGAGTTGCAAGTTGTTGCAAGCTCATAAGAGATCTACATGTGTAAGTATGGTCTATTGAATTGTAGGTTGCAGGTTCATGGGAGATCTACTTGAAGCACTTTAGAGTGCTTGGGTACTGGCAGGGTTATTACTGACTGGTTGGAGAGGTGAACACCAATTCTATGTGTGAGTTGTGTGTTGGGACCATTTTTGGTAGGAGAGTGTTTTGAAGAAGAATTACTGTACACTTGAGGTGTGGCAAGCCTTTGTAAAGTGGGAGAGTGTGGTGTCTCTCTATTGTATTCTTTCTGTACAAGTGTTAATGCAAGATAGTGTATTGTCTCTCATATTCTGTGCTATGTGTGAATTCTAGTTACTTGTACTTCTGGTATAATTTCTGCATGTTTAATTGCTTGTATTTAGTAATCATATTGTGCTCTTTTTGAGGAGCAAGATCCTAACAAGTGGGATCAGAACAAGGTGTATTGTTCTTGGATTCCCCAACAACTGGTATCAGAGCTTTTAGTTAGGATACTAAAAGATTAGATTAGATTTGGTGAGTGTGTGTTGATTACAGGTTACTCACAGGGGTTTCTGTTTGAGTGGGAGTAGAACAATGGCAGAAGACAATAAGCTATGAATGGAGAAGTTTAATGGCAGGAGGTCCAAGTCCAGGTATGGCAGAATAACCTGCTGGAAATGTGGAAAGCAAGGGCACTTAAAGAGAGATTGTAGGTCGGGTGAAGATCAGCATGAAGGACATGAAGAAGAAGCAAATGTTGTAGATTTCGTTGCACAGGATTGTCTGGTGTGTTCTTTGGATAAAGTATAATCTTGGGTTTTAGATTCTGGTGCCTCTTTTCATGCATCCCCAAATAGGGAATTTTTTCATGAGTATGTCCAAGGAGACTTTGGAGAATTTTTTTTAGGGGATGGTAAGCCTTGTCAGATGGTTGGCAAAGGGAAAGTGAAGCTGAAATTGTAGACGGGTAACACATGGGTGTTAAAGGAGGTCATGCATGTCCCAGTTCTGGAGCCGAATTTGATTTTTATAAGAAGTTTGGGTGATGAGGGTTGCATAGTAACTCTCATAGCGGACTCTTGGAAGGTTACCAAGGATGCACTTGTTGTAGCAAGAGGTAAGAAAGTAGGTACACTTTATCTATCTACTTGTATTACTGATTCTCTTTTTGGGTTATCTACTTCAGTTGTAGATTTGAAGATGTGGCTTAATAAGCTTGGTCACATGAATAAGAAGGAGATGCATGTTCTTGATTCAAAGGGTATGCTTTCAGATTTGAAGTGCATAGATCAAGATTTTTGTATGCAGAAGAAGAAGGTGACATTTCTTGAGGAATCTGATGTTCGTGACAATAGCAGGAAAGCCTTGGTTTTCAAGGAGAAGGTGACAGACAAAGTTTAGCATAAGGGGCAGAAGAATTCTAAGCAGAGCAAGGGTGATTTGGACAAGGGTTTGATCCAAAAGGAGCTCATGGGTAGAAGTTAGTTCTCACAAGAAAAACATAGAGACTGACGTCGATTAGAAAACTGGCATCGACATCCAGATAGGGACTGATGTCGGCTATGTGCAGCTTGACATCGGTGACTCAGGGGTAGATAAACACCGACGTCGATCAAGGGGGAATTGATGTCGGTGATGAGGTAGTTGTAGGGAACCGACATTAGTCGAGTGCAGACTGAGATGTGATCGGCATCGGTCACTGAGATTAATTTTGGGTGGACAACAAGTTGTCAAGGAGTCTCAAGTGCCCATATGGAGGACTTAAAGGGTATGTAAGCCTCAAATTCATCATTTCCCTTCTTTACACTACTTGTTGCTCACTTATGGTAAAGAACCAGGAAGTTATTAAAGAAGTAGAGCAGGTAGATCAAGGAAATAGTGAGAGCTTGGCATGGATGGAGGATGTGATTCCTTGGAGAAGAACCAAACATGAGTTTTGGGTTGAGTTGCCAGCTGGAAGAAAGCACTGAGAGACGAATGGATGTCCAGGATAAGGAAGAGCGATAATGGACATGTGAGACAGAAGGCTAGGGTATACGGTCTTGAATAAGCTACAAGACAATGGAGGTTTGATCATTGTGTTTCTCTTTACTAGGTTGGATAATATTAGCTACATTATCCTATTACTGTATGATGTGCTTGTTGCAAGGTTACATATATAGGGAGTTGTTGAACTAAAGGTAAAGCTAGTTCAGAAGTATGTCATGAGGAATCTAGGAGTAACAAGGTTATTTGGCATGAGTGTGTTCTTGGGACATGGAAGGTCATATGTTGACTTTATTTTAGGATGATTGTGTGAGACCGGTTAGCACGCCGATGGTTGGACAGTTCACAGAACAGTGTCTTGATTCACATAATGAGGTTAAATGCATGGTATGTACTAGACTTGAGTTTTTCCAAGCAGTGGGAGTTTTCAAAAAGTTAGAAGCTAATCTGGGAAAGAAGCATTGGAGGGAAGTTCAATGGATTCTTAGAGGGACCAACAGCAGGTGCACATGCTATGCAGGGTCAAGTTATTTTCTACATGGTTTGTAGATGTGGATGTGGCAGGTGATTTGGATGACAAGAGGTGCACCACAAGGTGTGTGGTGGTTGGTCTTCAAGAGTGATCTTGAAGAGGGATACAAAGCCAAGGGAATAAACTAGATGATGTACAGGTATAGGTACAGTTGCAGTTGTTTATCTCTAAGTGGGAGATTGTTAGGTTATGGAGCTAAAAGCTTCAACTATGCAGATGAAGAGGAGGTTGCTGAAGCTCTAGAAGAATCAGTGTCGGCAGTATGACCTATGTCGGTCATGATCAATGCAGAAGGCAACCGGCATTGGTAGGGAGTCGGTCGACGTCGGCCAGCACCAGTTAGACAGGGACTGACGTCGGTTGCCTATGTGTTCTAAAACTATTCATTGCACGAACAGTTAGTTAGTTGAACTGAGTGTTTACATGTAAAGGCTATTTTGAGTCTTGAGCTATGTGTCTATTATTAGTAAACTAAGAGTCTAAGTTATTGTTTAAGTCTGGGATCTATTAATAGACCCATTGGCATGTATTGTAATTATGAGCTAGAAAGGAAGGCAAGGAAGATCCTTCCATTGGAAGATCATTGAGTTGCAGGTTGTTGCAAGCTCATAGGAGATCTACATGTGTAAGTATGGTCTATTGAATTGCAAGTTGCAGGTTCATGGGAGATCTACTTGAAGTACTTTAGAGTGCTTGGGTACTGGCAGTGTTATTACTGACTGGTTGGAGAGGTGAACACCAATTATGTGTGTGAGTTGTGTGTTGGGACCATTTTTGGTAGGAGAGTGTTTTGAAGAAGAATTACTGTACACTTGAGGTGTGGCAAGCCTCTGTAAGGTGGGAGAGTGTGGTGTCCCTCTATTGTATTCTTTTCTGTACAAGTGTTAATACAAGATAGTGTATTGTCTCTCATATTTTGTGCTATGTGTGAATTCCAATTACTTATACTTCTAGTATAATTTCTGCATGTTTAATTGCTTGTATTTGGTAATCATATTGTGCTCCTTTTGAGGAGCAAGATCCTAACAAGTGGGATCAAAACAAGGTGTGTTGTTCTTGGATTCCCTGACAACAACCTGGGTATGTCTAGGTGTAATATAAAAATTATGGTAAATGCGTAAGAAGAAAATGGCATGTCTTACCATTCCAATTTGTATAATCTTAGATGATGAAGAACATGATCATCTATGCCATGCCCCCAAATTTGGTATGTAAATGATGCATCTATATAGTCTAGTAATCTATATAACCACATATGAATTTAGCTATCATGTCATGTCCCATGTGAAAAATTAGAGATTAAAATAATGTGCTCTGCACTGTGACTATGATCTACTATCTGGTATGTATTGTGTCATGTTGTATGAAGTTTTATGTGTGAGGCATGTAGTGATGTACATGCCTCCAAATCTGATATCTCATCTAAATTTATATAAAATTCACTTTGAATCCATATGATCTGAACCACTATGTATCTGAATAATCTATGTATCTATAAACTGCAGATAAATCCCTCTAAAGATTTTGAGTAATGTTGAATGACCCATGTAATCTGAATCACTGTATATCTTGACCAATCTGAGCTTAATCTGATAATTCTAACTATTAGAGGTGTAAGAACCATGGTGTATCCAACTATGAGAGGGGATAGGTGTGATGGGTAAGTGTAGAAATAATAATTATAGGAATGATTCCCCCATTTTGGGGATAGGGATGAAATTTGTAATAGAGGAGGTTGAGCCAAAAGTGATGACTAGTGGCGTAAAGCTAAGAACAAGGTTGGTATAGTTTGGATTGATTTGAGAAGTTTATTGATTATTTAGATTGATTTTTTTGAAATTTGAACGAGCTTTGATTGGTGAGGACCAAGTTGTATGTCTAGGTATGTAATAAGTATAGGGATGTGTGTACCATAGTATTAAAATGATGTAATAAGAGATCAAGGTTTACTAGATATCAAAGGCATTATCATCACAATTTCATGGAACAAAATGGTTTGTAAAATAGAGCTATGGGGTTCAAGTTATGGATAAAATGCCATTTTTCTTTAAATGAGAAGTCATTTGATATAGGAAAATTTGGATTGATTCTTGATTCAATTGTGCATTGACTAGTTTGAGATTTGGAGCTCTAGAGTAGGAAATATCCCAAGGAGATGAACACATGTTGTCAACCAATTTGAGCAATTGGCACCTCAAATTAAGGCTAGTGGGGAGGTTACCCTGACAAGTAGCTAAAATACATTATTTAGGCCTGTTTAGAAGCCTATTTTTGATGATTTTGAGCTATTTTGAAGTTTTTTAGAAAATATTTACTAGGTTCAACACTTTTATCCTTCTTCCATCACTATTGTCTAGGCTCAAACACTACTATCTAGGTTGCAACACTCCTAGCCAATGTTGTTGTCCTATACCCAATGCTATTATCTTGGAGGCTAGCTTTTTTGGTCTAATGCTTAGTTTATTTGCTATCATTTTTTTTTGGTTATTAGTTTGGCATGGTTGACATATTCATGCTATTTTTTGGTGTTTTATAGGGTGAGGTTCAGATGAGGGAGTTCCATAGAGGCCAAGTGATGGAGACTCAAATATTGTTGCCTTTATCATCTGATGAGAGGCTATGATGGATAGGGTAGGGCTAGGTCATGTGTGTAATCTAGGCACTATGCAGTGGTGTAGGCATTTGATTACCACCTTGTGTGAGAGGTGGAATGTAGACACCTATACTTTCTAGCTTCCTATCGGAGAGATGACTTTTACTCTAGAGGATGTGTACCATATTTTACATTTGCTAGTTAGTCAATGATGTGTGACTTTATAGAATGATATGGGTGCATATGACATTGATCGTGCATCCTTGTATTTTGTTAGTGTGCCCTTAGGCATACCTAGAATAGGTAGTGATAGTGATGTATTATTGTTAGTTATTATTCATTCAAGTGTTTCACATCTATATGAGTGGTTAGCAGTGTTGTTTGCTTCTTTTGTTGCAGTGGATGGGAGTGGGGTATCGATTGCATATAAGATGCATAGGATTGTACATAGTGTAGAGGTATATGCAACTATATTCTCATGGGGTAGGACTATGATATCCCACTTATATAGAGATATATACAAATTTACTCAAGAGGCATTCAGTGGTGGTTTAGAGTACAACTATTTTATTGCATTTTTGGGCCTATGAGCACATAGCGATTGTGCAGCCACTAGGGCTACCAAGAGAGAAATGGGCACCTCCATAGCCATATGGGGAGTGGTGGATGAGTTCATTGGCTATCAAGTCTATTGGGATGGATCACTATAGATGAGTGTTAGATAGACTAGTGGTTCAAGATATCATATGGAGGCCCTATAGAGGATTTTCTAAGTGGCCCAAGGATGGAGTGCAACTACATTATATTAAGGTCAGTTGTTGGTTACATGAATTGTAACTTGGAGTGTATGAGCACTTTATATATGAGCATATGACTAGGCCATATGGGGTTCCATAGGATGTGTCCCTAATAAAATGGGTGTGGGTGAGGAGTGCACAAGCACTACCGAGAGTAGGAGCTCATGATAGGCCTACTGAAGATGAGTTAGCACCATTACCTTTGGATGCACAAGATGTAGATATAGATATTCCTGATGTAGATGATGTTGGATACATAGATGCATTTTCCACATGGTGGGAGAGGCATTGGTGAGTTCTATTATATCCTTTTGGTTTAAGAGATGCCCCTGAATATGAGGACCCAACTCCAATCTAGATGATGGGAGGTAAATATCATTTATATTTGATTTGTGTACAAGTTTGATTTTATGCATGTTTTAGCTTGTTTTGAAAATGTATGTCTAACGTAGTGTTTTAATTTTATGTGTAGCTGGAGTGGGAGGTGCTCAAGATGAAGCACCTACTGGGGGAAGAGGTGGAGATGATGGGTTTTGGGAGACCATCATTGAGTCTACACTTCATGAGCTTACATGACATGTACCTGATGATGTTATGGAGGAGGAATTGATTGATCAAGTGATAATTATAGATAGCATTTATGCTCATTTATTTGATAGGTTTATTATAGCTACAATAATATATGTTAAGGTAGTGGGAGGGAGAGATGAGTTGAGTTATGAGTGAGATACGCATAGGATGCCTCTTAATTATGGGTTGATGAGTACATGTATTATGGATGAGTACATAGATTTACATAAGTAGTATGCAGACTTGCATGAGGAGTATGGTCAGTTACTAGAGTGATATAGTTGGCATAAGAGCTACTCAAGAGCTCGAGGAGGTATGGGGATGTTGAGCATGAGGATGGACTATTGGACTAGTAATGGAGGATAGAGTGAGACTGGGAGTGAGGGCATGACACCCATTTATGGTTGATTGTATCTTGATATGATGTACTTATTTTTTTTTTAAATTCTATATATGGATACTAGTTTTTGGTTTTGACTCATGCGTACTGTGTTCAAGGATTTGAAATATATTGTTAAATTTGGTAAAATTTGTTGATTAGAAATATTTGATTTGGTATTGATGTTGAAGGTTGTATATTTTTGGTAAAATAGTACTTGGGATATGTGAGAAAAAAATTATTGATTTTGTAATTGGTACATTATTAAGATAAATTGAGCCAGTTTGAGATTGGTAAATTATTTGGATAAGTTGATTTTGTTTTGAGATTGGTAAAATAATAGTTGGATAAGTTGAGTTGGTAAGATCTAGAATTTGACAAGATGGTTTTGGTTATGGATAGTTATTGGGAATTTGGAATGTTAGCTTTTAGTATGTGGGGATGTAAGATAGCATGTTGTACATATTACTTCCTTGATAGTGGCTCAAGAATATAAAGGTGAGCTAGACCTTTGGCTCCATCATTGCCCTTCTAATTGAAGATTATAAACTAAAACCAATATGACTATATGTTATATTATTTTATCCTATATCTCTATCTGAACCCTATCAACCAAGTGAACAAGTGCCCATACTGCTTATGATGTGTAAGAATGTGCTCTGTACCTGATATCATCTACTATGTGCTAATTGTAGCTATACATGATGATTATACAAAATTTAACTTTATTGGTCATGCAACTAAAACTATGTGCTATGAGGAAGTCTCATATTTTTTTAACTGAATACATGTGGCCTCTATTATGATGTATATGACTAAGCAATATATCAAGATAGAGTTGAAACCTGTGTTAAAGGCTCATTTAATCTTAATCATAATGGGTTATTATGTGAGATAAGACCTAGAGAATATGTTCATAATTAATATTTCTCATGAGTATTACTTTGTGGTGTGGGTTCATTTAATCTTAACCATAGAAAATTGTTATGTGAGATCAAACCCATAAAATCTACCCTTAGTGAATATTTCTCATGAGTAGGACTCTATTGCAGTGCCTATGACTCTGTTGGGTATGTATATGAAATTGATCTATGTATTCCATAGACTACAGTGCTATATTTAGGCTATCCTCATTGTACTAGTTTCCAAATATTCTAAGGTGGTGGAATAAGAGATCTCCTTTGAGATTATGTCCTAAAACCTACATTGTGCTCATGATGAGTGACTAATGATTCCTATAAAAGAATGTCATGGGATGAATCAGTTGTGGAGGAATGAGGTCTAGGGTTCCATGATGGAGGAGATCTTAGTACTCCCTATGTGAATGTGATGATGCCATTATCAACACACCTAGTAATCCAATCCCTAAGTCCATAATAATCATTATGTTTATGTCCATAGATATGATGATAGTTATAAAAGGGTCAATGTACTATCTATGTAAGAGATGTGGATATCGTTAATGAGTAAAATATAGTGTGATTAACCTCCTATCTATTAGTGTTGATAATATGGTAGATGGGCTATCTCACTTTGAATCAAACTATAGTGGTGTTTTGTTGTTGTTCTCTATCGAGCATATTATAGGTTGTGCTCTATAAACTGGGGTTTTATTTTTGATTTGTTGCTTTTCTAGTTGTGGTCTCCTATCTTGTTTAGGACATGGTGGATGCTGAGTGCTAGGAGCTATAGCTAAAGATGCTTTTATGAAATCTAGAGTGATCTAATCAACTAAATCTACCTCAATCAATCCCAATGTCTTTTCCAAAGATAAAACTATGTAACACAAGTGTCTGAAAGAAGACTCTATCCGATATAGTAAATGCTCAAGGAGAGGTTGGTGAATCCCCTTAATAATGATATGTGGAAACTCTAGGTCTTCTAGTTTGTATATCAATCTTAACATGTGAACCTTGAATCTTAAGATATACTCACTAACTGGATTTGAAGAATTTTGATGTAGCGTGGCAAGTTTTTCATATGTAACATGAGGTCTTATGTTTATGATGTAATATCTAAGAAATGCCTCCTCTAAGTCATCATGTGTGTGCAATAAACCCATAGGAAGTAGATGAAATAACCAATTATGTGTTTCCCCTACTAATGTCTACTAGAATAGCTTGATTATAATCAATAGACTTGCATGAGATGGAAAAGCCTTCTAAAATTCTTAAATTTGTATGAATGGATCTCTAGGTCCATAAAAGTGAGGTAATGATGGTATCTAGAAAAACTTAGGTAATGAAACTTTTATGAATGCATTTGAAATAGGGTTACCATGTAGATCATTGGCATCCATCCAAGACTTATAAGCTTTATTTTTTAAGGTAAGGAGATGTACTTGGTGTTTTAATTCACCAACTGCATGCATCAAAGAGATTATCTCCTGGGATGGTACATTTGTATCTTGAAGTGGTTCATTTAATAATTGAATTTTATTATTAATTTTAACCATGGGAATGCTAAATTTTACAATTGGTTCATTAAGAGGGGGTGTGCTCACTTGAACCTTGGGAGTAATGGTAACTTGGACCTTACTAGAGGGATGTGGGCTACCATTCTCTTTAGGTGAAGAGTGAATATTGGGTTCTATTGTAGTAAGGGGTGGCTTGAGAGATTCATTATTATCATTATGTTTTAGTGAGTCACATTCTAATTGAGTAGAAGATGTTGTATTAGCATTAACATGTGTATTATTTGAAATAGAATCATTCATATAAATAGGAACAACATTTGGAAGTGCATTATATTTGAGAGGAGTGAGAGAAGACTTAGAAACATGAGATGTATATTCTTCACTATGTGCATAATTATCACCATCATTATCATATATGTAATTTTGTTCATAATCACTCTCATTTTCATATTCATTAGCATGATCACTATCATATTAATTATCACTTCCATCATCTCTATGGAGAGGTGTAATAGAAGAATTTAGTTCTTTTTGAATATGCAATAAATTATCATTTGAGATTGGAATATCATGTGCATCTATGTTATTCATGGATGGAATACATGCATTATTTTCATGTGCAATATGAGAAGTAAGAGAAGGATATTTTTCATTTGAAAATTCTTTTGATAAATTAGAGTCAAGAACATGAGATGTATCATTTGAACTATACATTGGTAATTTGATTCTATTGCATTTTATTGTAATGAGAGAGAGAGAGAGAGAGAGAGAGAGAGAGAGAGAGAGAGAGAGAGAGAGAGAGAGAGAGAGAGAGAGAGAGAGAGAGAGAGAGAGAGAGAGAGAGAGAGAGAGAGAGAGAGAGTAGTTTCACATTGAAGCAAGTTATCACCAATAACAGGTTCACTTAGAAGTGCATGACTAATTTGTGCATTTGGTGTATTGTGCATAGGAGAGTGAGGTGAGAAGTATCTTTCCCATATATCAATAGTATTTTCTTTAGAATAAGGAATAAAAGAGATGGGTTTAAGATAAAAAACATTCACCTATTTGTGATTCACCCTCATCATTATGTTTATAAGAAAATTTGAGAAATTTATATATGGGATGAGAAGGAGGAATTGCCTTTGTGGCCATTTTATTTCTTTCACCAAAGAGAATTTTGAAAAGTACTATGAAGAAAATAAATGCACAAAGAACAACTATCATTGAAATTTTGAAATTACTTTTTATAATCCAAGCAATATGCAAAAAATTCAAATTATTTTTCTAAAAATTGTAAGCGAGGAAAACTTGAGGTTTGAGGACCTAGTTTGGAAATCTAGGGATTTGAGCTATGGTTTTAGAATTTTGGAAAATTATGAAATAATTTTAAATTATAAAAATAATTTTGAATAAGAGTAATGAACAAAAAATTATACAAAAATCAAAATTTTGAGATTAAATTTTTTCACAAAAATATGAAGGAAAAACCCCAAGTGTAGCTACGATTTTAGGTTTTTTCGAAGTAAGTCAGGTTAACCAAATGTTTTTTTTTTGGGAATATAGTTTTTAGATCCTGAATAATAAGGGTCTGGAATAATAATAAAAATTTAGTTTAATGAGGAAAAATATATATTTTAAATAGGTAATTTTTCAAGAGAAAGAATAATAAACTTATCTTAAATCAGGCTAAAATGAATGATTCCAAAGCTGGTAATTGAAAAGGAATAAGAAACTATCATGAATTTGAACCTATCTTTTGTTTTTTGATTGGATAGTAGTTCCATAATAAGACACATTGGTGTCTAGTGATATAGTACTTTTTGATGTTATTGTCCTGAGGATTTAATTTTTATGGGTTTTACTCGCGTGGTTAGTATGAGCCCATGTACCAAATTTTTTGGGTTGAAAGTGAACATAGCTCATTGTAGGTCTATTTTAATCTTAAATATCCATCTCCATATACACACATGTAAATAATGAATACATCAAAATCAAAAGGGGGAAAAACTAGGTTAGGGGAGGAATGATTGCATAATCTAGAACCCCTATGTTTCTAACCACTACCTACATTAACCATCAAGATTGGGTCTCAAATCAAATATAGTTCTCCCTTAGGAAACATTCATAATCAATGTGTATGATAAATTCAAGAATGAATTTCACCTAGGCCCTTCCTTGATCAAGCATGCAAGTCTATGTGTGATGCAGAGAAGCTGAGCTATACTATTTACTGATTTTTATTATGTCTAATGTGCCAAAATAGTAAGTGTTAGATATAAAATATCTTGTGTATTCCTTTATATATAAGACTCATTATTTCAAATTTAGGAGCTTTATTTGAATTTGGCTAACATTGGAAAACTTAGGAATGAAGCAAATAAAAGGGGTAAGACTCATATTGTAGAAGAAACTGACCATTAGAGCTCAATTTGACATTGGATAGGAGCACAAAAAATTGGACACCCTGGGTTTCAAGACTATAGCTCAATCCTAACCCTCCTATCCTATAGGATGGGTACTAGAGGGGATAAAACAAGCATGAAAAACTTGACTTGGCTGAGGTGGAATGATCATTTGAAAGGCTTGAGGTGACTAAGAATGGGTAAAAAGATGACTCAAGCTTAGAACAAGACCCAAATAGATAAAATGAAAGACATGGCTAAAGGTGTAAAAATATCATATTCTCCAGTCAGAGTCTCATGTGAAAGGACTGTTAAAATAAATTATATGTGTGGTTACTTGACTGATTTAGGGTGTATACACATTTACATATTTATGCCACACAATCAAAGAAATAGAAGTTAAGCTCCTATCAATGGGAAAACTCAAGTATACCAATGTATTAGAATCAACTATTAAGAGTTAAAACAAACCTTGATACAAGGTAAGGGCCATTGACAACAATAATGATCAAAATTCCATAGCCAATGTTGCTTATGAACCATCTCCTAAATTGGCTTTATCCACTCCTCAGTGTTGAATCCTCACTAACCTTCTAGATTCACCAACACAAGTTTTATATCATCTCTTGGAATGCCATGTCATATTTATCCCTACCATTAATTAGTTTGATATGACATGACCTCTTCTAAATAACTAAAATTATAATGATTTCTACAAGTACCATAGAGTACCAAGCTACACAATAAATAGATGCATAATCCTAAAGCATAAGATACAAGATCTGCTTGAGGTTAATATTATTGATTGGGGCATACCCATAGAGGCACAAAAATAACAAAAAAAAAATCTAAAGCACTAAAGATATTCTATGATCCATTTTCAAAGGACACAAGGAATAAGGTAAGAGAAACATCACATGTTCACTAGACATATAAGGCACATCCACCACCATCTTCATATCATACTATTATAGAGGAGACAACTCAATTGCACAACATTATTGGAATTTACCATTCTAAAATTCAACCTAGACTGCTCATCACATTTTTATAATAGGATATTCTCAATGATGATATCGATTTACATGCACACTTTATATGAGCATATATAGATCATCATCCTATCTAGAGTGTTATGGTTGAAAATGTGTCAAGCATTAGCATGTGCACTATGACATTCTTATAGCATTGAGGGTACTCAAAGTAGGATATATTCACCACAAACATAGTCATTATTGGTTTTAGTGGTCACACTTAGATCTCCATTAGGGAGATTATGTTTCCATTACAAGTTGGACCAACTCATATAGCCACTTGGGTCCTAGTAGTACCTAGTACAAGCATGTTTGATATGTTATTATTCAGGGCATGGTTACAATAGCTCTGAGCCATCCCATATATAGTGAATTGATTTGTAAAGTACATACATGCAAATAATGTGGTCAAAGTTGAGGGTCTCCCATATGAGTATTCTATACCTATTCCATAGGTAGTTCTAACAAAGTCACTAGTTATAGTTCTAGCACCATTACCAGATATTGCATAGTTATCAGTTATAGATCAGAGTATAATTCCTATGCATACATCATAGATTTCATTAGATCTACTAGTGTAGGTGAGGTCTAATCATGCAGTATTGATGCCTACACATACTTTCCCATGAAGACCATTATTAGATAAAACACTACATAAGAGATATGTCACAAATTCTAGAGTACCTTCCTCCACTCAGTTTATGTTGAGATCAGTATCATTAGGCTCTCAGGGTTCTCATCACAAGGTATCTACATCACTCACAACTTCTTATACCCTATGGGTTCTTAAGACCATTATAATTCATAGGGAATCCCAGTCAATGCCATAGTTTCATATCACCATGACATAGGTAGATACATAAATAGATTACTCTGCATAAAAAATTATGGGATCACAATTCACTTATTTGATACATGTCACTATAATAGTGAGTCTCAAATTAGACTCATCAGTTAGTATAGTTCCTATCCTCTTGTATATAATTTCTTTTCTCTTTATCCTTGTATATTGTTTATTTTCATTTCATTGTCCATAGCTTATATCTAGAAAACACCAAATAATATAAAATGTCAAAACACAAAAACATTCAAATATTACTCAAAAAACACAAAATTTACAAAGTGCATGAATTTCTATGTTTACATTTATTCTATTTTCTAGACGTTACATATGTTATCTATCTTAGTATAGTCAATTTTATCATACATATATGTTTCACTTGTTCTTATCTAGTGCTTTTAGACTACATACATGACTCAAGTCTACTACGTTGATCTAGACTTGATATCATCTACCCACTAGGGGCATATACACCAGTATAGTTTTATTCATTTGATACATCCACTCACTCAGGGGCATCTCATACATAGTTTCTACTACTAGATTTTATCCTTACATTCTAGTTTATGCATCGATATATTTTGATATTGATCATTGCTACTCATACTCAATTTTTTTGTCGACTATCACTAGTTAGAGTCAACATATGTACACTATATAAAGTATCATGTTCACATCTATAGTGTGGTGATTTTTTGGTGCCTATGTTTCCATGGTGGTCATAGTGCATCTATGGGGGCATAATTTCTTGATCATGTTCTCATTATTTATCTTTCCAATCTATGGGCATGTTTGTTACATGGGATATATATTAGTTGCTCTCATTTTCATATTAAACTTTTACATGATATAATATGGCATGACTGATGCTAATTCAAAATTTGAGTGATATAATAATTTCAAATAAATTAAAATCATTCTCCATATGTTTAGATAATAACATGATTTGGATAACTTATTTTTCTTGCATGTGATGGCCAAATTTAAATTACATATGTTTTTAATAATAACATGTGAAGATCGATTATTTTTCCTCTCATATGGTGATTTTAGCATGTGTCTTTGGAGATGATCAATTTTAGTAACAAGATATTTATCCCTCACCTCGAAAGGGGGAATATATAAAGGTATTTTATAAATCAAGATACAACAAAATTATTGAATATGAAATAAACTATCCAATTCTTTGATCAAGAAATGGATTTGGTGTTGGTGACTCCTAGAATAGTGTTTTAGCTATGTTTCAATAATTTTTTTAGAAATTATGATGTGTGCATTGGGTGATAGTGAATCTCATGAGAAAGTATTGGGCTATGTTTTAAACACTTATAAAAAGTTTATAGATGGAAAAATTATGTTATAATTTTGCAGAAATTTAGGAGCTAATTTAAATTTGCAATTTGTAAATTTTTTTAAAAAAAATTATAAATTGCATATAGAATGTGAATAATTTAACAATATCTACCTATTGTATCTAATTTCAAGTAAATAATATAATAATGTGTGAATAGGAACATACCAAGATCAAGATTAGAAACTCTCATTATTCTTTACATAAGTGAAATGTGTCCATTTCAAATTATTGACATCTAGTTTTTGGGTTCTTTCCTTTACACGATCATGACTTTTCCTAGGCATGTGTTAAATTGATATGATTCCAATGTGCTAGCACATTGTCATTTCACATAAGAAAAAATTCTTATGCACTCACCCTAAGCATACAATGAGGGACTGGTTCCCATTGGTTTTATCATGCAAGGGTGTGTTTGTCCAACTTCTTAGACAAGCGATCTAGAACACATAAATAATACTAAAATCATTCTACAATCCATATCTAACTTAGCACATGTTCATTACTCAATGATCAAAAGAAAAAGATTCCATAAATGATGACTAGCAAGATTAACTCCATAGATGACTAAACAATAGTATTAATTCAACACAAATTTCATTCATCACATTCATAAGTGATATTTAAATAATACATAATTTCAGAGTTACAATGTAACTAACTCATATAAACTTTATCAAATACATCTGATTGAACAACATTATGAAGTACATCATATGGGTATTTATACCTAATTTTACCCACCCAAGTAATTATAGAAGTAATTACAATTAAGGTGACTCACCAATGATCATCTATACATTTGAGTCATGGTATCCATTTACATTAAGTTCTTAAATATTTGAGCCTTTCAACCCCTATATTTTCTCTTTGATATTGGATCCTCATCACTAAGCACCTATATTCATGTGGGATAGTGATAGATTCATGCTTGAATTATTCTTTCCCATACTTGTGAATCAGTCCATAACCATTCTCTTTTTCCCACACACTCCCCAATTCTTTCACTAAGTTTTGAGTCCTTCATTATTGGTTTTCTATTTCACATGCACATTTATTCCACAAGAATTGATCCTTCCCTGCCATGGACTCTTGCACCATGGTTTTACATTTGATGTTCTTTTATACCATGACTTTTTTCACTAGTTATTCCCAAATAACAAAACCAAAATTGGGGGCCCAACATCACCCCACACTAATCCATTAGTCTATCAAAGACTAAGCATTATTCTTAGGATCTACCAAAAACTCAAGTCTTATCTTCTCAATTTTATTTTTGACACCTTCCAAATTGTTTAAGGCACTTGGTAGCTTGCACATTATTTCCTCTACTACTTCTTTGATTTTATCCCTCTCCTTGGGCTATTAGAGACATTCATCCACTTTATTGACCAAATGCTCAAGTTATGTGGAAAAACCCTTATGAAGGCTTTCAAATGAATTGACATCATTAATAATTTATCCTTAGAGTGCCATGAAGTTTGTATTTATTTCCTGATGGTGATCACTTATATTTTTATTTATAGCCTCCACATCCTTGAATTTTTTTTCACACTTTATGTAGTCTTTTATTACCAAGGCGCTATCCACCAATTATTGTCATTAAATCTCTTCTGCCTAGAGCCTAGCTTCAAAATAAATTCTAGGTCATGCCAAATTTTCAAAAACCCCATCCAAGATGGGAATCATATTTCCAAATCTTTGAAAAAATAATTTACATACCTCTACCACTTTACTGAACTACTCCATTTCCCAAGACTCATCATTTTGAGGGCCAAGTTGGTCCTTGCATCATTTCAACAAAATCTCTACTAGGGTCTCTAGTTTATCTACTACCTCATTATAAAGGGTTACCCCATTCTTAAACATTGGTTGTTGGCTCAAAATTATTTTACATATGTTTAATGTTTTAACCTTGGCTATTGTGTCAATTTCCAATTAGAACTTGACCTTAGTGAGTTCTTATTTAAGCTTCATTCTTGCATTGTTCTCATTTTGATATAAAACAACCATTTTTATACACTTATTTTGGCCTCACCAGGCATCAAAATAAGATAAGTCATTCTACCGTGCATCCTCATGTGCCAATTTTAGAAGTGTCATGCTAGTCTGTGTCATAGTAAATTATCGAGGGTTTACCCAAAGGATATCTGGAAGTATCACTACCTCTTGGTCTAGTACCAATATATCTGATGACATATCAAAAAGGCATTATTCATTATAAATATCATGAGATAAGGATAAATATTGTTGAGTCTACTCAGATGTGTTTTCTTATACAAAATGTGAAACCATGTACAAGTACTTCTCTAGCACTCCCCTCTATTATTGGGCATGTAAGGTCATAATTAAATCAATCTCTTTTGGCCACTTCTGGATGGAATCATCAATCGTCTCTTTCCCCTTAGAGGGATATTGCTTGAGTATCTCAACATTCACATCTTTGTTTTACTGGCTCAACCCAATGTCAAAAATACTCATTCATAAGGCTATGTTGGAAGTATCCCTCTCTTCAATAGTGATATCTTCAATTTTCATTTGTGCCTGTTTGAGGCTAGTTTCTTCATACTACATTAATAAAAGTGTCTTTTTATAAATCTAGGGTAACTTTATCTTCTTCTTCTATAACTTATTATTTTGGTGTCTCCTCTAGAATTTATATCTTCTCTTCTAAATCACCATCCTTAGGCACCAATGTTTCATGTTCTAAGGGATTAGTTTATGCCACTAACTTTGGGCCTTCGTGTTGAATTACTAATGGGATCTCCTCAAGTGGTATTATGCCAATCCTTTACCACTTTAAACACTTTATCTTGGTGTTACTAATTTCATCATGACCTTGATGCTTTTTCTTCTTTTTCTATAGTGCTGGTGGATGTGGGATTGTCCCTTTCTCACGTTTTGTGCTCCTTGATGATATTTTATTGGATTTCAACATATAAAATAAAGTATGAATTGAATTTCCAACAAAAATTTGCTATATTTTGATGTCAATTTTATCTTACTCCATATTTTCCTTATACACCTTCTTCCCAAGATATATGTATAATTGGTAGAGACTATGAGTCTCTGATTTAATATTCTCAGTAGCAATGTTCACCAATTACATGTCATATATTATGTTTATTTCATTCATGAAGTGCCAAATAGTGAAAGTGTATGGTAAATTCATCCATCTAAATAATTCTCTAGAAGGAACCATTCAGATGCATGCAAACAAAAAGTGTTACTTCACTACAAAATTTGTTTGGTCCTCAGCTTACCTAGGTAAGTCCTTTGGAATGTGACAGTCATTCCAAAATGATTCATTTATCCCATCATACCATCCCTTCATTTTTATATGTTTAGATGGAATTATTGAGCTAGGGAAAGAAAATGCTTTGAACCACTCTACAAGGGACTTATGCTCAAGAGGGTCCACCCATTTCAATTCTCCAGAGGTATATTCAGGTACACCAATCTCATCAAATATTAGTTAAAAAAGGAAAGAGCCCCATTTAAAAATTTTGTTTAGTAGGTTGTTAACATTCTCTACGTCTATGATAATCTTATCAAGTAAGTATTGTGCCCAATTATATTTCACTTCCATAGTAATTTATTGAGTGACATAAATATGGGCCATTTCCACCTCTTTCCATCTATCAATGCCTCCAATCTCAATCATGATGATGTGTGTAGCTAATCAAATGGTGGGATCTTGGATACTTGTGATATGCATAACATGGCCTTGTTTTTTATACTCAAGCACCATTATAGCAATTTTTGTCTCTTATTGGTCCTCTAGGTCATAAGGAAGGTTTGTACCTGAACACTATAACCCTATGACTTTGTTTATCCTATCTAATGTAATCTACATCTGATGCCAAAAAAATTATAAATAATCTTCATGCACTTATGACATTAAAAACTCAATTGCTTCAACCAACTTCCCAAAATATATAAAATTAAACAAGTCAATCTTGAAACATTGAGAGTATTGAAAATACTCAATTCATATACCAACTCATTTCTCATGTGTTGGTGCTCTACCTATTAGTCTCACTACATTTACACTTCATTGCTAGGTTGGTGATGGTTATAATAAAAAACGTTAAAAGTGGGAACATTTGACACCCAATTATCTACATGTAGCACTACATCTAGGTATTACATTTCCTTGACCAAAAGTGGGGCTAGAGGGGGTATGCAAATATTTTTATTCACCCAACACACCATTTATGATGATGTATTTTCATTGGCTTACTATTAAAGCTCTTATGCATGTGCTTTAGACTCTTTAGGTAGCTCCTCTTTAATTAGAACTAATTAAACACCCACACTTTCCAATTATTCTTCTTATGGTATTATAGGCAATGGATTGCTATGCTGGGCCTTTTTATTTAGCAAATCACCCTTTGATGATCCCAAAGGTTGAGGTATTTCCATCTAATTCTCTTAAAATAATATGTGGCTTATTTGTTATCCTACTTGACCCTCCTAATTTAACACCCTCTAATAACGGATTTTGACCTTTACCTATAAGAGTAATGACTCTTGTATGCAGCATACTATTAACTACTTCCTTAACTTGAATGCATAAGTCTAGATTCATATGATAAGGCCTATTACTTATAGGTCGAGTATCCTCACTAGCTTTATATGTATCTTGCCTAAGGAATAATGCATTCATTTCATTTCAATATAGTTATATGAGAAGACATCTTCATACTCTTTTAACAGTTTAAACACCTCAGAGATCTCTATATCAGACTAGTAGTCTCCCACAATAACCATCTTAGGTGCTTCCTCTATGACAATATTTTATTGGATAGTCTAAAGTGGCTCCAAGTACAATTTTTTTTTCATATTATATGGTGTTGAAGACATTTGTTCACCAAATTTAGTATGAAAGGTCAAATGATTAGTAGGTGGGTTATGTGAATCTAAACCACCACCTTTATCAAGCTGGTATAGGAGTTTTTTCTTACCTTCCTAGATCTATTCTCTCAATACATTATCTAATATAGTTTTATATGGTGGAGATTATTCCTTCCTCATCAATTTCTTATAAAATAGTCATGCTCTCCTCCTACATGCCATGTATGCCTCTAGTGCAGTCTTTAATGTGGGTCGAGTCACCTAATATATCCTGATGCATGGCTTGTAATGTAAGGTGTAAATCCATCCATGAAGATGAATAAGATAAAATAATATTCATATTAATCTTAATAAAATTCCAACAATATTTATCTATATGGTGCTCTTCATAGACATACCACACTTTATCTCAAGTGCATTGAGTTCCATATCATGCGTGAACCCAAAAGTACTTAAGAAAATATGTTTCATCCACCTTCCACATAGTATTTTAGGATTCAATATGAGGTTTAGGGGTTCTAATGCCACTATAACTTATGGTTATATGAATGTAGTTATTATGGAGAAAGCAATGATGTAGAGTAGAATGAACTCAATCCCTAATAAGTAAGTTTGAATGATGAATTCTCCACCACCAAGTAGTTGTACCATAGAATAAATGGATAATCAATCATACCCAATCAATGTTAGAGTTATTAAAGGCTTCCAACCATTGAAAAAACTCACAAACTTTCATTTGACCATGGAATCTTAGAGCTTCATCTAACCTCACTAGTTGTGCAACCATAATTTTCCCATGAAGGAGATGAACAAATTGATGGAATTTATGGTACTTCTATAGAGTATCTTATCAACTACATATTATTCCATAGATCATTCTAGTGAGGTCATATTCACTACGATCCCAATAGTTGTAGGCATTATTGGTTATGTCAAATATAGATTATACATCCTCTAAACACAATATGCTATCTAGTGTGGGATCAAGGCATTTAATACCTTGAGCTATGACATTGTACATATGGTTAATCGCCTCATCAAAATTTACTATCTCAACATATGGAGGTCCATGAGCATGGTCTAATGGGATGACAACACATTATTCATCATTATCAACATTGATATAATGCTTTTTGAAGCTCAAGTCAATATTATTCGCATAACACCATGGGTAACCCAACAAAGCTAAGAAGCCATAAGATTTAACCAACTCTATGAATTTAAAGTTGGATTTAAAAGTGGCATTGAGGATAGAAATAATGGCATATTTAAGTACTCTAATAAGGAATGCATGAGTCCTATTGGCCATAAATAACACATGTGGAGATGGATATAAAGTAGGGGTTTCCATCCTCTTCCATTCATCCTTAGTGAGTACATTTACATAATCATTGGTATCAACCAATATATACTCAATAATCCATCCATAAATAATGATGTTAACCAATATCTCTTTATCCCCCTCTAGACTAGGTTGGGTGTGAGTCTCTCACCATCATGCATGGTTTAACTAATGATCCTTGGTAGGCCTAGGTGTATGATGTCTTAGAAAATTTAATAATAAGGGTACAATATCCTCATTAAGGAGTCACTTTCACATCTCATAAAAATCATCACATGCCATGTCATGAAGGTTCGTAGATTTTTGCATGTTGGCACATGTAACAACAACTTGATCCTTGAGGAACTAGATCTTTCCTTGTAGTTATCTCACTAGATTGATGGTGTCATGTAATACCTACTTCTGCTATTGGGCATTCAAGTAATGAGAAATGAAAGGATACACTCATTAAACCTTTTTAATGGGTGATTTAGACATATACTGGGACTAACCACCACTCTATGTCATAATGTTGACTTTAGGACTAGTTGGAGTAGTAAGGTGTAGTCTCTATTATGACTTCTCAATATGTATCATTTTGGCACCATTTTAATTTTTGTCTTTAATTATGTTAGTATATAGGTTAGGTCACTCCTCTATATGGTGTTCATTTTTTCAAAAGTCACATATATGATATAACGAGCAATGCCACCAAACATTAACAACACAATTCTAAGGCACTCCCAACAATGCTAAATTTGGCTGACATTCTAGTGACTATGGTGTCTTCCATCCATAGTTCCTCAACTGATCTTGTGCATATACCACAATCTAAGCATGAATATGAATAGACACTTCTACAAATAACATCTCATATAATTAATTATAAAAATTAAGTTCTACCCATGTGTGTGATAATATTCCTAGTTTAATAAATGGTAATGTAAAGTTATCTTCTATGCTAGTAACCTATCATTCAATATTTTCTAGAGACAATCATTCAAGTGTCATCCACCATCACACAAGTGCTATGAGTCCCAAAAATGAATCCAAAATTTTGTGGTTTTTTATTCTACATAGGTATGACTTTACCTAATTGTGTACCTAAGTGATAAGAGTCCAAATTTCTATCACACTGACATTTTACATAAGAACAAATTCTTGCACACTCACCCAAAGCATGCAATGAGGGACTTGTTCTCATTGGTTTTGTTGTGAAAGGGTGTGTTTGTCCAACTTCTTAGACAAGGATGCTCAAAAACATACATAATACTATACTCACTATAAAATCCATATCTAACTTAGCACATGTTCATTATTAAGTGATAAAAATAAAAATATGGCATAAATGATGAATACCAACATTAACTCTATAGATAACCGAACAATAGTATTAATTCAACACAAGATTCATTCATCATATTCATAAGTGATCTTTAAATAATACATATTTTTAGAGTTAAAATGTAACCAACTCATATAAACTCTATCAAATACATCTAACTAAACAATAAAATTATAAATTATATCATAGGGGTATTTATAGTTGGTTTACCTAACCAAGCAGTTATAAATGTAATTGTAATCAAGGCTACTTATCAATGATCATCAATCAATTTGAGTCATGGTCTATCCCTTTATATTAAGTTCCTAAGGACCTGGGCCTTTCTACTCCTATATTTTCTCTTCAAAGTTGGATCCTCATCATTGAGGGTCTATCTTCTCATGGGATGATGTTAGATTCATGTTTGAATTATTTTCTTCCATTATTTTGAATCACTCCATAGTTATTTTCCACTTTTAGTGCTCTACCCAAGTCTTCTTCTAAGTTTCAATTCCTTCATTCTTGGGTTCTCTATTTAAAATGCACATTTATTCCCCAAAACCTGATTGTTCCATGTCATGGACACCCATGTCATGGCCTTCCATGCCATGATCTTCTATGTTGTGCCTTTCTACATTAGTTATTCCATAAAAGCACATAGCCATAATTGGGGCCCAACATCTATAATTTTATATATGCATGCATTTAACTCTCATATCCATGCCAAAGTTGGGACATTATGTAGACATTAATATTCAACACAAACCTCTTATTCCCATGTTTTATTTCAAATTCAACTTTTTTGAAATCATTTAACTTTTAACCACTTTCTAAGATGGACCTAACACCACATATGTCGATATTTGGTCCATGGATCTTAAATGCATCTCAAAATTCATCAAAAAGTTATCCATTAATACATTTGGACTACATTTTATCTATTAGCCAGCCCTACATCAAAAATATAGCCCTACGTATCTTTTGATATAACTCTAAGATCATATAAACAATCATACTTTCATACTACCTTCTGTAACAATATAAATCAAGTAAATAAATAATATATTAAATTTATAATAAATGCACATAGTGGTTAGTCTTTATCTTTTCATTGTAATGTATAATATAATATATTGATAAAAAATAATTATTTTTATTTTTATTACCTTAAGTAAAGATAGTATTCATATATATATATATATATATATATATATATATATACATAAGATAAATGAATAAATAAAAATAGACAGAAATTTTTTGTAGTCACATTAATTAAGAACCAATGGCATCAATTAAGAATTGGTCATTGAATTCTAAAATGTGGATCTTAATGGATAAAATGAGATGATATCTCATATGCTGGGTAAAGTTGTTATAATTTTGGAAAGAAAATAATAGTTTAAAATAATACTAAATTAACAAGTAAAACTAAAAAGTATGGTATATATCACTCTAATAAGGAATCATTGATTCATCTAAAATCCTCTTACCTTGATCTATATTTTGTTTGTTCCTTTAATACTTTACTTTCACTTTCAATAGTTTTTTTTGAATGTTTTTAATACACAACTTTGATAGATTTATTTTATACATAATTTGAATTCAGTCAATGAGTCGATTCAAGTAAAAATAACATCAACAAAAATTGAATAAGAGCATGAAGCCTTGAAACTCCACCCATTTAATGATATGCAATTAAATTTTTAATAAAATAAGTATTGATGATGTATAATATAAATTGGCCACTTATGATGAGAAAATAATTTGTATTAACTAAATATATTCTTATTTTGGCTGATGAAGCTTTTAAAATTTAGATATGGGTTTCCATGGAATCAACCCCCATGTAAAATCCCATGGATACTCTACCCACATTCAAAATGTGTGAATTGGGTGTACTTACAATAAAATAGGCTCCACTAAAAAATAAAAAAATATATATTTAGTAATATATTTCTCACACTGATATTTTAAAAAAAAACCTTTTGGAAATAATTGTAGTTGTTCGTATTGGTTATTGAAGCATGGTATCACCCTCCACTATGGGTGGGTATCATCATTCACAAAACGATACAAAATAGTTTCTTATATAATCCCTCATATCCTTGGTGATATACATGTGACAAGACTGTGGTGTTCAAAAATTTACATAAGATAGAAAAAACATTGACTATAATTACACCAAAAGAAACAATAAACAATTCTAAAACCTTCTTAAAATTTCTATATTAGTACTTAAAACTTTTGAATTTAGAGACAAAATATTTCAAATTAAATATATATAATTTTGGCCAAGCATTAAATTTAAATGGTGTGTTTAGATGATGAAAAGCATTGCAATGAGGCTAAGACACTAAAGAAGAGATATTTATCATGACTAGCCTTTACTATTTTAACCTTTCCTTCTCTTTGGATTATTTTTTGTAATGGTTTTCAGACCTATAAAGACCATACACTCTTATTATTAAAATATACTAAAACACATTATTTGAAAATAAATCAAAAATCAAAACTTTTGAAAATTAAACCATGTGTTTTAATCTTCTCATTGTATATCTAATTCAGTTAAGCAATAAACAATTCAAGAAAAAAAATAAACTTAGAGGCAAACATGAACAATGCAAAAAGAAAAAAGGTGGAGACAATATTATAGTTGTGACTTACAAGGAAATAATTATATCCATGATTGAATCATTTTTACCTTAATATCATGGTCAATAAAAATTAATAGTTATAAGTGCCCAAATTAGATGCAGTATCCACTAATTTTGTAGCCATCATAACATTGAATACATAAATTCCAATAAAGGGAAAAATCATCTTCAATAATTGGGTTTTAATCTCATAGCATTGGACCATATGAAAAATAGGTGTTATAAATTTAATGTATCAGAGAATACCTCAACATGTGATTATTTGAAATTAAAACACCACAAAACTTAAATAATTAGTAAATAGAAGTCACAAGGTGTATTTTAGTGTAATTTATATGTTCAATATAATTATCATATATAGATTTATGGACCCTTAAAGTTAGGGGTTGCATCAATTGGTTGCCCTCCCTTATTATATTTTTTTGTTGTTCTGGTGAGACTTAGTATTTGTAAATGTTACATTTTGTAAATACATAATTTTAATTAAAGATGGTAGTTGAAATAGAATGAATAAATTCATCTAATGTGGTTTTTTTTTTGTCTAAAGTTGGATAAAATGCTTCTAATATTAATATCACATAATTTATTTGTAGTGATTGGATGCTTATGTACATTAATTATTGGAACATAGGATTGTACATGTTAGGCTAAATTTTTACAAATTATTTCACATGAAAAAATGTAATATTTATTCAAAGTTTTATTTATTTTAATATAATATGTACTTTATTGAAAAATAAGCTCTTTAATCATTTTGAGAAATTATATAATATTTAAAATAAATATTTATAATTTTTTATTACTTTCCCTAATAATAATATGACAAATAATATATAAATTTATTTAAATAGAAATTATTAAATCATTCTTGAAAACTATAAAATAAAAAGTAAATGGGCTTCTTATTCTAAACAACTATCTCAAAAATTGAACATTGCCCAATAATTGGTCCTCTCACCTAAATGTTTCAATAAACTCTTCCATGATATGTGTGTATATGTGCCTAATTTGAGCATTTGGAAAGCATCGGAAATACTAAAAAATCACTTAAGATGGGATGGGGATTGCTTCAAATCTAGGCTTTCTCTAAATCTACATTCTCTATGGTAGTTTATAGTTTATTCTAATTATGGTTTCCCATTTTTATTCATACTTTGCATCAAAATCTTATCACTCTTTAGGAAGGGCATTAGGAATATCTTAGATCTATTTTATAAACTTTCAAGGACTAGATAAATGGCCTATATTTCAAGATAAATCTCAATTGTTGAATAATAGCTAGAAGTCAATTGTGGGGATTCAAAATTACATTCCATATGAACACCTTTATAAAATTAGCATGAAAACACCCACCAAATGGTGGACAGACTATAAGTGTCTTGTTGAAACCCATTTTCAATGGTACAAACCCCATCTTGGTTATCAACTTCTTTATCCATAGCACATTCATCTGGATTCTTTGAATATTCACCAGAAAGTCATTCTTATAAGTAGGTGTGAAAACTTTAATTTTCTAGAAAATATATATCCATTACTAATCCTAATAAGGATCACTTCCTTTGGTGCATCATTCACCTAAATATGTGTTAGTAGAGGTTCTTGAAGCATCAAAACTTGCTAAGGATGAGGATAGTTATGATATTCTTCATGTGCATAGAATAATGTATTGTATTCATATAGGAGTTTTGATAAAAATAATCTAGTAAGCATTAATTATACTACATTATTTAGGAATTAACAACAATCAATAATTTGAGTTGAATTAGATAGTAAGTAACAAAACATTACACATGAGAATGCATGCAAGGACATTGTAATAAATCACACAGGTAACCATAACCAAATGAATCTCTATTGATCTCTTCAAAAGTAAAACCCAATTCTTCTTATAATCAAAAGTATATATAGAACTTTCTAATCTATGATTGTTCATCTTCTTCTCATACTTGGAGCCAAATGTGGAACCTATACATATTATAACCTATTGTAAGTCATGAAAATGGAACAAAATAGACTTATACATGACAAAATGAGTAAATAATGCATGAATATGAGACAAATATCCTTCACAAATTTACAGTCTGAATTCTTCTACCAACACTTTCATAGACTTAAAACATTATCTTAGGATGAGACAACATCGTAAGATCTTCTAAAATGCACAAGTGATAAGAGATTGAAGAAATGGTTAAACCAATCAAAGTTACAGTAATCACTCAAGGCATCATTTATGGTTTTCACCTCTTGCGCACTACTTAGCCATCCTTTTAAGTTTTCAACTAAGTAAGATACCAACCTACCACCCTTTACAGGTTTTCAATAGGATGAAATAACTAGGTAACCACCATTTATGGTTTTTCAACCAACCTAGCCCTTCTTATCTTACTAAATCATTCCCAATACAAAATATTATAGAAATTTTTTAAAAATTTGTACTCTATGTAGTACTTAACTTGACGGTAGTGGCATAGATGCAGATGATGCTGGAACTAAAGAGTCCTTGGATTTGGATTGCACAACCTTACATCGAGTGATGGTCTGCTAGAGTTCTAAAGGTGGCTTATATGAAAGTGTGTTGAAAATTTGGGTGACTAAGCTATAAAAGGGAGTCAGGTCTATCTTGTAGGTATGTTAGTTTAGCATCACTTATTGGATCAACCAAATAGGGTACATAATAGAACATGGTATCTATAAATATAATTGAGATTAAAATCATTAGTTATGCTCAAGGATATTTTGATGTTTATGACCCTTATCTAAATCTTACAACTCAGCTACTCCATCTTATTTGCATGGCATTAAGCTTAGAGGTTGGTGAAAGAAATACACAAAGGCTAACTCTACCAATTCAGGAGGTTATCATGCACATTTTCCCTAACATTGAGTGACTCCTATATTACTCCATCCTTCTCCTTCATAATGGTAGTATGTTTAACCATGGTTTCTTTGGTGGTGGTGACCTCTACAAATTTTATACTGGGTTTGGCTAAGGAAGTATCCAATTGCTACTTCTAGTCCAGTAAGCTATGTGTGACCTATTGTGCTTGAAGTGCAATATTATCAAGCATTCCTTGATACTTCTCTATCAAAGTGATGAGAGTCATAGCCTTGGTCTTAACATCCTCCCCTAATGTGCTAAATACGTGGAGTTTCTATGTTGCACACTAGTCCTTAGTTAATTTAAAGATAAGTGTCTTGAGTCTACATTGATCAGACATAACTTGGTCCCCAATTGCTTGAGTGACAAACTTGGTACAAGCATACTAGATAAGCTTGGTAGATTCATGTAGGCAAGTTTTTAATTCAACATTATCATCCTTAGATTGATCCATTTCTTATTCCAAAGATTTGGCCTTCTATGCAATGGACTCATGAAATGTTGTCATGCCCTTTAGTTGTTTCTTCAAATGTAGTTTAGAGACATCCAACAATGTTTCTTGTTAGAGGGGGAATGTTCCCAATGTGCATATAGTTTTTCAAGGTTAAAGTTGTGGCATGAATGCAAGTAGAAGAGAAAAGGTGGTGCATTGAGCACCAATAATTGGGACATTCCATAGATAGACTCCTCCCAAAGTTAATGTTGGTTTTTGTGTACTTTTTGGGGTTGTAAATGGTTCTTCTTATTGTTTCAACTAATTCAATCCAACTTCACGTTTCTTAGCAACTTATTGTTACTATGTTGTAGCCTTTGTTATAATATTGAGTTACTATGCATCATCTTTAGCCTATTTTCTTTTGGCATCCTCCTTTGCTTTCCTATTAATCTCATCTTACACAACTTTATTTTTTGCCTTTTCTTCCTCCTACAACTTTTGTGCACATTTTTTTTCTTTCTTCCGGTCCTCTAGTGTAGTATCCTTGGCTTTTTTATTCATAGCTTGTGCTTGTGCCACTTAGTCAGCCCATGCCTTAACTACTCTTGCTTTTTATTCCTGTGCTTGGGCATATTTTCTATGTAAGGCTTCATCTTCTTCTTTATTCTTCTTTACAGTTCTTCAACTTATTTATATGCATGAGTGGCATCCTACATATCCTAATTTTCCTATGCTACTACATCATGTTATTGTTTATCCTCTTTAGCATTGGCCTTGGTAGTGATCTCAACATCCTTGGTCTTTTGTTTTTCATTCATCTTCTTCTGATGTGCCTCATATGCCTACTTGGCTACATCGATAGCTTCTTGTGGATTTTTTAATACTTTAAGATCTTTTTATTAGTCAACCTCTACATCTTGGCTTTTTGTGTGGCCTCAACTTATTTAGCTTGTTGACTTGCTTGTTGATCTTGTTTTTATTGAGCTTGCTTTCTATGGCATTTCTTCTCCTCTTTTTTGATTCACTATTTTACTATGAAAGATACTTCATCCCATGATTCTTGTTTTTTTTCTTATATAGGTTGGTCTAGTATGATATCGTCAACCTCTGAGGCTTGTTGTGAAGGTGGAGAATCACTTGACTAGACCATGGAGATGAAAAATGTAATTTATTGCACCCTAAGGTAACCAACCTATGTTTGGGTGGTGTTGAAGTTTAATATGATAAAGGCTTCACTTCATCCACCATGGTTGTTTGGCCAAAAGTGCATTCTTCAAGGGTAAGTGAGACCCTAACCTCATGCCTAATTCTTGGCTTACATACTAGGGACTCTTATAGAATTTTTGTTAGTGTCATAAAGATGTCTACAGCTATGAAAATAAATGAATAGTTATACTAGGATAAGTTAACCCTTCACTTGATTTGCTCAACTTCTTCTCACATAGTGTTGACCATGATAGATGCAGGGCATGAGGTAGTTCTACCCACAGACTTAGAAGAACCTTATAACATACTTGTACCATGTGCACTACCTTCCAAAAGAAGAATTCCTTATCTTCCTCTTTGTCAAAAAAATATCCTACCATGTTTATAACCATTACCTAGTAAACCTCCTTCCTATCTGAGGTAGATCACATGAACTTATGATCAAGGTCACCTTAGGGTCATTAAGCTAGGTTGTGGTGCTCCTTATCTTGTGCTTTAGTGGGGGAGATATTGATTGTTTCTTAGTAGAGAGCTTGTGTTTTCCTTTCTAAAACTACAAAGTGGTGGCTTCTTATTGTTTTTTTACTATAGGGACTATTTCACTAGGTGGTATATCTTGGAGTGGTGTCAAATGCCTGGCTATGTAGGATTTTTGCTTGGTAACTTTGGCCTATGCCATGGTTGTAGTAACAAAGAATGGGAGAGGTCCAAATGGTGACCTTGATAGCTCATGAATATGGATGAAAACACATTTTTGTAATAAAGTAACAAAAATATGTTTCCCTAAGTATTGCATGACATCTAGATGCACCTAATGATGTGTGGTGATCAGATCCAAGTAATCCTATCATGTCTTGAATTTAACTCATGGGATAGGGCACCATGCTCAGGTGTCCATACCAAGTTACATAATTATTACATTAGATGGTATTTAATGTTGATTTTCACCTCTCCTTTAGGTATTTACATTGAGTGAAACAAAGTAGAAAGATGAGGAATTGGTACTAGAAAGTATGAATAGAAGTCATGCATCACTTTTCAATGTCTATCGATATAACTTGAACAAAGTATTCATGCTAATCAAGATTATCATTATGGTAGATCATGTGGTGTGCAATGTCCATGACCCCTTTTATAATTTGCTTTGTAGACTTGGTGGTTTACCAAAACCTTTGTGTGATGTAGTATACTAGGATGCACACTGGCTCATCTTAAATTTCTTCGATTAGGATTCCTGTAGTTCCACAAACATATAAGTCTCTAACCTCTTAAAGGATAGGATGCATTCTCATATTTTACGGGGTAAGATAATCTTCTCATGTAGGCATGTCCAAATCTTAGGCCATTACTTATTTATTAATAACTATCATTGTGTCAGGCCTAATGTAGATGTTGTTGTCATTATAATGGCTGAGCAATTTTAAACTTGCACAATCTCCCCCAAGTCACCAAAATTAAGCATGTAAAGTAGAAACTCAATGTTTGTGTTATGGAATTGATGGGGGACTACAAGAGATAATGATTTTACAACATCAATGGGATCTAGTTTAAATATTTTCTTCTCTATCATCTAGAGATAATTGAAGGGCTTTAAATCAGTGAATTTTGTTTGATGAAGCACAAGGTTAATACTAATTGTTTTTTTCAGCATATTTCAAACTCTTAATGAGTTTTAAATGATCCATGATCACTTAGTAATGAAAATGAAAAGCTTTTCACTCTCTACATAGTAAAAATTAGCTCAGTTCGTAAAATTTTATCTTGTGAAAATATTTTTAAGGATGAATTACAGACTTGGTTTTTAGCCTTATGCCTTTATAAATTTTGTGCATGTTGGTTTATACATAAATGCCATGCTGAGATGTCCATTTGACATCAATGCAAATCTTGATGTGGTAAATCTTATCCGATATAGCAATTAAGATAGCTATTCATTAGCATATCTGTCAAGATACACCATTATGTTCTTTGTTATCCATACTAGAGTATAGGTAAATTATGTTGACCAACCACCAATTTGGTGAAGATTAGGTCAATCAAACCTTAATCCTAGTATTAACTTCTTGGGGATGACTATTATATAGTGAACATCTTGGTTAATGTGACTTGACCGTACATTTCCCAGACTTAATTTTTTTCTTTTGATCTTGATGACATCCATGATGGCACACCTAAATTCTTTTATGCACAGTTGGTGTATGTTATACTTGTTATTTTGGTTCCCAAAATTTACTAAAGAGATCATATAAAAACACACACACATACACATAGGAAAAGAAATGCACAAAAAAAACATACAAAGATGGGAAATCCAAATCTATTTAATGTTACTTAGAACCCACTCATTTAGTAGAAAGAGATAAATTAAGACTATTGGTGGTAAATATTAAGCCTACAACCATTCACCCACCCTAGAAAAATGGTTCCCTGTAGAACTCTAAAAATAATGGTTCCTTGCTATGATATTTCATGTATAACATAAGGCACTTTCCATCTAATCTATAATTTACCTAGAAATACTCTAAAGCGATTGTCATATAACAAGACTAGTTTATCTTTATGAAATTCCTTCTGGCATAGATTCCTATCATGGCATCCTTTCTGTCTCTACTTATGAACCTCATGTATACAAGATGGTATGCATTGATACTTATTCATCCTATTGAGTTTGAGGAGCCTATTAGTGAGAGACTCATGATCCCCTAGTCTCATAACCATTGCAATGTATAGACTAAATACTAAATATTCCATTGGTATAACTTCTTCAAGCTCGTAGACCAACTAAAATGGAGTAAAAATTGTAGCCTTCTTATAGTGCTTGAAATATGCCCAAATAATCATAGGAATGTAATCTTCCCAATCATCTCTCTTGACATCATAGATTTTTGTCAACACTTTTTTGGAATCCTCAACTTGACAATTAGCTTGTGGATAGTACACAATATTGTTATGATCAGAAATCATGAATTATTTAGTAAGGGCTTTGATGGTATTGTTTAGGAAGTGTGTGCCTCAATAGATAATGAGATTGATGGGGCATTCAAACCTTTTAATAATATTCTCCTAAAGGTATTTTTTTGCATCCTTCACACATATCTATGTGTCACAGTAGATTCAACCCATTTGGTAAAGTAATCTATTGTAGTAAAAATATACCTAATTTTGTTGCATTTACTCAGTGGATTGATAGGTCTAACAAAGTTGATGCCCCACTATTCAAAAGGTTGTTTAGATAACAAAGGCTATAGTTTCATTTCAACATTTTGTAATGGCTTACCCATGTGTTGATAAATATCATAATATTATTCTACTCTATGTGCATCCTAAAAAATATTCAGCCACCATAACCTACTCTATAACAATTTTGATGTAGTAGTTTCTCTAAGAAAATGACCTCCTACTATTCCTTGTGTGCCTACTATGAGAGATGTGATTGTTCATGTTACAAAACTACCCTAAAAAATACATCATCCTTATATAAATGATTCAAAAGATAATTTATAATGGTATATGGCAAAGCTTTGATGATAAATTACTTCTTGTCTCTTTTTTGGTAGTGCATAGGAAATACTACTTATTCTAGGAAGTTAGCAATTGCTTCAAAAAAATTGGGAATCATAGAAATGCAAAATATATGGGCATAAGGAGAATATTCATGTATTTCTTTAGGTTCTTTTCTATTGGGGTTGCAACTAAGATGATCTAGCCCCACATTTTCTCTTCCTATCTTGATCTTAATGTAAATCTAGAATTCTTTAAATAGCATCAACCATCTATAATTACATTCTCCAAGCATCAACTTATTGACAAGTTATAATATCTTGATAATGCTTGAAAACTTCAAATGGTGTTTTTAGAATATAGTGGATGAATTTATATAGTGCAAACACAATAGCCAGTACTTCCCTTTCAATTGTCATGTAATTATTTTTTCCATCAGATAATTTTCATCTTAAAAAATATATGGGGTGGTCTAGTCCACCATCTCTTAGTTGTGTAAGATCAACACCAATAATGACAACAAAAACATCAATATAAACATGAAATTGCTTGATACAATATAAAAAGATGGGAATAGGCATAGTGGTTAGTCTCTACTTCAATTTTATGAAGGATACCCGACACTCAGAAGTCTAGTAAAAATTTAAACCTTTGTGCAATAAATACTCAAATGGAGATGAAATAGTTTCATATACCTTGATAAAATTATAATAGTACCCTATATGGCCAAGAAAATATCTCACTTCCATGGAGCTGCCTAGTGGAGGCATACTCAAAATGACTACAATTTTGGCCTGGTCCACCAAAATGCCTTCATTGTATACTATATGGCATAGGAGGACACCAAAAGGTGTAAAAAATAAGCACTTTTTTAAATTTATGGAAATGCACAAAGATTGAAAACATTCTAACATGAGGAAAAACTTATAAAAATGTTCTTTAAACAAATAATAGACTTCCCCACCATCAAGATAGACTGACAAGAAGTCATGAATGAAATATTTGAATGCAATCACCATTACTCGAGAAAAAATAATAGGTTTGTTCTTGAGGCCAAAAGGCATTACGTTGTATGAAAAAGATCCCCATTCCATGGAAAAAGATATTTTATATATATCTTCTTCTTTGATGGGAATTTTATGATAGCCATTAAAGCCATACATGAAAGAGTAGACTTCATGACCTGTGATATATTCCAAAACTTCATCTATGAAAGGAATAAAAAATGGATCATTCACACATGCATCATTAAAAATTTGATAATCACCATATTCTCAGATATCCCCTCTTTTCATAGGCTATAATACCATGGGACTAACCCAATCTATCTTTTCTACAAGATAGATTATACTTGAGTCTGGCATTCTATCAATTTCAACCTTCACTTTCAAATTCATGTTTGGGTTCAACTTGTATGGTCATTTATTTATAGGTGATGCACACTCATTGAGTTAAATATGCATTTCACCCAAGGATAGATTGACTCCTCTAATCTCTAAAAACTTAGTGGGAAACACATATTGGTAATCCTATAGAAGTTACATGGCTTATAAAACTTTGGATTCAGTCCAATAGTCTCCTATATGTGCTAGTTTTGGAATCTCCTCACTATCGATGTTTTCCACATGATTTTTCATAGGCTATTAATAAATATTGCACTTTTCCTTAGTAATATATTATTTTAGCATTCATTTCCCTTCATATTCTATAATTTTTATATTATGTATCTTGTCTTCTTTAATAGGTGCAACTAGGTCCTTTATTGGTTTGACTGATCATTCAAGTTCAAACAAATCAATTAGATCAATATCACCATCAATATCTAAATCTTCAATTTTCTCCTCTTCATCTTGTATTCGATGGCTTGACTACATGAGAGATTGGTCCTCCATCTTGTAAGCTTTATATCTTTTTAGTTTTGTATTTAGATCACATGATGCATTCTTCTATGTAGTAGATTTCATCATGGTACTTAGGTCTTTTGCACACCCATGGCATAATAAATGTTTAATTTTTAGTAGTGTATTATGAACTAGAGGGTTCTCATCTTCAAAAACATTTTTTTTTAATAAATTCACTCTACACCTACACTCAATGCTTTGTCTCCCTTGTATGTTCTTGTTACATATACCATACTGATGGTAAAGGGGCAAGTGTGTAATGAAAGATGTGAACCTAATACTTTAGTGCCACATGTTCTTTAGTCTAGTCCTAAACACATTTGTGGATATGGATTTTAGGGTATTCACCTTCCTAAAAGAAAGGCCAATTACTTTTCATGACCTATGGTAGTTATAATTTGTTAATCATAAGTTTTCATGCATCATCCTAATCAAGTTGATCATCTCTATGAACTTCTCACCATGTCACTAAAACTCCCTTCAAAACATGTCATTGACCCACTTAATAATGGTAGGTACATGGACTTATAGGCACATAATGAATTTATTGATATCCTTGGTCGCATAGTACGAAGGAAGTTGTCTCTCATAGGTCAAGATTATCCTTATAGGTCATAGTTCATGATCACCATGAGCTTGGTTAAGTAGATTCATATCTAAGTATCCACTAAATGACAAAGCTATTTCCTAAGAAAAAGTGCCTTATTTAGTTGGATCTATATAATACTACATATAATCATCTTATTGATAGATAAAATCAAATTTTGAGTGAGTAGGGGATTTATCAAACATGGATGCACCATCCTCTATGATAAACTGGGTTATCAATAGCTAAGTAATTACTTATTTTTCCATTATTTATATGTCTTAAATTGTTGATCAAGTAAATATTTTACCTAAGGCTTAATAGGCTCATATAAGAAGTTGTATTCGGTTGTGTGTAAAGCTTTTGAATTCTCTTTAGAGTTTACCTTCATTCAACTAGTTTCTTGTATAATGTAAGGAGAGTCTAGCTTATCTAGAATAATGTAGGGTTTATACACCTTATTCAAAGGGATGATGAATATCTTATCTCTTTGATTTGTCTCTAGTTTATTTTTCATAGTATTGATAGTCATCTTCTAATCATATGCCCATTTCTTTCCAATCAGTGTAGGGTAGTGTGTTGATGTTGTGTTCATATCAACAACTTCAAAGTCACCTCGTAAGCTTAGTTTTTCAACTTTGATATCAACATCTTCTAATCTACCAATGGGATCAACTCTTCCATAGTATACTAAGCTCAAGGTTACTAGGTTGTAACTTATAACCGCTCATCTAATAGCCTCCCATGTAGACCTAGGTATCATGTTGACCATGCTTCCAAACTCAAAGACAACATTTAGAATTTTGTATCTTGTAAGTTTAATATAAATTCATGCATCTAAATCCCATGGCTTCTTTACTTTGACATACCAAAAAACTTTTGTGTCTTCTATTACCCTCATTATGCACACTCTAGTAGATTATGTAGTAATTTTATGATTTTATGAGAGATGTCTTCATTGCATAGTGTATTTAAAAGCTTTAGTAAATATGTAAGCATAGTAGTAACTCCATCCTAACATATTTGGCCATACATTATGGCATCTATTATTGCAATATATCCTTCAGTAGTGTCTTGGTATTGGATATTTTTCAACATCTACACAACTTCATATATGAGCCCCTTTTATATAATTGGGTTTGGGTATTTTCCTATTTTGTTTTCTAGATTCCCTAGTCTTGAGGCATTTTAAGAGGAGGCAATTATCTCCCTAAATGTTGGTGTCTTGTAACGACATTCAAGAATGCATCCTCCTTAGGTTATGAATTCACCATGTTAACATTCTTAATGACCTTTTCATTTATTTAATTTTCTAAGATATGATAGTCTTATATCTCATTATACTCATATATTTATACAATATGCATAGTAAGATTGTCTTTGTGGATTCAAAGGGAAATTGAATTACACATGGTTATAATCTCTACACAAGTAACATTAAAATGAAAGGAATTGATAATTATTTCCTCTACCACCTTGGTAAGCCCTTTTGTATCCTCCCCTGAATCCTCCTTTGTTTGAATTATAACCTCCTCTATACCCTCCCTATTTCTATGTTGTATTCTAATGCTAGTGTTGTTGGTTATTATCTCCAATTCTAAATTGTTGTTGCACAACTAGTGAGGTATAACTAGTTTGCTTCTACTACATCATTGTTGCATTCTAGGGTGATGCATATTGGTATTGTGGTGATGATAGTGTCTAGATTGATGGAGGGGTGCAAATATCCAAACCTTGAGGCTAATATTGAGGCAAACTAGGAATCCATTATGGACCTATTTGGCTCACACAACCCTTGTCAACCTCTAGGCCTGGAATCATCTACTTTGCTAAAGGAACTTGCAGCATAGAGATGGTAAATAATTCTTTGTAATGTCTTCTTTAAGCTCCTACCTTTTCATCATGATTGTGTGACTTATATAAAATACAATATGAACTCTACGGGCTTTTGACATACAATTGTAGGAGATGGCACTACATTTTTGCATGCCCTATTACTCTACAGATTTCACATAACTTTGTCTTAGTATTAGGATAATCATTCCTATAATGTCTTTATTTCTCATACTTCATACACCATAGACTTATATTAGCTTTATCTGCCTCATGATACTATTCCATCCTATTCATAAAATATTGAAATGTATTTTCAATCTTTGAACCCATGCTGGGAGCTTCCCCATAGTCTTAAATTTTCTCTAGTTATAGAGTAGAAACTCTAACATCTGATTTAGAAGAATATTTAGTCTACACTATAGTAAATATAATTCTAAAATTTATTCTTTATACAAACCATGCCACTTTATCTTTATCTTCTAAGCAAAATTCCACCTTATTCATAACGTCAGAGAACTTGTGAACATAGTATCAAATTGATTCTCCCTACTTCTACCTAATTTCATTCAAGTCTTAAATAGTTTGAATTGTACATTTATTTATCTTAAACTCTATGATAATACATTCTTTAACCTATTGTAGACTTGCATCCATAATTTATCTATAGTACATAAACTCAAATGTTCTTCTATTCAGTGCCCTATTAACTCACACTTCTTGCCTCATCAGTAATACCCTTAGCTATCCATTTCATCTCACATGTTAATAAGTATTCTTCAATGTCCATAGACCTATCATACGTCACCAAATTTATAAATTCTCCTAAAACACCCATTATGTCAATTGGTGTTAAGGGGATCTATTGTGAAACTATTATAGGTGGAAGCTACATTATATGTGATCCTACTTGTGCACTATGAAGATTTATGTACACATTAGGAGATTCAACTTGCACACTTTAATTTTTTGTGTTTCTTTCTTTTCTTTACTTGGTTTCAATCAACATTGTGGCCTTAAAAGCCTTATGAATTGATGTTGTTTCAATTTTAGTATCCCAATGATGTACTTGTTCTGAAAATGGACCTTCTCAACTACTATCTTCATGTCTGCTTGGTTGAAAAATTATTGTACAATATAATAAATTGGTATGTGAGGACGTGTGTTCTTCTAGTGAATGATTTTTTCCTATGACTTCTTATTTTAATCTTGAACTTACAATTACTCTATGAATTTTTTCTTCTTCTTTGATTAATACTTCATGTCCTTATTTTGATGATACACATTCTTATAATTGCACACTACATCTATCATCTAACTAGTCTACTTCTAGACTATTCATGCCTTCTTCTTTGAAAATATCTCCTTCCTCTCATTCTTTGTCACTTCTTTCTTTATGCTGAAATTCATCTTCTTATTTCATCTGTCTTTCTTCATCTTTCATTTTTTTTCTTTCATCTCACATGTCACATCTTCCTACTCAATCATCATCTATTTTACTACTACTCTTAACTTTACTCATAGCTATTTGGGTTTTATTTTGTTTACTCCATATATTTCATTGTCATAGCTCATATTTTGAATCCAAACTTTTCTTCTGACTCTTCTTCCCTCATGTCTCCATTCTATATTTAGATTCAATCCTTATTCACTCATCTAATCATCATTTAGTATCATGTTTCACACACCCCCATATGCCTAAAGTGACTCTCCCATATTGGCTAGAGTAGGCACCATGGCCTTATCCATAACCAACATCTTCACAAGGATAAGTAATCATTGAAAAACTTTCTCTTGAATTCCTTTGATAAACAAGTCCATATATTTGAAAACTATGTATCCTTGTCTTGTAAACTCAATTATATATCCATCTATTGTATCAACAACCCAATGATCTATTTCTCTTATGTAATTAGTTTCCATTTTTTGTAATTAGTCTATCTTTTCTTCAATCTAAAGTATAGTTTTTTATATTCTTGGGTTGAAGTAATAATATTCCAATTGGGGTAACCAATTAGCTATGAATTTAGGAAACTCACACAATAAAATTTCATAAATATCTCCATAAATATGCTCTCAAATTATTTCCTAAATGGTAAGACCATTCTATTTTGATTCTTCTTCTACAAAATTACATATCCTTTACTCTAACCATGTCTCAATATCTCTCTACCCTGATAACCAGCTTAGCATAAGTTCCTCAAAAAGGAGTGTTCCACACTCACCACACCATTATTATTAGAGGTTCATAAAGTATCATAACATGCTTAATATGAGAATAACTATGATATACTTCATGTGCATAGAATAATGTATTGTATTCATACAAGATTTTTGATAACAAGAACATAGTAATAATTAATTATCTTACATTATTTGGGAATTAATAATAACCAATGTTTCATAAACAAAAATAAATCAATCAAGTTGAATTAGATGGTAAGTAACCAAACATTACACATGAGAATGCATGCAAGGAACATATTAAGAAATCACACAGGTAACCATAACTAGATGAGTTTTTATTAATCTCTTCAAAAGTGGAAACTAATTCTTATTGCAATCAAAATTATATATAGACATTTCTAGTCTATGAGTATTCATCTTCTTCTCGTACTTGGCACCAAAAGTGGAGTCTATTCATATTGTAGCCTATTACAAGTCATGAAGGTGCAACAAAATAGATTTATAAATGATTAAATTAGTACATAACACACAAATATTAGACAAATATCCTACACATCTTTTGTTAGGGTGTGGAGCTAAAAGCTTCACCAAGGAGCATACTTAAATAGGTTCGGGTCTACACAGACGCCGGCGTCGGTCAGGAGCGACCGACGTCGGTTAGTAGCAGTTGCAGAGGCACCGACGTCGGCGATATGGTCGACCGGCGACGGTCACAGGCGAACAGGCAGGAACCGATGTCGGTTACCTGCGTGTCCAGAAATCTATTTTCGTGGACGGCAGCGAGTGTTTGCATGATAAGTTTGAGTCGTGGACTCAAGCTTGCGTCTTTATTGTTAGCAATACTATTTTTAGAGCCCTTGTTCAAGAGGCTTAACTGTTTGTTGTAAGAGCATGCTCAAGTTTCCCTATTTCTATATGTAGGAAGATCTTCTTAGCTTAGAATTGTAGAGTGTGTGTAGAACTGTAAGAGTAGAACATTGTGAATGTTTGAAGGACAGTATAGAGTTGCATCAATCCAGGTTGTTGGATTTGAATGTACTTGAGAGTGAGCTCTTGAGGAATAGAGATCTAGTGAAGAGATCTTGTGTGCATCTGAGAGAGGTGTGGAAGAACGAAGCTTCTTCATATTGTATTCCTATTGTAAAGAGTTTCAATACAAGTTTTTCAGGGTGTTTTCTTGTATATCTTGTTCTGTGCTACTTATCATTTCAGTTACTTATCTATCTGATTTATTTCCGCGTTTATTGCTTTCACAAGTGTAATCTATTGTTGGTTTGATCCCCCAACAAGTGGTATCAGAGCCAGGTTACAGGTTACAGGTTACAGGTTACATATTACAGGTTGCTCACAGGTGTTTCTGCAGGAATTTCTGTTTGAGTGGGAGAAGCAATGGCAGAAGAAAGTAAGCTGAGAATGGAAAAGTTTAATGGCAAGAACTACCAACATTGGAGAATGCAGATAGAGGACTATCTGTATCAGAAGGATCTCTACTTACCGTTAGGTGGGATAGCAAAGAAGCCCAAGGACATGGAGGATGAAGAATGGGAAGTTCTTGACAGAAAGGCTCTTGGGTCTATAAGACTGAGTCTGGCCTCCACTGTGATATGTAATTTGTCACAGGCAAAAACAACGGTAGAGTTGATGACCACGTTAGCAAATATGTATGAAAAACCCTCAGCTTCAAATAAGGTATATCTTATGAAGCAATTATTTAATTTGCATATGAATGAAGGTGGATCTGTTTCTACTCATCTGAATGATTTCAATGGAATTGTTAATCAGTTAAGTTCTGTCAATATTGTATTTGAAGATGAAATAAAAGCTCTTTTGATATTATGTTCTTTGCCCGAAAGCTGGCATGGCTTAGTAATGGCAGTTTCTAATACTGCATCTGCATCAAATATTTTGAAAGTAGAAGATGTGGTTAGCGTTATCTTGAATGAGGAAATATGCAGGAAAAGCACAGAAGAGACATCTGGGAACGCTTTAAATTTTGAGAGCAGGGGAAGGCAAAAAGAAAAGAGCAAGAGGAGATCAAGATCTAAGTCTAAGGTGAGAGGAAGATCCAAATCCAGGAATGGCAGGAAGCCACAATGCTGGAACTGTGGAAAGATGGGGCACATAAGCAGAGATTGTTGGTCAAAGCCCAAGGAGGACAACCAACACGAAGGAAAGGAAGAAGCCAAAGTTGCAGGTATTGCACAGGATGCTTTAATTTTCTCTTTGCATAATAACATAGAATCTTGGGTATTAGATTCTGGTGCTTCTTTCCATGCTACCCCTAACAGAGAGTATTTCAGTGACTATATCCATGGAGATTTTGGAATAGTATACTTAGGGGATGATGAGCCTTGTAAGATTATTGGCAAAGGTAAAGTGCAGCTGAAGATGCAGAATGGCAACACATGGGTGTTGAGAGAAGTGATGCATGTTCCTAGTTTGAAGAGAAATTTGATTTCTGCAGGTAAGCTAGGTGATGAGGGTTGTACAGTAACTCTCACAGCAGATTCTTGGAAGGTGACCAAGGGTGCACTAGTTATGGCCAGAGGTAAGAGAGAAGGTACTCTCTACTTGTGTAATTGTGTTACTAACAAATCTCCTTCAGTTTTATCTACTTCAGGTGTGGATTGTAAATTGTGGCACTCAAGGCTTGGCCACATGAGTGAGAAGGGGATGTCAATACTTAAGTCTAAAGGTATGCTTTCAGATTTGAAAAGTATGGATCTAGAGTTTTGTGAGCACTGTGTATTTGGGAAACAGAAAAGGGTTAGTTTTCTCAAGACCGGGTCTACTAAGAAAAGGCAGAAGTTGCAGCTTGTTCACACAGACGTGTGGGGACCGGCTCAGGTAGCCTCTATTGGCGGATCACGGTACTATGTTACATTCATAGATGACGCCACAAGAAAGGTATGGATCTACTGTGTTAAAAAGAAATCTGATGTTTTTGAGACTTTTAAGTTTTGGAAAGCCATGGTTGAGAATGAAACAGGCAGAAAGTTAAAGTGCTTGAGATCTGATAATGGCGGTGAGTTCTGCAGTCTTAAGTTCAAATTGTATTGTTATACACAAGGAATCCGTAGGCAAAGGACGGTTCCAAGGACACCTCAGCAGAATGGTATTGCTGAAAGGATGAACAGAACTATCATGGAGCGTGCAAGATGTATGAGATTGCATGCAGGGTTGCCCTTAGAGTTTTGGGCAGAGGCAGTTGACACCGCAGTGTACCTGATTAACAGAGGACCTTCTACAGCTCTGGATGGTGGAATTCCAGAAGAGGCATGGACAGGTAAAAAGGTAGATCTTTCATATCTCAAAGTTTTTGGTAGTGAAGCCTTTGTGCATATAGATAAGGAAAATAGAAAGAAGCTTGATCCTAAGTCTATGAGGTGCACGTTTATAGGCTATGGCTCAGATGATTTTGGTTTCAGATTTTGGAATCTAGGAACTAACAAGGTAATCAGGAGCCGTGATGTTGTTTTCAATGAAAGAGTGATGTACAGTGATCAGATAAGGAAGCTGGATCAATCTGGGCAGAGCAATAGTGAATTGGATGAAGTTATGGTCCAAAATGAGCTTGCGGGAAAAAGAAATAATCACTTGCAGGAAAACACAGAGACCGGCGTCGGCAGGGTTGTAACCGGCGTCGGCAGTACAGAAACCGATGTCGGTCATACAGAGACCGACGTCGGCAGACCAGGCACCGAGGTCGGTCAGGAAGAACCGACGATGATGAGTGACAGGTCTACAGGTGGCCGAGGTCGGTCACTGTCAGAAAAATTGGGTGGACAGATTGTTGAAAACAAGTCCAAGACACCCACCAGGAGGTCTAAAAGGGTAAGTAAGCCTCCAATTAGATATTCTCCTTTCTTATATTATTTATTGCTAACCGATGGTGGAGAACCAGAAAGTTTTGAAGAAGCATTACAGGTGGAGTCCAGGAGTAAGTGGGAGCGTGGCATGGTTGAGGAGATGGAGTCCTTAAGAGAGAACCAAACTTGGGATTTGGTTGAATTGCCGGCTGGTAAGAGAACACTGAAGAACAGATGGACCTACAGGTTGAAGGAAAGTGAGGATGGTCAGATGCGATATAAGGCCAGATTAGTGGTAAAAGGATTTGCACAAAAGCCAGGTATTGACTTTGGTGAAATTTTTTCTCCTGTTGTTAAGATGACTTCAATAAGGGTTGTATTGTCTTTGGTTGCTTTTGAGGATTTGCATCTCGAGCAGCTAGATGTTAAGACAGCATTTCTTCATGGAGATTTGGATGAGGAAATTTATATGGAACAGCCAGAAGGTTTCGAGGTCAAGGGTAAGGAGAAATTTGTGTGCAGGTTAAAGAAAAGCTTGTATGGCCTCAAGCAAGCTCCAAGGCAATGGTATTTGAAATTTGACAGGTTTATGACTGAGCATGGCTACAGTAGGTGTCAATCAGACCATTGTGTATATTTCAAGAGATTTGATAACGGTAGATATATTATTCTATTGTTGTATGTAGATGACATGCTGGTTGCAGGGTCTCACATGTAGGACATCTCTGAGCTCAAGGAGAAGTTAGCTCAAAAGTTTGCCATGAAGGATTTGGGAGCAGCTAAGAAGATCCTTGGCATGAGCATTAGGAGAGATAGGAAAAATCACAGGTTGATATTGTCTCAAGAAGATTATGTGAACAAGGTGTTGGAGAGGTTTAATATGCAGGATGCAAAACCGGTGAGTACACCTATGGCTGGACATTTTAAGCTAAGCAAAGAACAATGTCCCAATTCACATGATGAGGTAGAGTACATGAGTACAGTTCCATATTCTTCCGCAGTAGGGAGTTTGATGTATGCAATGGTATGTACTAGACCAGATATTGCCCAAGCAGTGGGAGTAGTAAGCAAGTATATGGCCAATCCAGGTAAGGAACATTGGAAAGCGATTCAATGGATCCTTAGATATCTGAGAGGAACCAGCAGCAAGCACCTATGCTATGGAGGTTCAGATACTTCTCTACATGGCTATGTAGATTCAGATATGGCAGGGGATTTGGATGGCAGGAGGAGCACCACAGGTTATGTTTTTACTGTAGGTGGATCGGCAGTTAGTTGGATATCTAAGTTGCAGAAGGTTGTAGCCTTGTCAACTACAGAAGCAGAATACATTGCAGCTACAGAAGCTAGCAAGGAGATGATATGGATGACACGGTTCATGGAAGAGCTTGGAAGGGAGCATGGGAGTTGCAGATTGTACAGTGACAGTTAGAGTGCAATCCATTTGGCCAAGAACTCAGCGTTTCACTCTAGAACCAAGCACATACAGCTAAGGTACCACTTCATACGGCAGGTATTGGAAGATGGTGAGTTGAAGCTGGAGAAAATTCATACAGACAAGAATCCTGCTGATATGCTAACAAAGCCGGTTACGATGGAGAAGTTGAATTTTCATTCAACTTCTATTGGTCTTCATGATTGAGTTGAAGATGGAGGAGCAAGAAGATGATGCTGTACAGGTTGGTGCAGCTAGTTTATCTCCAAGTGGGAGATTGTTAGGGTGTGGAGCTAAAAGCTTCACCAAGGAGCATACTTAAACAGGTTCGGGTCTACACAGATGCCGGCATCGGTCAGGAGCGACCGACGTCGGTTAGTAGCAGTTGCAGAGGCACCGACGTCGGCGATATGGTC